>CM069910.1:83561027-83614841 GCA_036172215.1 Camellia granthamiana
TTTTTTATATGTCGCTAAAAATTAACAATTAGTGACTTTTTTTTGTCATGATTTTTATAAATTGTCTTTAAAACTTAGAATTAGTGACATTTTTTTATGACAAACTTTTTTCATAGGATTTATTAGACAATAAATTCACTTATTAAGACCTACACATAAGTACCCCTCTAGAATAACACAAACAAATTTTTGTTTAAGACAATCAAAACCGAAACACGTATCATTTTCATTAAGTAGAAATTTTAAAGCATTACGGATATCAATATTATATTCTAAATAAGACCAAACAACACCAATAACATGACCACAGCATAACATATTTTTATTCTAAAACTCCATGAAGGTAATATTTAAACATGCTAATCAGATTAACATCCTAAAATTCACATTAAAGAATCTTCGTTACTTGAAACTATATATATATTTTGTAAAAACTGAAATCGAACATGTAGAATATTTTTATTAAACTGATACGACAAATAAAAAATTCAATTTTTAGAAAATTAAATTTAAAAAATTAAAACCAAACACATTGATTACTATTGTTTGTTTTATTTATTATTTATCATTAAGCACCGTACACATTAAATTTTTAAATAATAGACTAAAAATCGAGGACATTTATTTATAAGTTTCTTTTCACTTATTTATATTCCACTTATTTCAAATTATTTTTTTATGTTCTAGCAAGTCTTATACATGACATAGTTATCAAAATATCCCTAATAATAATAGGGTGGAGCATGCATTAATGTTCACTTTGATAGTATGAATGTTTCAAGATGTAAACATTCACACTGTCAAATTTATTTAATGTGAATGTTCACATCACTAAGTTGCTAATGGTTTACAAACATATTTGTAAAAATAAAATTATTCATAAAATATCTTAAATGTGATAATTAAACTTTAGTAGATTAAATGTCCAAAATAATATAACTTAGTAGAATATAAGAATATTTTATAAACTAATTCAGATATTGTGATGACCGGGTACGTAATCCGTCTTGTTTTTCTTTTGTTCGTATTGGGATTCATCGTGTTAGTGTCGAGGTTTAACTTGAGGCCTTGTCGATTGTTTGGGTTTGCCGTTTTGAAAACTTTTCTGAAAATTCTCGCTCTTATTTTTTATTTTGGTGTTGAGTTTCACATGTTTAAGGAGGTCTCAGTCCAGCTGGTGAAATTTTTGGCTGGGAGCTTGAGTTGCACGTGCGGGGGCTTGGGCCATACGTGCAGAAGAGGGGCTGCATATGCGAGGAGTGAGGTCGCATGTGTGGAAAGCAAGGGTTGCCCAAATGCTCTACTGAAATAACCGCACGTGAAATGCAGGTGCAGAGAAAGGAGGGCCGTACGTGCGGGGGTGGAGGCTGCACGTGCGGTGAAGGCGTGCCGCATGTGCGGGAAAGCGGCGCATGTGTGGGAAGACGCTGAGTCCAAAAAAAATCTTCTTTTCTTCACTTTGGGATGAGTGTATCTCACTTTTTGTATATATTTCTTTTTAAAAACCCATTTTTCTTCTTTCCTTCTACATTTTCCTACACCAAATTAGATCAAACCTTTGATTTCTTTAAAGTCATTAAAGCTTTGACCATAGCTGCTTCATCAAAGTTGGAAAATTCTTCGAGGGCCACATTTTGTGTGGTGGAGATCGAGTTTTGACATCGTTGATTTTGGAGCATCTTTCTATTTTCCTTCAAGAACTTGATGTAGGGATTTTCTTAGAGTTATATATATATATTTTTTTGTAAGATTATGTTGATTTTATGGAACTCTCTCTTGTGGTGTTGAAATTTGATTTTGACTCAAGAGTATTGATGATCTTTAAAAATGGGTTCACACTTTGTTTTTAAAAAGTTCTTGAGAGTTTGAACTACATTATTAAAGAAGGGTGTTTTGAAGAGATTCTTTCAAAAAAAAAATGGGGAACATGTCTAGTTTGGTGAAAACCTAGAAATTTGGAAATTTTTGGATGGATATTAAAAACTTGTAAATCTTGCTCCATAAAGTGTTAAAATGAATGGATGATGGAGAGTTTCTTATTGTTGTATATAAATGAAAAATTCTATGGAATGGGAGTAATGGTTGGTTTTGAAATGTGTTGTTCAAAATGTTAATATAGTCATGAAATGACAAAGTTGATGAAAATGCATGAAATGTGCAAATGTTGTTGCTCTTCGATAGAGATTGATGAGTATGTGTTTCTCTTTTGAAATTGCATTGGAAAGAGAAATGGAAATTGTGATCACAATGAAAAAATTGTGTGGAAGAATTTAAAATGGAAGAATATTATAATGCATTGATGTATGTTGCATTGGCATATCAATTCATTCAGTTGTTACAAATTTTAAATTGAGACTCGAGAATTTTTGCATTGAGAAAGGAAATATTTAGGAAACAATATCTCATGGATTTGTTTTTGGGGTAAATATGTTGGTAAGTCCGAATAATAGGTGTAGATGGAATTGATAAAGTTGGCCTTAGTGTCCAGGATGAAAGACGAAAAACACGCGCGGATGAGGTACCACATGCCTTCCGATTAGCTACCGGTAAAGTGGGGATTTGGTAGTACTAGTTATGCTTACTTGCAAACACCAACCTAGGGATTACCTGAGTCATATTTACCACCACTTGAACTTGATTTAAAATTATTGAGTTGTTGAAATTTCAAGATTTCATTGTGCATGATGGTTTTCAAAAGATAAAGATGCGACTTTCTTTTAAAAGTATAGCATGGCATGCGCATTTCATTTTACGAGTCTTGTATAAAATGTATGTACTTTGTTAAAAAGTTCTTACTGGGCTTTATGCTTATCCTATAAGATTTTGTGCAAGAAAAGATGTCATGATTCCGCCAAACTAAGGGCATGGATGTGTATGTTGAGAGCACAAGTCTCTTGTTTTGTTGTGATTATATTTTTGCAAGCCAATGGCTATATTTGTATGGGTTCAAGCAACCATTTTGTGTAACTGAGCTTAAACCTTGGACTTTGTAGCCCTTGAAGGCATTTATTTACTTTTGACTGGATGTTTTACATGCTATAGATTCATGTACTAAAGTCGTTGAATGTATATTCACATGTGGAACTATTTTGTAAATCTCTTATGTTTATGTATGCAAGTGTTGGAGATTTATTTTAGTTTATCGTAAGGAGCGGTGGTGGGTGTACTTTTATTGTGTATTTTTTTTTGGGGGGGCGTTATAGATATAAAGACTTAAAAAAGGATTTTTTAAAAAAGGATATTATAGTGATTAAACTTTTTGATTTGTTTTCAATCTGAATCATTTGCCTATTTTTATTAAGTAAAATCGATAGGAAAAAAAATGATATTTTAGTGATTAAACTCAATAAAAAAGATATTTTAAACATTTTATGTATATATACATTGAGTTTAATGACTAAAATATTATTTTTTGATTGATTTTTCTTAATGAAATAGGTAAATGGTTTAAATTGAAAATACATCAAAAGATTAGGGTTTAAATTGATAAAATTAAAAATTCAGAATTTATTTTGTTAAAAAACTCGAACTTTAGGCCTTATAATTGTCCCAACTATTTTTCATAATGGACTAATTATTATTATTATTTTCTTTTTTTTGCAGCTCGATGTCTCAACTCAAGGAAGTGAGGTTCCCTCCAATTTTTCAATGGATCACACTGGGCAATTTACAACTAAAGTGGTTAGCTCAACTAAACTTATTAGTGTACCTAAATGTATAAAATTTGTTTTTATGATATTGATTTGACTTAATATGTAGGTTTTCAATAGCAAAGATGAATTGCTCACTCGGGCACGTGATGTTGGTAAGAAGAATGGTTTTGTCGTTATTATTAAGACATCGATCTATGATGAGAGACCAAAGATTTATCTTGCTTGTGGGAGGAGTGGCCATTATAGAGCAAGAAAGAAGTTAAAAGTTAATTCCAAAAATAGGTCAAGAATAATCGGTACAAAGATGTGCATATATCCTTTTTATATAAGGGCATTGGAGACAAATAAAAAATAGTCATTGAAAGTAATTTGTGGATTGCATAACCATCCACTTGCGGAACATCTCGAAGGATAATTCATATGCTGGGAGATTTTCAAACAATGAGAAATCATTGTGTTACATACAATTTTCGTAACAAAATTAACACAAATTAAAAAAGAAGAAATAGAAAAGAAGAGACCCACTTTGAGGGGGGAGAGGCCTCTTGTTAGTTCAATTCGAGGTGAAGTAGACTTCCATAAACTTGGTAAGAAGTGAATAAAAAAATATCCAGTCCTTTTTTCATTGAATACAATGTCTTTAAATACAGAAATTAGATAACAATCCACTAACCCACTAGCACCACATCACATGTTACCTAACTAACCCACTAACCTGCTAACATTAGAACTCTAATTAATAATAACTAACAAAACAAAACTAATAATGTTTTAAAATAATACGACTGTATGATTCCTACTGCCCTTCAAATCAACCTTGCCCTCATGGTTGAAATACAAGTTATATAAAAACCTCTTAGATCCCCATATTTTTTGAAACAAAAATTGTACAAACATATAATTGAAGGTTTTCCCCATCAGGCTTCCACAATCATTGATCTTGCAAACTAGAATGAAAATATTCTCTTGCCACTTCGAAATAGCAACAATGGCTGTTGATTTCTCCTCTGCCAAGAAATCAACTTTTTTGAAATTTGTCTTTATGTTGTTTTCTTCCATCTTCTTTGCTTGTTTATGCTTTAGTGTCTTGATCAATATTTTCATGTAATCTAGAACATTCATAAATCGCTTGCTGCTCTCAACCATTTTAAAGAAAAGTAACTTAATCTCTTGTAAATCTTCACGAATAGACTCCATGATATCCTGTGGTATAGCCACTGCTATTGCCAGATACCAATTGTTACGTACACTTTTCGTAACAAAATTAACACAAATTAAAAAAAAAGAAAAGAAAAAGAAATAGGGAAGAAGAGACCCACTTCAAGGGGAGAGATCTCCTGTTAGTTCAATTCGAGGTGAACCAAACCTCCATAACCTTCACAAGAAGTTAATCAGAAAATATTCAGTCCTTTTTTCATTGATTACAATGTCTTTAAATACAGAGCCTGGATAACAGTCCACTGACGCACTAACACCACATCACATGTTACCTAATCAACCCACTAACATTAGAACTCCTAATTACAAGATAATTAATAATAACTAACAAAACAAAACAAATATAATATCTATCTATCTATCTATACTTCTATCTTATCTATCTATCTATACTTCTATACTATCTATATCTATCTATCTATACTATATCTATACTATATATATACTATATACTATATACCATATATACTATATACTATATATATATATATATTAGAATGTAGTGGTGTTTTAGAAGGCTTCAAAATGTCATCCTAAAATTCTCATAAATCTAGAAAATACGTGGCACCTCTCTTTTGAGTTGATAGCTCTTTTCACTTCCTCTCAAAGACTTTCTTAACAACAAAAGCTCCTATCCTTCCACCTTTCTCTCCTGCCATACGTTTCTCCCCTACCCTCAAAGAGTTTCACTCCCACTCTCCCACTACCCACAACTCCTATCCATAAAAAACTGTCAACAAAAAAAAAAAAAAAAAAAATACAAAACAGATCCAAACAAATCTATTACTCTCCCACCTCAAACAAATCAAGCTATCCAAACAAATCTGTTTACCCTCCCACCTCAAACAAATCAAGCTGTCAACGGAAAAAAAAAAAAAAACTATCCAAACAAATCTGTTACTCTCCCACCTCAAACAAATCTCTCATATCCTCAAACACTTTTAGTCTCACTCTCTTACTATCCTACAACAGATTGATATATAAAAAATAAAAAAAAAAACCCACCCATCTATCCATATCCCCTTAAACCATTACTTCATCAACTTCATTCATCAGCAGTATATATATTAGAATGTAGTGCTGTTTTAGAAGGCTTCCAAATGTCATCCTAAAATTCTCATAAATCTAGAAAATACGTGGCACCTCTCTTTTGAGTTGATAGCTCTTTTCACTTCCTCTCAAAGACTTTCTTAACAACAAAAGCTTCTATCCTTCCGCCTTTCTCTCCTATCTATCTATCTATCTATCTATCTATCTATCTATACTATATATATATTAGAATGTAGTGCTGTTTTAGAAGGCTTCAAAATGTCATCCTAAAATTCTCATAAATCTAGAAAATACGTGGCACCTCTCTTTTGAGTTGATAGCTCTTTTCACTTCCTCTCGAGTTGATAGCTCTTTGCACTTCCTCTCAATGACTTTCTTAACAACAAAAGCTCCTATCCTTCCACCTTTTTCTCTCCTGCCATACGTTTCTCCCCTACCCTCAAAGAGTTTCACTCCCACTCTCCCACTACCCACAACTCCTATCCATAAAAAACTGTCAACAAAAAAAAAAAAAAAAAATACAAAACATATCCAAACAAATCTATTACTCTCCCACCTCAAACAAATCAAGCTATCCAAACAAATCTGTTTACCCTCCCACCTCAAACAAATCAAGCTGTCAACGGAAAAAAAAAAAAAAACTATCCAAACAAATCTGTTACTCTCCCACCTCAAACAAATCTCTCATATCCTCAAACACTTTTAGTCTCACTCTCTTACTATCCTACAACAGATTGATATATAAAAATTAAAAAAAAAACCCACCCATCTATCCATATCCCCTTAAACCATTACTTCATCAACTTCATTCATCAGCAGTATATATATATTAGAATGTAGTGCTGTTTTAGAAGGCTTCCAAATGTCATCCTAACAAATCTATTACTCTCCCACCTCAAACAAATCAAGCTATCCAAACAAATCTGTTTACCCTCCCACCTCAAACAAATCAAGCTGTCAACGGAAAAAAAAAAAAAAACTATCCAAACAAATCTGTTACTCTCCCACCTCAAACAAATCTCTCATATCCTCAAACACTTTTAGTCTCACTCTCTTACTATCCTACAACAGATTGATATATAAAAATTAAAAAAAAAACCCACCCATCTATCCATATCCCCTTAAACCATTACTTCATCAACTTCATTCATCAGCAGTATATATATATTAGAATGTAGTGCTGTTTTAGAAGGCTTCCAAATGTCATCCTAAAATTCTCATAAATCTAGAAAATACGTGGCACCTCTCTTTTGAGTTGATAGCTCTTTTCACTTCCTCTCAAAGACTTTCTTAACAACAAAAGCTCCTATCCTTCCGCCTTTCTCTCCTATCTATCTATCTATCTATCTATCTATCTATCTATCTATCTATCTATACTATATATATATTAGAATGTAGTGCTGTTTTAGAAGGCTTCAAAATGTCATCCTAAAATTCTCATAAATCTAGAAAATACGTGGCGCCTCTCTTTTGAGTTGATAGCTCTTTTCACTTCCTCTCGAGTTGATAGCTCTTTGCACTTCCTCTCAATGACTTTCTTAACAACAAAAGCTCCTATCCTTCCACCTTTCTCTCCTGCCATACGTTTCTCCCCTACCCTCAAAGAGTTTCACTCCCACTCTCCCACTATCCACAACTCCTATCCATAAAAAACTGTCAACAAAAAAAAAAAAAATACAAAACCTATCCAAACAAATCTATTACTCTCCCACCTCAAACAGATCAAGCTATCCAAACAAATCTGTTTACCCTCCCACCTCAAACAAATCAAGCTGTCAACGGAAAAAAAAAAAAAAAAAACTATCCAAACAAATCCGTTACTCTCCCACCTCAAACAAATCTCTCATATCCTCAAACACTTTCAGTCTCACTCTCTTACTATCCTACAACAGATTGATATATAAAAAAAAAAAAAAAAAACCCACCCATCTATCCATATCCCCTTAAACCATTACTTCATCAACTTCATTTATCAGCAGTATATATATATTAGAATGTAGTGCTGTTTTAGAAGGCTTCAAAATGTCATCCTAAAATTTTCATAAATCTAGAAAATACGTGGCACCTCTCTTTTGAGTTGATAGCTCTTTTCACTTCCTCTCGAGTTGATAGCTCCTTTCACTTCCTCTAAAAGACTTTCTTAACAACAAAAGCTCCTATCCTTCCACCTTTCTCTCCTGCCATACGTTTCTCCCCTACCCTCAAAGAGTTTCACTCCCACTCTCCCACTACCCACAACTCCTCTCCATAAAAAACTGTCAACAAAAAAAAAAAAAAAAAAATACAAAACAGATCCAAACAAATCTATTACTCTCCCACCTCAAACAAATCAAGCTATCCAAACAAATCTGTTTACCCTCCCACCTCAAACAAATCAAGCTGTCAACGGAAAAAAAAAAAAAAACTATCCAAACAAATCTGTTACTCTCCCACCTCAAACAAATCTCTCATATCCTCAAACACTTTTAGTCTCACTCTCTTACTATCCTACAACAGATTGATAAATAAAAAATAAAAAAAAAAACCCACCCATCTATCCATATCCCCTTAAACCATTACTTCATCAACTTCATTCATCAGCAGTATATATATTAGAATGTAGTGCTGTTTTAGAAGGCTTCCAAATGTCATCCTAAAATTCTCATAAATCTAGAAAATACGTGGCACCTCTCTTTTGAGTTGATAGCTCTTTTCACTTCCTCTCAAAGACTTTCTTAACAACAAAAGCTTCTATCCTTCCGCCTTTCTCTCCTATCTATCTATCTATCTATCTATCTATCTATACTATATATATATTAGAATGTAGTGCTGTTTTAGAAGGCTTCAAAATGTCATCCTAAAATTCTCATAAATCTAGAAAATACGTGGCACCTCTCTTTTGAGTTGATAGCTCTTTTCACTTCCTCTCGAGTTGATAGCTCTTTGCACTTCCTCTCAATGACTTTCTTAACAACAAAAGCTCCTATCCTTCCACCTTTTTCTCTCCTGCCATACGTTTCTCCCCTACCCTCAAAGAGTTTCACTCCCACTCTCCCACTACCCACAACTCCTATCCATAAAAAACTGTCAACAAAAAAAAAAAAAAAAAATACAAAACACATCCAAACAAATCTATTACTCTCCCACCTCAAACAAATCAAGCTATCCAAACAAATCTGTTTACCCTCCCACCTCAAACAAATCAAGCTGTCAACGGAAAAAAAAAAAAAAACTATCCAAACAAATCTGTTACTCTCCCACCTCAAACAAATCTCTCATATCCTCAAACACTTTTAGTCTCACTCTCTTACTATCCTACAACAGATTGATATATAAAAATTAAAAAAAAACACCCATCTATCCATATCCCCTTAAACCATTACTTCATCAACTTCATTCATCAGCAGTATATATATATTAGAATGTAGTGCTGTTTTAGAAGGCTTCCAAATGTCATCCTAACAAATCTATTACTCTCCCACCTCAAACAAATCAAGCTATCCAAACAAATCTGTTTACCCTCCCACCTCAAACAAATCAAGCTGTCAACGGAAAAAAAAAAAAAAACTATCCAAACAAATCTGTTACTCTCCCACCTCAAACAAATCTCTCATATCCTCAAACACTTTTAGTCTCACTCTCTTACTATCCTACAACAGATTGATATATAAAAAATAAAAAAAAAAAACCCACCCATCTATCCATATCCCCTTAAACCATTACTTCATCAACTTCATTCATCAGCAGTATATATATTAGAATGTAGTGCTGTTTTAGAAGGCTTCCAAATGTCATCCTAAAATTCTCATAAATCTAGAAAATACGTGGCACCTCTCTTTTGAGTTGATAGCTCTTTTCACTTCCTCTCAAAGACTTTCTTAACAACAAAAGCTCCTATCCTTCCGCCTTTCTCTCCTATCTATCTATCTATCTATCTATCTATCTATACTATATATATATTAGAATGTAGTGCTGTTTTAGAAGGCTTCAAAATGTCATCCTAAAATTCTCATAAATCTAGAAAATACGTGGCACCTCTCTTTTGAGTTGATAGCTCTTTTCACTTCCTCTCGAGTTGATAGCTCTTTGCACTTCCTCTCAATGACTTTCTTAACAACAAAAGCTCCTATCCTTCCACCTTTTTCTCTCCTGCCATACGTTTCTCCCCTACCCTCAAAGAGTTTCACTCCCACTCTCCCACTACCCACAACTCCTATCCATAAAAAACTGTCAACAAAAAAAAAAAAAAAAAATACAAAACATATCCAAACAAATCTATTACTCTCCCACCTCAAACAAATCAAGCTATCCAAACAAATCTGTTTACCCTCCCACCTCAAACAAATCAAGCTGTCAACGGAAAAAAAAAAAAAAACTATCCAAACAAATCTGTTACTCTCCCACCTCAAACAAATCTCTCATATCCTCAAACACTTTTAGTCTCACTCTCTTACTATCCTACAACAGATTGATATATAAAAATTAAAAAAAAAACCCACCCATCTATCCATATCCCCTTAAACCATTACTTCATCAACTTCATTCATCAGCAGTATATATATATTAGAATGTAGTGCTGTTTTAGAAGGCTTCCAAATGTCATCCTAAAATTCTCATAAATCTAGAAAATACATGGCACCTCTCTTTTGAGTTGATAGCTCTTTTCACTTCCTCTCAAAGACTTTCTTAACAACAAAAGCTCCTATCCTTCCGCCTTTCTCTCCTATCTATCTATCTATCTATCTATCTATCTATCTATCTATCTATCTATACTATATATATATTAGAATGTAGTGCTGTTTTAGAAGGCTTCAAAATGTCATCCTAAAATTCTCATAAATCTAGAAAATACGTGGCACCTCTCTTTTGAGTTGATAGCTCTTTTCACTTCCTCTCGAGTTGATAGCTCTTTGCACTTCCTCTCAATGACTTTCTTAACAACAAAAGCTCCTATCCTTCCACCTTTCTCTCCTGCCATACGTTTCTCCCCTACCCTCAAAGAGTTTCACTCCCACTCTCCCACTATCCACAACTCCTATCCATAAAAAACTGTCAACAAAAAAAAAAAAAATACAAAACCTATCCAAACAAATCTATTACTCTCCCACCTCAAACAGATCAAGCTATCCAAACAAATCTGTTTACCCTCCCACCTCAAACAAATCAAGCTGTCAACGGAAAAAAAAAAAAAAAAAACTATCCAAACAAATCCGTTACTCTCCCACCTCAAACAAATCTCTCATATCCTCAAACACTTTCAGTCTCACTCTCTTACTATCCTACAACAGATTGATATATAAAAAAAAAAAAAAAAAACCCACCCATCTATCCATATCCCCTTAAACCATTACTTCATCAACTTCATTCATCAGCAGTATATATATATATTAGAATGTAGTGCTGTTTTAGAAGGCTTCAAAATGTCATCCTAAAATTTTCATAAATCTAGAAAATACGTGGCACCTCTCTTTTGAGTTGATAGCTCTTTTCACTTCCTCTCGAGTTGATAGCTCCTTTCACTTCCTCTCAAAGACTTTCTTAACAACAAAAGCTCCTATCCTTCCACCTTTCTCTCCTGCCATACGTTTCTCCCCTACCCTCAAAGAGTTTCACTCCCACTCTCCCACTACCCACAACTCCTATCCATAAAAAACTGTCAACCAAAAAAAAAAAAAATACAAAACCTATCCAAACAAATCTATTACTCTCCCACCTCAAACAAATCAAGCTATCCAAACAAATCTGTTTACCCTCCCACCTCAAACAAATCAAGCTGTCAACGAAAAAAAAAAAAAAAAAAACTATCCAAACAAATCTGTTACTCTCCCACCTCAAACAAATCTCTCATATCCTCAAACACTTTCAGTCTCACTCTCTTACTATCCTACAACAGATTGATATATAAAAAAAAAAAAAAAAAACCCACCCATCTATCCATATCCCCTTAAACCATTACTTCATCAACTTCATTCATCAGCAGTGAACCCAACAGTCCGCAGTTAATCAGCAGTAATTTTTATGGGTTCTGGTTTGATTTGTTTGATTTTTATTCTACTGAATGCCCCTCTCAAACTATATTTAAAAATTACAAAAACAATTATGGATAAGCCGGTTAATCAGACTGGCGAGGGAGATGGGAGAGAGTTCGTCGGGATCTCAACGCACGGTAGAGGTAAGGCCGACGATGCAGAGAGGGGTCGGCCGGACGGTGGTTTAAGAGACTGATAGGCGTTTTTGGTAATTAACGAGAATTTTGAGAAGTTAGTTAAAATTAGCTTTTAACTTTTAATTAATTTTTTTATATTTTTTACACATAAAAATATAAAAAAATCAAAAAAAAAATGAAAAAATTAATTTTTAATGAACTTTTCAAATCACTCCTAAATTAAAAACCAATTTATTAATTTTTGGACTTTTTTTTTTTTTTTTTAAAATCACAACACCTCAATTTTATTCGCATTTTAAAAAAAAAAAAATTCAGCTTTTAACCTCTAGAGACGCAAAGATTGAGGACGAGATCCGCTGTAATGCAAGGCTAGAGTTGGTGCCACACGTTAAGTTATTTTACAGTTACATCAGCAACCGGCACGCAACCGGCACAACTGGATGCTTTTACCAAAACCACACCCCCTAAATTTTCTGCCTAATATTAAAAAGTCAAAAAACACCCAGTCTATTTGGAAATAAATTATTTTAGTTAATTTTTTAATTATTTTAATTTGATTAAAAAATTTATGTTTGAAATGATAGTTGATTTTTTAATTTTTTTAATTTTTATAGTTGATTTGAGTTATGAGAGAGAAAAAAAAAAGATTATGAATTAGATGTAAAAAAAATCTTTATTAATTATTTTAATCTATTTTATCTTTATGGATTGAACTTGAGCAAGCACGGATGACTCCAAATTTAACGGTATGAGAACATATGTTACATAAAGAGCAAGTGTTTTATAAGCTTAGGAAAAAAGGTTTCCAGCCCCACATTGCAATATTAGTTCATGCTATAGTTAACACACTTCCAACCTCATGGCCTATTCAAGAAATTCATAAAAAAATTAAAAAGGACTTTCCAGACATGAGAGCATTGATAGTTATGTTGAAGGAAATTGAAAATGATATGATTTGTTTACAAGCATTGGATGAAATGGAGCAACACATTGGTAATGAAAATATTAAAGTGGGAGAACAGCAGCAGCAACAACAACAAAATAATGGTGTTGAAGAGAATGAAGTGAAGCAACAACCCAAAAATGAGGACAATTAAATCATCACTCCTCATAAGGTAATATATCTATTTTTTTTTTTTTAAAGTTTGTTTGTATGTAAAAAATGATAACAAAAAAATGTTAACACTTTTATTTTACAGGTACTTTTTGGAACATTTGGACATGATGAGCGACATCTATTGAGTTTTAATTTATCAAATATAGATAGATTTGATTTATGGCATTTAGTTTATTATTAGTTTTTTTTGCATATATATGTTTTAGACATTAGGTTTATTGAGAAACATCTTATTTATTGTTAATATATATTATTTCATTAGTTAGAAATCAAGTTTATTGTTTTAAGAAAAATAACTCAATTGGATGATTTAAATATTTTACGAATATTTGCTTTGAAATATTGTCTTCACTTAAGAATTTCGAAAAGATGATCTCTATGCATTATGATTATAATTTTATGAGTAAATTTAGAAATTAATGCGTTATTAAAAAATTTACACATTATTAAACCAATCCCGTGCATAGCACGGGTTTACCACTAGTTCTATAATAATACGAATGTATCACATTGTTGATAGATACGTTGTTGCCATGATAGAATGTTTATTTGATGGGAGTTTTATGTTTGCTAGATGTTGTGCATATCCATCACCAATCCAACTCCTTTACCTCATCTAATTGAGTGGCATCCTCCTATTGCAGGTAATATCAAGTTGAACGCTGACGGAAGCAGTGGAGGCAGATCTTTTTCGCGATGAAGCAGGCAGCTGGATCAGCGGCTATTACGGAAGGTTGGCAAATTGTACCAGCTTGGAAGCTAAGATATGGGCAGTGTACAAAGGACTGACAATACTCCTACAACATGGGATGACTAAGGTGACAATTGAGACTGATGCAGCACAAGTTGTCAAGCTAATGGAGGAAGGCCCAGATAGGAACTGCTCTTTCAGAAATCTGATTGAAGTAGCACGAGTCATTCTTCAAGGTTGTAAAATTCAACACATTTTCCGTGAAGGCAATGGGTGTGCTGATGCGCTTGCCAAACTCGGGGCAGGGCAGCCCAATGATTTAATGGTAGTAAATGATCCACCAGCGGAAATCCGAAACTTGTTGGTGGCTGATATGATTGGCCTTTCTATGGAAAAGGTGTAGTTTCTTTGCTGTAATTTTCATTCCGGAGTATCAAAAAAAAAAAAGAAAGAAAGATGTCATGTTTGTTTAAATTAATGGTTGAACAATGGGCATGATTATGTTTTGAAAAATTATGTCAGATTAATATTCAATAATATGTTTGTTTAATGTTATGCTTTTGTTTAACTGGTGAACATTATGAGAGCAGTTTGTTTGATAGGTATGTTATTATTATTTTTAAAATGATATGTCGAATTTTTTTGAAAATTTATATAATTTTTCTTATGAATAGATTATGTAAAATCGTGATTTTATACTGAATCGAATAGTGTTTAAATGATTTGATTCGAATTGATTGCATGATTTTGATGGTTTGGTTTGATTCTAATTTTTATAACATCGTAGATAATACATTGGTCTTGATTTCATCCCAAATCGATCCAAATTGAACCATACACACTCCTAGTCAGACCGAAGGAGATTTTAGTTATGTTAAAAAATTAAAAAATAGGGATGCCCTAATTGAATCAAATGTTAAGCCCAATACGTAGAATCAGGAACATAAGAAGATCAATGTTTCTACCCGCCGTAATCCGTGTGTATTTGAGTTGGTTGAATCCGGGCATGATAGTTACTCATCAAGAATACTCAACGACATTACCTTTTGTCCAAGCAAGGAAGAAGCCACGTGTGAAGGGGATGATAAGTGAATGTGAAAGGAAAAATATAAATTAATAGATTAGGTAAATCTAGTGCATATGTTGATGCTCTCCTATTGGTTTGAAAGCATCCATTAAGTATATTAAGGATGTAGATGCAGATAATAATTGAGGTTTTAGGGCTATTGCCGATTTAATAGGTTTTATAAAGAATGTATGGTGTCAAGTTAGGCGTGAGTTATTAGGTGAGTTGCACACTCACAAAGAGGAATATATTGTACTTTATGAGTCATATGAAAGGGTTGAGGTGTTGACACACATCATGTCATAATTTGAAAACAACCTTGACTATGAGCATTGGATGACTATGTCAGACGTTGGGAATCTTATTACATCATGCTATAATGTTGTATTGTACTATTTGTCTATACAACAATTTCTCACCTTTTTACATTTGAGAGCAGTACTAGTATCTTAACTTGAGCTTAACTTGAGTTTCGTGAGATTGCCATCGAGTTTGTTAATGAAAATCATTTTGTGCAGGTTTAATCTTGTTTGTATTTTTGAATTTATCAATTAGTTGTATATAATTATAATTGATATTTTTACATTTTGTTGTAAGTTTTTTTGCAATCTGATCATCCAATTTCTCCCATATCAATCAATTGGTGATGATACTATCACTCTTGAGCAGATGATTGGAAGACGTATTCAACATTTTAAGAACATCATACATCAATCACAATGTAATTACTCAAAAGACATTTGATATTGTAGATATTGATTGATATATAATTTTTTTCATCATAAATTTAATTAACTTTTTCATTTGTACTATAGTATTGAATTTGCATTAGTAAATATAAGCATCATAATGTTCCATTCACATAAACATAATCATCCAAAACAACATCATTATCACACATGTTCCATAATTTGTAAGAATAAAGTAAGCATTAGAAGAATGCACTTACATAAACATAATCATAGTTATCCCAAAAAACACAATATTCGTACACAATATTCCATTCATATAAATATGTTTGCACCCAGGGATGCAAATCCGCTTTGCACAGAACAACAAAAAATTATTCTACCATCTTTGTTTCAAAACAAAAAAATGACCAAGAAAAGAGAAAAGAGAAAAGAGGAGTAAATACTATCATAAAATCAACTATTAAATCAACTATTAAATACGTAGAAAGAATATGTCATACATACAAAAAGGCTTCATCATTGTACATCTCAATAAAAACATTTATCATTAGGTATCTTTCTTTTCACAAAAATAAAAAATAAAAAATTATAAAAAAATTCATGTAAATAAGAAAAATTTTAGAGAAATATTAGTCACAAAACCAACCACAAAAGCTTTGCAGTACATGATTCTATGGTTAATTTTATAATTGATTCTGTGTACTGTTACATTAGCAACAATCAATTCTAAAAATACAAATTGTGTATATTAGCAAAACATGAATACAGAAATTTAATTACTAATTTTGCACCTTAAAATTGAAAAAAAAAATATATATACAGACAATTACGATATAAAAATTTATGAAGGCATTTAAATTTAGTTTTAGGTCCCAGTTAAGGTTGAGCTGCCTCCTCATGAGTAACATCATCCGAAACAGCTTCATCTTCCGTGACAATATCTGATGTCACATCTGGATATCATTATCTGGTGTATCTGGTTATCCGCAAAAGCACCACTCGGGATATCATTATCTGGTGTATCCTGGTTATCCACAAAAGCACCGCTACGACCACAGCCACATTTAGGGTGTGTTTGGTTTGCTTTTGAGAGTGATTTTCCAAAAAAGTTTTGAGAAGAGAGTTTAAATTTTTTTTTAATTTGTTTGGTTGTATATTTTAAAGTAATTTTGGAGTTTGGGAGTTTGAGATAATTTGATATTTTGTTGTAATTGAATAGATGTGTGAGAGAAAAAGTGATTGAGAATAAGAGAGGAGAAAGAAAAAGTGATTGATTGATGTGTAAGAGAGTGATTTTGAAATTTTTTTGCGAAAAATCTCAAACCAAACAATTTTTTGGAATTTTTTTTCCAAAACTTCTCGCTCAAAGGTAAACCAAACACACCCTTAATGTCCAATGCACGATGTCTTCTATTCGAAGCAGTAGGTGGCAAATGTTTACTATGTTCAATATCCATATTATTTCTGCAAGATTTATATAATCAACAAGAAGAGGACAAAAATCAATTCAATAGCAATATCATGTGAAACCATAATGTGAATTCAATTCAATATATAGATCATGACTCACAACCTAAGACACTGAAAGTTCAATATCATGTGAAACCATAATACCATATGTAATTCATAAACTTGTCTACAATTAGAAAACTGGCATCATAAGTTGCTTTAGAAAAGTTCAGGTTTGAAAAAATTACTCCAATTCAGACGTACAGATTTGAACAAACGAGAATGGTTTGACAGTAGTCTATAGTTATGTTTACCATTTAACAATGTCTAATAAATGGCGAGTCTCTGGTGGTGATCACAGAATATGTGAATTAACAAAGAGTTCAGGCAAAGACAAAAGGCTAGGACAACTACTTATACCACATGAAAAAAAAAAAAATGTCCATAAATGAAGTCGCAGGGTTTGTTAAGCATTTCAAAAAAGATTTGAGGCCATACTAGCAATCCTAACTAAGCATAAGTTTGAGACCTTTGAAACCAAAGAGTATGTTGCCTTCGTTTCATATGATTTTATACTAGCAAATTAAAGTGGGTGTGGGTCCAACTTCTAATCAAGCTTAAAAAAAATGAAATCAAATTTACTGAAATTTGTTTTCATTTAACCTAATTTCTGTTTTTGTAAACAATCCTCCTCCTACTTTCTTTGCCCTTGCCAAGCAGCTTAAAGTTCAATTATAACAGGAAAGAATAGCAATAAAACACGAGAGTTACCATTAGGGCGAAAGTCCCCTTCATGAAACTTCTCACCAGAATCTGGCCAAACTTCATGATGAGAACCATTGATGGAGGTATCCAAGACATAATAAGATTCGGTAGGATGCAAGAGTGTGAACATCGGGTGCACTAGCAAAGAAAGCAAACATACAAAACAAAATGTAAATAACAGACTTCTATGTATGAAGACCAACAAGAGGAGAAAATAAAACCTGAAAGCCTGCCTATATGAAGAGAAATGACCAAAAATTGATCCAAACAGATATTCTGTTGAATATACTTCAATGCCAATGAAAAATACAAATTGCTATGTACACTTTGATAGAATATATTTCAAGGAAATATTCCAACAAAATACTGAAACACTATTTAGACTTATATAAAATGGAAGAATCAAAGGTCAAATGTACAATGTGCAAGCTAACTAAAGAATATGGACCCATGTTGCCAACACCAAGTAATTGGGATTAAGGCTTGCTAAGCTAATTTTATTGAGCTTCAATTATCTGACTTATTTTTGGAGCATGCACGCAGGGGCAGGAGAGTGAAGTTAAAAGTAATGAGAATGCTTCTTGAACATTTGAAGTTCACTTAAAAATCCTTCAGTTACCAACTTGATAGAACTATAATTCAATAATCCAAGCCCATAGTTATCCAAAAATTCGAAAAAAGACTGACCCATTAATTCTGAAGTTAATCTAAAGTAATATCCTAGCCGAGTATAGTCAAAATTGAAAATAATAATGAGTAATATCCTAGCCAAGCAATGCAATAATAAATTGACAATATATGTTTAAAATTGAAAAGCAAGAGTAAACCTTGAAAATCCAGCAGAACCAGAACAAACTTCACCGGCAATAATGCTTGATTAATTTGGATACATGGACAAAGGAGCCCAATTAATTTGGATACATATGGATAACACTTTTGAGGGTATTCCTGATATTTGCACAACAAAAAAATTATGTGATGACTTATTTAACCAAACATGTTCAACTTTTTTCATAGATTATCAAAAGCTACACCAAACAGATTCACAACTTACTTTAAGTCTATTAAGTTAATAATCTTAAAAGCTATAATCATAAAAGCTAAGTTATAAGTGATAGTATGATACCAAATTGGCCCAAAAAATGTCAACAATATACTTTTAAGGGGGGAAAACAGTATTTATTATTTTTGGATTAGTAAAGCAAAAACAAATTTCATCCTTTTCGTGTCTTTGATTTGACAAGTTTTAATACCCTATAATCCCATCTGTACATAGCATTTGCATTAAAAATACAATAGTCATTAATAAACTGATGCTACACTTTGTTTTTTCAGGATAACAAGACAAGCAAACACATGAACAGAGTTCAAATTTTATCTGTTGAAGAATATCATGAAAACCTAATCCAAAGTCTCCTTTAAAATCTTGGATGACGGAAAGATATTTCAAATATTTTATAAACCAATATATACAGACAATTTTAAAAGCTTTCATTTCACTCACAGAAAGGTAAAAGTTTTTTATAACTAAAATATTTTAGGAAAAAGCACAAGAGTGATAAGACTTGATTATAGTATAATTAGTGTATGCCTGTGCCCAAAGAAAACAAATGGGAAAAAGGATACTACTCTTTAGATAAAGATAAAAAAAAGGTTTGGGAAGCATCCATTGCCACTGGTGGCGACATCAATAGCAGGGAAGGAAGGGGATGCAGTGGTAGTTGGGATGCGGAGGAGGCACGTGTGAGGCGGACAGAGTCGGTGATGGCTTAGGGTGAACAGCGGTGTTGTAGGTGTAGGGAAAGAGGAGAGAGTCGACAGAAGATAGAAGAGTATGGTGAGAAAGAAGAGAGAAATGGGAACAGTGAGAGAGTGAAAAAAATCTCAACCCTTAGTTGGGATTATCTAAACCATTCTAACCAAACATAAGAGAGAAATATTTTGAAAATGTGCTACACAAAAATCACCTAAATGAACATCTATTAATCTAGAAACAATGAGTCAAATGTAAAAAGTTAAAAAACGAACTCATCAATAATGAAAATTTAGTGTTTGATTTTTCCTTGGACTTGCAGTACCTTGTTCACAAATCACAATAATATGTTTGAATATAGATATTAGACTTTTCTCAAGTGTACAAAGGTTCTAGAGTCCCAAATTGGAGACATGTTGCACATGATAATACATTTGTCAGCAAATGATCCTTCTAACTGAATCTTTTTATCAAGCATTTCATATGCAACCAGTTGTGGCTAATACAAAACACATGGAAGGCCAACTAAATAAAATAAAATTAAACAAACACATGGAAGAAGAAATTATTTGAAAACCAACAATGAACAACAATGTGAACTATGTTGCCAAATAAACCTTGGAGTTTGAATCATGTTTGCCATTTAAAATTTTTGAATGAAAAATGAAGAAACTATGCACTTTAAAATACCACTACACGGATGGAACACATACTCGAGTCCCAATGGCATAAGTCTGTTTGATAAACCATCATCAGGAGAAGTGTTTTGCGCCCAGGGTCAGTTTCTCCCTGTATTTCAGTCAGTCAATTTCCTATCAGCGCTGTAATTTTGATTTCGAACAGAATTCTTCATTTAGTGCTTGTGGATAACCTACAAAAGTCAAAAAGTTACTAAAAAATTCAAAAAGTCCATACTATTTAGGAGAAGCTTGTGGGGAAAGCTTAGAGGGAAAAATTATTATTTTGCCTTTTGAATTCAACTATTCAAAAGTCAAAAATTAAAAGTCAAAAAGTCAACAAGAGTAGAATAGTCATTTTGATTTTACTACAAAATTTTATTACACATCTTTTTGTAAAAAGTCAAAAAGTTATCTCAAATATACATATTTTTTCCTCTACTTTTTTAGCCAAAAAGTCAAAAAATGTACTTATATAGCACATCCCAAACAAACTCTTAGTTATCTAAAAAATAAAAAAGAGCTACAATTGGTCTACCTTCTCATCATAATGTGTAAATCAAAGAGCTAGGAAACAAAATTAATGTAATCGAGGCAGAAAAGGGAGGGGAAAAGGAAAAATAAAGAATAATCGGTATCTGGAGTTGTAGAGATGTTTGAATTTCTACATATTTTTAATAAAATAGAGAACATAAGGGCAACTTTAAAATATAAATTTCATGGAGGGGATGCTCTCAAAGCTCAAACATGAAATGAGATCAGTCCCATAAGCAAAGGAACCCACCCTCAGAATCCACTTCCTGTTGGTATAAATAAGTTACTATAATTATCACCCAGGAGAAGAGAGTCCCAAAAGAACAATAACGCACCAAACCATAATATTAAAAGCTGAGAGAGAAAGAAGGAGAGAAGTGAAACAACAAAATCTGAGAGAGAAATAACTTACCGGAGTGAGCTTTGATGGGGGAAAGAAGGAAACAACGAAAGCTGAGAGAGAAAAGAGAGTTTTAAATTTGAAATCAAGAAAAAGAGGAGGGAGAGAGAGAGAGAGAGAGAGGGGGGGGGGGGTACGTGACAAGAGGGAGTGTTGTTAATTTGGGTGGGAACCAAAGCTTGTTTGGTACGTGTTTGTTCATTTTAGGATTGATCTCAACCATTGTTAAGAATTGGTTGGTAGGTACACTTAGATTGATCTCAACCATTGATCAGAATTGTATCTCTAATACATTTTGATACATTTTTCAAAAACCCTCCTGCCTTATTACATATATGACTAGAAACACACATGTAGTGTTCATCATCACCTTTTGGTAAGGATCTCCTGCAATCACGACTGAGAAAAGATAGGCACACACCCATTTACACTTCCAAACACACACCCATAGAGTGAAAATATAAACTTCACGGCTTCTTCAATGGGTGTGTGCCTAGCAAATTAGATCATAGCTTCCTCAATCATAGGGCAACGAAAATATAAACTTCTTTTCAAATGTATTGTACCAAAATTATGTAACTAGATATTAAATTAGTAGAGAAACCCAATGGCCAGATATTTATCAACTTGTAATAAAAACAAATTTACAAATTGACAAAAACTTGTAAAAAACATATAAGAGATGAACCTTGAATTTTTTCTTTTTAATAAGTAGGAATTCTTTAATAAATTGTACACCAAAAAGCTCGTAAATTAGGGAATTCCACATGCAACTAAAGAGACAGAAAGACTACTCAGAAGGAATTCAAGGTGAGCAATTACTAATTGGCTGAAGTAACATTTTGACTGTATTCCTCCCCAGTGATCTCGAATTACAAATATAATCCTGCAGGTCTTCATTGCAAGCTGTTAAAATCCAATCATTGTCATCATCTTGATACTTGACAATGTAAGCTCCAACCTTTAAGTTCAGCCTCTTTGCCACTTCTTGTTGAAACTCTACCATTCCGACAACACAGGGAACTGAAATTTAATATAATCATCTCCATATTTTACATTCATGGTCACAATACTAGTAGCTTGTGCTGCCATAAAATGTGGCTCTGTGGGAGCAGAAGTAGCCAAGTATTTCCTATGAGAAGGATCAGAAATTGAAGACTGACTAGATTGTTGAATTTGATCCCGAGCAGCAACTTGGACAAATTTATTTGAAAGAGAGTAGTTCTCCTTGTTTCTCTTGCGAGTTGACCAGCAAGAGATATTATATCCCCTGCAAGCACGCTTCAGCGTTGATTGGCTAACTAAAAAAGGAACAATACAGATAAGAAGAAAAGACTTTATGTTTGCTACTACGAAAAGTATATGGATTTTCCCAAAGAATCTAGCTAGTGACAATTTTCCTAATAATGTAAGCTTACCGCAAAGGCTTTTCACAGCATCGTCAAGCTTCATTCCAAAATGTTGTTGGATATCCTTGAAACTAATTTGAATTCCAGCTTTTCTGTGTTGTCTTTGGGATGAGTTAGTTATGCATTTTTTAAATGAGGAAGTAACAACATTGTTGGTTTTTTCTATTTTACTAACAACATCATTTCCAGTGAATATAGTATCCATTTTTATTAATTGTTGATCTGATAAATCCTGCCACTCCATCTCCCCATTAATCTCCATCCTATCTGCAGGAGATCTTGCAATTTGGGGTAAAGAATCAAGTTTATCATCCTTTGAAAAATCAATAACTTCAATAGGTAACTGCTCTCCTAGTTCTTCTCATGAAGCAACCATAAAACTTTGAAAATGTTGCTTCATTGTTGTCAATAACGGAACCACAATGATCATCGGATCCCCGCGTTCAGTGTTACTTGGAGGCAAAAAGAATTCTACTACGTAAACATTGTCTCCAGTATAACTACTCTGCAAGCAAATTGCAAAACAGCTCGTAAGTCCATACTCGAGTGTACAATGTGCCAAGGGGTACTCAATTATGCTAAATTGAGTAATATCTTTGCAGAAGACTAACTTATTGGACGAATATGCCCTGCCAACAACTCCCTGCCCCTTTTGTATGTGATGTGAAGCACATGCATTTGAGAAAGGAAACTTATCTTTCTCCCTAAGACAGACTACATCAATTATGGATGCGAGTTGTTCCCGGCAATTTACACTGAAGCTATCATCATTGGCAACAACACTGCAAGGACAACACAAGATCCAAGTCTGAGCCAAAGGTAGAAAATGAGTTCTACACACCACTTCCAGCACCACCCTGATTTCAACCAGTGCAATCTCAAGAGCTGTATCCTTGTCCTGATAATAACTTGAAAGTATTTTCACGAATAGATATTTGTGAGACCACAATCCCAGTCCTTATAGAAATCTAATGAAGAAAACAATAAAAGAATTGAGATTTGAATTAAGGCTTGACTTACATGCAGACAATACAAATACTTACACATTCTTGAGCTTCTCAAACCAACAGCCTACAGGGAAACTCAAATGATGTAACTAAAGATTCTTGACAGATATGAAATGAAAGATATTTAAAAGAAGCATATATTGTGTGCCCAAAATGGAAAAATCAGCACAGTTGTGGGTATTAACAGACCAACTTAGGTTGCCACCAATGTATAATTGTCAAAACAAACTCGGGTGCTGCACACAGTTGTACCTTACCTTGGAATAGGCTATTTCTATTTCTAAACATAATTTTATGTCTAACGCGGCAATGCATACGGTCCAACACTAGAGCAAAAGTTGGTATTGGCCGGCAATGAGGCTACTAAAACATACACAATTGATGTTGCATTTTCACTTGAACAAATGTATACAGATACAAATGATCTGATATTAGAATAAATGGTTCAATAGGCCCATGAGAATTGTTGTCAACTCCATGTAATAAAACTATAGAGGGGCAAAGATTAACAGACCATTAAGGCTAGAAACAGAAATTAACAATCATCTGATAGGCAGACATGAGAGGGAATAAATAAAGCTAAAAACAGAAGAAAACAAGAGAAGATAAAAATGGGACAGATTATTTCAATTAGGGTCAGGGAGATAAGGGACAAACCTCAAGATCATTGCAGATCCAATGTTTGAAAAGACTAATGCAATGTTTCATTTCAGCACTAGTCACTAACTCAAGTACACCAACACAACCCCACCCAGAAGCACCAAACACTGGCAAAGCCAAAGATCCCCAAATATTGCTATTGACGGCATGATCACGCTGCGGATACTGCTTGCAGGAGTAATACTGCACATTTGGTGTAAACTCCGGCCGTTGATACCGGAACACACGGCCTGGGAAGCCGAGGTATTCATCACTCTCCCCTTCCACATAAAATTGATAATCTACAGATATCAATCTATAGGAACAAAGTCCTTCGTGGGTTGTGTTAAGACCGAAAGGCTGGTCTTTTGTTGTAAGTAAATACCTGCCCCCAATTTCTAGGGCTTTCCAAAACTGAACTAGAACTTGTTCTTGCAAGAATCTCACCTCTCGAAAAAAAGATTTATCTTTTGTATCAGATTTTCGCTTATCACTGTACACAATTCTGCAAATTCCCAAGCCAATAACAAATAAGAATAACGTTCCGCAAGACCCAAAAAAAAAACAAAAAACAAAAAACAAATCCGACCCGTAATAGATATGAATTGAGAGAAACTCACGAATGTAGTGTTCCGGAAGAGGAAATTCACATCGTTCGTCTTCTTGGTTCCAAAAAACCCAGCCCCTGGAAAACTTTCCACGCTCGCAGAACAGTTGGTTCTTCTTCACATAGATTTTGAAATCATCATCATCATGGAAATTACTGAACGTATTACCATGTTTTGTGCTTTCTGTCTGCAGGAAGGGTTTGAAATGGTCATCGGCCATCGATCACCAAGGTTCCACAAAGTGAAACAGAGAGGTCAAATCGTATGCGACCGCCAAAAAAAAAAGGAGTGCGGGGAATCATCACTTATGTGATATTTATAAATATTAATAATTATAAATTTCTTTTTTATATAAATATAAATATTAATAATTATAATTATAATTATTTCTTTTTTATGAATTTCATTTCTTTTTTATGAATTTCTAATTATCTTTTCAAATTATGACTGAATCGTGCTTTTCTCATATTAAAAAAAAAAAATGCCCCAAGCATCTCTAATATTTTACTTAGGTCTCATTTGGACTGATTAAAATAATTAAATTTTTTTTATAAATTGTCAAATATTATTTGTTCTATTTTTTAATATATTTTTTTATAAAAATTAAAAAATTATTAACAATATCAATTCTCAAACACTCTTTAAAAAATTATTAATAATCATATGATCCATATTTTTGTATTAGGTGAATTACACTAACAGTCCATGTAGTTTAAGACTTATGTTATTTTGATCTCTGACTTTTTAATCGTGACACATTTGATCTTGAATTTTAAATTTTATTTTAAATAAGGACAATTAAAGATATTTCCTTTGTAAATAGTCAATTTCAAAGATAAAGTCGTTATACAACTTATTTTGTATTGGTTAACTTATATGTTGTTTGAAATGTAACAATTTTTTTTTTAGTGAATAATGCTAACACTTTCTTGGTTATAAAATTCTGTTTGGTTTGATTTTTAAAATCTATTTTCAAAAAATATTTATACAAAACTAAAAATTAAATTGGTAAAAAAAAAATAAAAACACATCATTTTTATATAATTTTATTATTTTGGGATGGTAGAAATAATTTTTTTAAATTTATTTCTGTTAAATTAGTTTTTATTTTTTCAAAAGTCAAACATGGTGACAACTTTGATATCATTATTAAATTAATTTATTAAATCAAAAAAATCCAAAAACAAAAACATTTCATATACTAAACATATTGATTACACATTAAAAACTAAATAACCATCCATTATATGATAATCATTCAAAAAAATTTGTTAACCAGAAAAAAAAAATTTCTATTACATGATAACCATAAAAAAAATCAACAAAAACAACCACTTATTACATGATCATCAGCCAAACACATACTAAAAATTAATTTAGTAAAAAAATAAAAATTTAAAAATATGAAAGATTTATCATTTTTATATAATTTTATGTGTGGTGGGTAGAAATAATTTTTAAAAATTTAAAAATAGTTTTTTAATATTTATTTTTGTCAAACTAGTTTACATTTTATTAAATTGACGATTTTGCCCTTGAAATGAAGCATTGTGTCTTTAATTGTCCTTATTTGAAACGAGATTTAAAAGTTAAGGTGAAATGTGTCTTAATTGAAAAGTTAATGACCAAAGTGACACAAGTTCCAAACTATAGGGATCATTAGTATAATTTGTTTAAGTCTAATTCTAACTTATTGATAATTTTTACACTCTTTGAATCATTCATTTCTTAATCAATTCCTTTAAGTCTAATTCTAGCTTATTAAGTCATTTGAGAGGCTTAACTTATGTCTAAAATTGTTTGAAAAGAAATGAGAATGAAAATATGAACGGATGCAACTTTCAAAAATATGTTGGAACAGGGCAGTTCGCTCGAGCAGTCTGCATAGTCCGCAAAAATACTAGATGCTTGAAATCTAGGCTTGATGGTCACTCAAGCTAAAAACAATGAAAACTGAGGTCACTCGAGCAATCTACAAAAATCTGCAAAACTACTGGATACTTGCAATGTGCGCTCGAGCGGTAATTTTATCGCTCAAGCGATGAAGTCAAATTCTGAATTTCAACACTTAAAGAAAAATGCACCAAATTTAATTTCAAAAGCTATACTCTTGCATGACATGAAAACACTTTCAAAAACATAAGCATATTTCCAACTACAAGTCTTTAGCTCAAATCCCCATGAATTTATCAAAATTAGATCTTAAAACATCATATATGGATGAATTTGTTTCAAATTCTTTTCCACAACTCTCAAAACATGAAATTGAACTTCAAATCTTTAAGAACCATGGATGCATGTATGTTTCAACTCCCAATTTCAACATGGATAACAAAAATCATGATCAAAATGATGAATCTCTACATATTTATGCATGCATGTTTGTCTAGCTTCAAATTAACTCATCTTAAGCTCATTTCTTATAATTAATCTTAATTCCTTCATGAATTCATTAGCTAGGTGACTTAATTTCATGAATTAATTGTAACACCCTCAAATAAATGATATAAGATAGGTCTAAATAGACTCTTTTAATTATAATAATTTCAACTCGTGTGGCCCAATCTCTATGTTTGTATTCCATTAATGTGAAAGATCTACAAAAGAGTCCACATGCATTACATATTCAATCTCTTTAAAGGGTGACGATTGACGCAACATAAATAACACAAAAGAATGTCCAATGGACTACAAGTTTCAAGGCTTAAGCCCGATTACACAAAAGATGGTTATCCAAAACCCATACAATTGAAGCCCTTGGCTTGCCAAAAATACATAACAAAATAAAACAGAGCCTCGTGCTCTCAAGCACATTCCTCGCCCTTAGTTAGGCTGCCGCACCATATCTTTTCCTGTACAAATCCATTAGGGGTGAGCACAAGCCCAGTAGAGGGATCTTAACAAAGTTTATATGCTTAAGTAGTCTTACAAAATGAATGTTATGTAATGTCATGCTTCAAAATCCATAACTTTGTTCCATTTTGAAAACAATATGCAATTCTTATTTCAAAAGTCCTTATCTCAGAGAATTGCAAAATATACAACAGAGCAGTAAATATGACTCAGGTAATCTCTAGGCTGGTGTCTGCAAGTAGGCATGTCAAGCATTACCAATCCCCACTTTACTGGCTCCTAACCAGAAGGCACGTGGTACCCAATTCGTGCGTGTTTTTAGTTTTTTACCCTGGACACTCAGGTCAACTTATACAATACCAATTTACACCCTCTATCCGGACTTACCAAATGTATTTACCCCATAACATTTTCAAGATTTACAATTATTTTATCAATAACAATTCAATTTCCAAAACATAGCAATAATAATTAATATTCAAAGCCATGCAAATGCATTCATGTAAATATAATTTTACAATTCTCATGTTCCCCAATATATTTTACCTATACACAATTCAATCATTAACATTTTCAATGTTTTCAAATTAACTATCAATAGTCATGGATCCATGGGACACAAGACCCAATATACAATCACAATATTATACAATTTTCAACCTTTCCATGATTTCAAGTACTCTTATTATACTATCCATGACAATTCTTAGACAAAATTTCCTCCTTTACAAGGATGATTCAACAATGAAATAACATATAACTTTCTTCATCTTTTTCAACAGATCCCATGATTTCATGAGTTTTCTCTAAACAATTTCAACTTTTTCCCAAATTTCAAATTTTAGGGTTTTCACCCAAAATAAATATCATTTATTCTCAAGAGGTATTCTTATCAATGGACTTTTAATACTCATACATTTCATGTCACGTCCCAAATTTATTACTCGGAAACATTACCCCAACCTTTGAGTTAAGTCCATTTATTCAATACATTTATAACTACAAATAACTATTACACTCGAGCAATAGAAATATTGTTCTCTCTCGAATGAGTACAATTATGACACATGCTAAGCTTCCATCGAAGCACAACAATCCATGATGACATATGTCCAAATCATAATGTACATTCCCTTTACATACTAGATAAATATACACACACAAGACCAATAGAGTTCTTGAAGCTCCAACTGATGTTTCTGTATCCTTTCCTAAAAAATGGTAAAACAATGAGGGATGAACAAATATGTCCAGTAGGAATCTTCAATGATTCACAACAATAAGATCTATAGATATATACGATCATGCATGCTAAGGAATGATATATAAGTAGATAATGTGCCATTTGTATTCAAAATACAATATATGTGGATAGTACCTTTCCAAATAAAAATTTACTAACCTCTCGAAGAAAACTTTTTCTTTATCTTGTTAGAGTTCGTGTTCCAATTACTTACTGTCATTCTAAAGGTTCCTTTCACAACTTTCACAAGGTTACAACATTAATAGAATATGTGTTACAAAAGATCATACATTTTATGATTTAAGTCACAACTAGTCATCATCTCATCCTAACGTATCTCACTTTAATGTACTAATGTAACAACATTTATTACCAACACATCTCAACAATCCATTTTATATAAAATAAGTCAATTTAGTTTCATCCTTTAAATAATTTAAATCCATCATTTCCATCTATCACAATTACATATACAAATACCAATATTATGTTCTCCACAAGTCCACCACAACAATCGTCAGATCTATAAACAAGTCACATCCATAAGCCACAAGCTTTACTGGGCACTACTCTGGAAGGAAAGTAGAACCTCTATTAAGTGCCACGCTTTACCGATCACTAGCCGGAAGGAATGCGTAACCTCACGCTTTGCTGGCTCAAACACGGCAGAAAACGGACCCCCAAAACAACATTACTATCCATTAATTCATCAAGTCAACCACAATTATGATTCATGGTCAAGGCCAACACACCATTCATTGTTTATTTACACATTTGTTTAACAACACGTCTTTCATATGTTTAAAATTCATTTTTCATAACAAGTACAAATTATGTTCCACAATCTTTTCTATTTCTCATCACTAACATTAACTCCTTTAGCCCAATTACACAATACAATTTGTTTCATACTCTTCTCATAACTCATTAATACAATTCCCATTATCAATACTCCAACATAACCTTCTTACAGAATGAGCATTTCTACCACAATTAATAATCATGATTCTTACTCATCTTTGCAATCACAAACTTAATTTCAATAATATAGGGTTTATTGAACACTTTTCACTTCAAAGATAAATTCCACAATTAGGGTTAGGCATAAATTAGGGCTTTTTGCCTTAAGGCACAAAATCATGTTCTAATTACTTAAAACTTCCTTAATTCATTTCTATTTTTCATTTGTTTTCCTTATCTTGAAAACCCTAACCCTTTATTCATGCCTTTTAAGAAAATATCCTCTTCAAGAGGTTTTTATGCAATACAAAAATTACCTCCCATCTGTCTATAAGAAGATATTAAAGAGAAGTAAGGAAGATCCCTATCTCAAGCAAAAAGAGGAGAAGCCCGGAATTTCAACTTCAACCAAAACACGATCCGTTCGGATGAAAAAAAAGCTCTCGACGTGTTCTTCGTTTTTATATGAGGAACATGGGGTGAAAAATGAGAGGAAAAAGATGCAAGTCAAGTTTGAAAGTTTGAAACCCCCAACAATAGTGGAAAAGGAGAAGAAAAGAGAAAAATGAGAGAAAGTGAGCAAAAGAGACTTTTATACTAGCTAATTCCAAATAGATTGCTTGAGCGTAACTTCCTACGCTCGAGCGAACAACACAAACTTAAAGCAATCGCTCGGCGATAATTCCACCGCTCGAGCGAAAAGAGAGAAGTCCTAAAAGTTTTGCAGAGCTACAGTGAAAAATACTGGGAGTTCGCATTCTACGCTTGAGCGACTACTCCTTCGTTCGAGCAGTCTCACCTACAAACCTGCGAGATACTAGGAGCTACAAATCTCTGCTCAAACAACCAAATGACTGCTCAAGTGGTCACCCAAAAACAGCTGTTACAACCTACCCCCCTTAGAGAATTTTGTCCCCAAAATTAGGAAGAGATCATAAATACTTTTCGTTTAGCTTACTCATCGGAATCCAACAGATAAAGAACGACATCATCCATTTGTAACCCCCAAGGACAATAGTAACTCCCCAACCAATCAACAACATGGACAACGACTATCAAATGACCAAAACCTAATTTCAACGAGAAATGATACTATTATTAAACCAAACAACAGACAAACACTGGTAGAAACAAATGACACACTATAACACACAGCCCAATACAACTATCCCCAAATCGCTTCAAGCTTATCAACATCACCAATTCTTTACACAACCTAGCATTTAAAAGTAAAATAGCGAAAGTCGTTTATTAACATCGTTTAGATTAAATCTTTAATACTTAATTTAACCATGTCACCCTAGGCCACAACACAAGGAAAAGAAAGCTTTAGTTTCCACATCATTCTTCACACTTACACGGTGAATACTAATCATCACCCAATAGCCTCCATCACCCACCCGGTGATGTCACAACACATTTACCACACACATTTGTAATAACAATAAATAAAAACAATATTAACAGTGCATCCGAGAGGTAACACAACACATACAGCTTCCCACAGGGTGGAAGTTCCCAATCACTACAAACATTATCACTAACAATAGATAGTACACATTGGCACAAGTGTGCTCACAATAATCTACATTTAAATACTTACAATAATCACATCAACAACTTACATACATGAGTGAAGCTCAATGCCCTCCAGTACTACCTAAAGTACTACTTGACCTCCCATTATTTACTTAAGCCAAATCAATTCCCAAGATATGCCAATAAACTTCAAATACCACGCATCCAGACTATCGATTCCAAACCAAACCAAACCAAATTAAACCAAGTCTTAAGTCCCATTAAAAGGGATTAGCCACAAAGATCCATCTTCTCTAAGCAACTTAATCCAACTCATCAATTCCCTACTCTCACAATTCAAACATCAACAGGCTAACCAACACGTAACACCTTTATCAAGTTTTCAACACACGCACTTCATACCCGAGTCCGAGTTGAACTCCCTAAAACCAAATCTCACAGCTCATTGCCAAATCACTAAAGTGACTATTTGTCACCCAATCCAGATATCAACCATCTGACCACCCATCACTCGAAACATAGTCCCTACTTTCTCCCAAGAGACACTTCTAGTACCCAACCACTAAGTTCTCTTCTCGTTCATAAACTCCACACAACTCTTGATCATGACACTTACTACTTAATTTTCGTACTCCTTTGCACCCACACATGACTGCCAACTCTCGGAAAATTTTACCACTACCCTCATCATTATAAGACGCAACTCTTACACCCCTTCCAAATGCTTTCACTATCTTCTATGTGGCTCAAACCAACCTCATACCCTCATAAGATTCTAGCTCATCCCATTGATACCCCTTTTGAACCATACAACTCCCACTTTTCACAACATTTTAATTTAATTTAAGGCTCAGAAGCCAATACATACTTCGTTCAGGGAATAGAAACTATTACATAACAAAATACTAGGATTTCAATTTATTTATTTATTTTGGTAACACTTTCCAACATAGATGAATTCCAAATCAATTACATACCCACACTATTGGGTTTCGAAAACACAGTTACATATACATTATAACATCAGTGGGCACAAGGTCCTACATACATGAGAAATTATATCACAGCACCAAACACAAAGTCTCTACCAAAACACAACATTATGCTCATTCCTAATTGGATTACTAAGACAAACTTTGCCCACGCGAAGGGCAATGGTGTAGACACCCCATTTTTGACCGCCCTTAAGACTTGGGCGTCTCAGGTTAATCACTCGATGATGAAAAGTGACGATGTACAAACGTTCGACCTCTTCAGCAAGAAGAGCTTCTAAATCCTAACCTTATACCCTATTTTTGACCAAAACTATTTTAGACCAAAATTATTTTAGACCTTAAAACCCTTTTTTCAAAATATTTTTCCAAATGCTTCTACGATGTTCCAAGGCTTGCATTTCGTTTAAAATATTGCACTTTTCGGTAAACCGGGCAAGGACAAAGTGGAAATAAATGGAAAGGAGGTGGACCCTTTTGAAAATATTTAAAAACCTCTTATTTAAATGTTTGGAGTTGAAGAAAATAGGAGGGGAGGGAAGAAAACTAGTTGCGGGAAAAGTTAGGCATCAATCCGTTAGGACAAAAATGAGCAGCCTCCACTAAAATAGGCATATCTCTTTGCATACTTAGAATGTATATGTGAGACCACCTTCATTGGAAAATAGACTACTGGGGCTTCAATTTAGACTCAAGAATGACCTAAAATCAAGTCCGGATGAGGGAGATATGCCCATTTGAAATCGGGCCTAAAAACAGATTTGTCTAGCTGGCCACTAAAGTAGGCGGCCGGCCACAAATAGTGGCCTGCCAGCCAGTTGTGCAAAATTTGGCTATTTTGAGTGTTTTTTCTAGCTGAGTGTCCCCTACTATTGGTCTGCTAGCCACTTGTATCATAAAACAGATTTTTGCAGATATTTGTTGCCAACTGTTCCCACATTGCACCAGTTGTTTGTACATAAATATTTTCGACTGAGGCTCATATATTTCTATATATAGGGGGACCTTTCCTCTTGGTTTTAAGGTTATAAAAATTTAGAGAGGAAATTAGGGTTACAAAAATTTCCAAAAAGCTTTAATACTTGCATAGCACTCTCTCTCTCTCTCTCTCTCTCTCTCTCTCTCTCTCTCTCTCTCTCTATCTTGCAACCTACACACCTTCTTTCTACACTCCCTAAACCAAAAATTTAGCTCTTCTTGCTGAGGTTCTTGAGCTCCAATCTCATCCCTTGAGAGTGAGAACTTATGGGTTTGTTAACAAAAGAGTTACATTGCTTTAAGAGCAGGAGGAACCAAGCAGTAGTGGCCAGCAGACCACTTTTACTGGATGACAGGCTACTTTTAGTGGCCGGTCGGCCACCACTTCTAGCCTGCTAGCCACTTTTGTCAAACCAAGTAGTACCTTTTTAGCATAGAACACAGTAGAGACTGAGGTGAAAAATAGTGCAATTTTCTAACTGTGCAACAGAGGTATTCTGGTAGCAAAACAGAGGACTTTTTCGGGTGGAAATCCGCTTGCATGCATGCGTATTCCTCACTTCCAAGGGCTGATTAGTTAGAGTAGTTAATTACTTAGCTTAGTTATTTCTTTCGGTTGTATTCGTGTTGTAATTAATTAGTTAATTCTACTTTGTAATTAATTAGTTAGTGTAATTAATTAGTTAAATCCAATTTGTAATAATTAGCTAGCATTAGTTAGTTTATTTCATTGGTTTGTAATAGTTAGTTAATTCGTAGTAATTAGTTTAGCTAGTTAGTTTATTCGGACTCTCTTGCGTGAGGGCGCAATTGTAATAATATGTATGTTTTCCAACCCCACGTCTCTCTCCCTTTTATTTACTCGCTTATGATGGTTAGCGTAGAACATCATGTTTACTTAGCATTTTTCATGTTTTGCATCCATGTGCCTTGCATGCATTGAGCTCGGCGCATCATTCTAAATAGCATTGTTATTGTTTACTCTTTTTTTTTTTTGAATACGTGCTTTACCGCATACTATCAAATTGATTTATATGTCATATTAGTAGCCAAGCCTAGTAATTGCATATTGCATGTGTCGCATTAGTCACATTGCATAGTTAGAATCATGCATTTTTTCTAACTCTTTATCTTTTTTGGCTTGCCTTGGAGTACTGAGTAAGTTTTTATCGCTTTAGCATATTGCATTGTATGTTAGTGTTGCCATGTCAAGCATGATTACCATGAGGCCAAGTGTTTAAGTGATAAACTGTTTGAATACCTGTGGATGAATGCTAGTTGCCTGAATTAGGATAGTTTGATTAATGTACATTTGAACCCACTTTTTCAAAGTGGCACATTCACAAACTCTTTTCAAAAACAAACATGAAAATCAAAATCTTCCAAATTTTGCAAATTAGTTTATATTTGTGTGTGCATCACATAGTAAAGTTAGCTTAATAATTGGAATAAGAGCATATAATGTAAATAAGAATCACATCATGATTAGTAGAGGCCGATCTTTGATCGGGCAAGCTGGGGTGCTCAATTCATGACCTTCTTGTAACGCCCCCAAAATAATACAAATAATCCAACTCATAAGAGAAGTGATTATAATAGAATTGGTATACTTTCATTCATCGAAGTCCGTATTACAGAAGATATTACATGTAGTATACATTCAATAATTGTTCATCCTGAATCTATAGCATGTAACACTAGTTAATAACAACAAAATAAATGCCCTACGGGCTTACATCTTTCCAAGACATTGCTTGGTTACACAAAAGTAAGTCATAAGCTCTGTACATATATAAAGCCCTTGGCTTGAATAAACATTTAAGCATTATACAACAAAATAGAGCCTCCAGCTCCTAAATCCTTCCAAGTTACGTCCTTGGAGGAAGCATATCACCGGTACCTAAAAATGGTTTCCCAAATAGGGTGAGCCAAAGCCTAGTAGAGACATTCTAACACAGTATATGAGGTTTAACGAAGATATAAGTGTCAAATATATATTCAATATTTATGACAAACGTGCATTCTTCACATGACCACACGGTACCGATATTCACATCTCAATCTATTCCCAAATATTCTTTTCAAGCTAATTCATTTATAGGCCAAGTTCATGATTCTCCGACTAACCCAACTAAGACTACAACTCAGTGGTTCTGAATCAACATAACTATCTTACAAGCACTTCAATCTTGCTATTTTACGAAAATTTCGTCCGCGGGATCGGCACCCATGTATACACATGATTTCGAGACTTTCATTCTGGACACTCCGACCAACTTAATTTCAATGGAGTCCATCCCCTATCTCCTCTCAAAACATGGAATACATCCTATTTCTCATCCTAAAACATTATACATATATAATGTATTTAAAAATATTGTCACGTTCAATGACTATCAATTACACATATTCAATGCCTTAACACACCGTCATATTCAATGACACAATTTAAATAACTAGTTTCAATTTACCTAATTCTCATGCAATTTCTACAACAATCATAGCTATCCTCCACCGATAGCCAATACAGATTTTTCTAAACAGATATTCAATCTCAAGACAGATAATTTATTCAAATTTCCATAGGTGAGTGATTTAGACAAATCTAACAACACCATTAATCTATACTTTCCCCCAATTTCACATTTTTCATGCCAATTTCATTATTTATACAAAATAATTATTCAAGACACATTAGGGCAAATTTTTCCCTTTTCAAATATTAACCAAAGGCTAAAATCCACTATTCTAACACAAGATAATCTCATATCTAAGACCCCATAATCATTTATGTGACACAACATAGAAACCCCTCTTTTCAATTTGAATACAAACCCTAGATTTACTCAAATACTCCCAAAATTCCACCATTTATACATAACAACAAATAATTAGGTTAAAAATCATATCAAGGTGTAGAATATCCCTACCTCAAGAAGAAAAGACCAAGCAAGACAAGAGAGAAACCTCAAAAATGCCTAAATCCAACTCTATTCGGATCAAAGTGTGGATCTTGAGATGTTCTAGCTTTTTCTCAAAGGCATTAGGGTGAAGATCTCAAAGGATCTAGGTCAAAATGTAGATATAAGATGAGTTTTATAGAGAAAAACTCAAGATCTAGGGTTTTGGAGGGTTTTAGAGAGAGAGAGAGAAAGATGAAAAAGTGAACCAAAAAGTCATTTTCACGGACTATTATACACGTAGTCCACTCGAGCATGGAAAGTGACACTCGAGTGTCAGACACAAAGTTCCGCTCGAGCGTGGAATACACATTTCCAGAAGTTTTGCAAACGAAGGACCCCGCTCGAGCGCGAGACTGGACGCTCGAGCGTCCACCCGCTCGAGCGTAGGAAACACTGCTCGAGCGTAGAACACACTCTTCTAGTATTTGCAGGCCTGCAAAAGTACTGAGAGTTGACAAATCCCGCTCGAGCACAAGAATGGCTGCTCGAGTGGAGGAGCAAAATTTGTGAAGCCCGCTCGAGCAGAAGAGCCAAAATCTGGGCATCACAAGTTTGGAAAAACACTCAACCAACCTGTTCCAAATACACAACCACAACCCGATAACCAAAATAAAGGGGAGACAAGGGAAACAAGATATGAATCATTATTCAGAACTATACCAACCCAAGTCCGGAATACAATAACTGACGGGTCAAAATCGAAATCGCTATAACCCCTCTCGTACCTAAGTTCTTGAGCCGAGATAACTTTGGTGATGACAGATAAGTGTTCTTTGGCACGAGTCTCGGGTTTTCTAAATTTCTCAAAAATATTTAGGTGGTGACTTTGTAATTTGGCAAAGTAGTCCATTTTTGGCATTTTGATTCAAAAATTGATTTTCCAAACGAATTGCCAGATTTGGACTCATTTGTGTTTATCTATTTCACATTGCACTTGTGGAATCAAATTCAAAACCACGGTAGTCTGAACTATAGGGCTAGTTGTATCCGAAAGGAGTACGAAAAGTCGAGCTACAGTTTCTGGCTACTCTATTGAGGAAATTAGAGAACTTGACTCGGACTTCATGATGTGAAATTTTATCTACACTTATAAGTTCTTTGCATTACATTTGCATTGGTGCGCCTGTGTTTTCCATCTGCTATTCTTGGATGGTTTGTTGGAGGCTTGCCCAAAAGCTTGCCAAAAGCCTGACTGATTGTAGGCTCCGCCATGATGGGAACACAACCCTTGGATCTGGGCTACCGCTGTACCATTTGATCCTCCTTTCACTTCTCAGTGTTAGGTGTGAGAGGTATATTAAGTAGTCTTGCTGAGGTACCCCCTTTGACCATTTGGCCTAGTTGCATATAGTAAAGCCATAATGATTGTTCCAACTTAGGACAAGATGCTCACTTGTATACAGGATTTTGTGAAACTACTTGCTTGAAGTAATGAAACCCTAGTTCACTCCAAAGCTAAGACAAGGAAACCTTAACCTCTCATAGGGGTGTTTTGAGTGCTTTTGTGCAAAATGTGAAATCTTTGGAAATGTGTAATACAATCCTAGGAGAGTCTAAATCTTGAGCTGATTCTTTTCAAAATTGAGGGACATATCAAAATCAGAATTTTGGTCAAAATCCAAGGGTTTGTGTTTGATAAGCCAGAACCAGAGCAAAAAATTGTTCTTGCTTTGCTTTGCCTGGCATACCCGGTATCCTGATCTAATGGAGCATTTGTTTTTAATCCCAGGTTTGTTTGAGCCAAAGAAAAAGCAGTACCCAACTCAGCAAAGGCCAAACCCAATCCAACCCGGAAAGCCTTAACCTATCACAGTCCATCCAATCCCAGAAAAAAACCCTACTCAGTAAAGGTCCAGTCCATTTGATCCCCAAAAAGCTAACTCATAAAAGATCCATCCAATACCAAAAGACCCATTCTAAAAAGTCCAAACCGGTCTAACCTCTCTAAATCCAGTTCAGATACATCAAGAATAACTAGGTCGAAATCCTTGTTAGTTAGCTCTCAGCTTACACCCATCTATTTTCTCGATTGCCAACTCAGTAGACCCGTGATGGCACAAAGTGCAGAAGAAGTTGTAGCCATGATGACGGCCCGAAACCAGGGAATTGCCATGTAGGATGAGACCAATGCCAGCATGCAACGCCTATCTGGGGCATCTACTACACATCCAGTCTCGGGCTCCCAGGCGAACTTTGATCTACCTCCGCCAGTTAAAGATTTGCAAGGTCCAGATCCTCGAGAAAGGTTGGCTTAAGCTTGAGTTTTTAAACCCCAGGTGCAGCCTAATGAGGGGCTTTTTTCCCTTGATGTTAATGATCTCGACCCGACCTTATTAAAAATTGCTAACCTTGAGAAGCAATTCAAAAAGGCATAGGGAATTAACTCCATTCCCGACATTGAGGATGGATACACCGAGGCTACTGTAAGGCTCCCAGAAAGATTTAAAATGCCACACATTAACCATTTTAACAGGTCTAAAGATCCTATGGTGTATATCTGGCTTTTCTTGGACATCCTAAAATTGATGGGTTTAACTAAGCCTCAGAAACTCTTTCTGTATGGAAGAATCCTGTCGGGTATAGCAGCCATTTGGTATGCTAAGTTGGAGGATAAAGTGAAACAGAGCTGGGAAGATTTGGCTAAGGCATTTGTCAATCAGTATTCTTACAATACCCAAATTGAAATGACTACCCAAGAGCTTGAAGCAACCCACCAGAATCCTAACAAACCTTTTGTGGAATTTGTTGTAAGGTGGAGAGCAAAGGCAACATAGACGACAGATCAACCTTCTGAGAGGGACCAAGTGCGAATAGTGGTGCAAAACCTTAAGCCTGATATGTTGCAAAAGTTAATAGTCGCTCTACTATTCACTTTCAAAAATTTGCATGAATTAGGGATTCAGATTGAGAGCGCATTTAACAAAGGGATTATTTCTAGAGCAAGCGAACCAACAAGGAGGATGTTTTTCGGAAGTACCAATGTTAACAGTAGCACTATCTCCAAACCTACTGAAATCAATATCGTCAGCACTCCCAAAATTGCCGACCCCTTTGCTAACACTAGTCCACAAACAGCCAGCCCAACCCGAGCTCAAGGCAGAACTTTCACCCCCCTCCATATGAGCCTAACTGTAGACGCGCCCTCGAGGGCCTCATGCCTACAGTTCGGACTCAAATTGTCATGGTTCTGAATCTGATCTCGCAAAGTGCAATGCAAGACCGATAAATCACCAAAGAGTCCAAATCCAGCAAATCATTTTGGAAAACTGATTTTTGTAAAAAAGTGCCAAACATGGACTGCTTTGCCAGATACAGAGTCGCCACCTAAATATTTTATTTTTGAGGAAATTTAGGAAACCCTGACTCGTGCCTAAGGCCACGTGTCCATCATCAGCAAAGTTGCCTCGGCTCGGGAACTTGGGTACGATTTGGGAAGGTCATCTATGAGCACCCCCGCTGGTCCGATCAAAGATTGGCCACCACTAAACATGATATTTTGTTTTTGAAAACACATGTATTCTTATTCCGGTTAATTAGCTAATCTTACTACGTGATACGCATAGCAAAACAAGTATGAGTTTCAATCCAAGCAATCCAAGCAATCCAACCGTTTCAATTCAAGCAATCCAACCTTCACCCACAGGTATTCAGGCAGTTATATCACATAAGCAATTAGCCTCATGGCAAGCATGCTGTCATGGAAATCAATAACACACATGCAGTATGCTAAAGCATAAACACTTACAGTGTACTCCAAGCCAAAACAGAAACTAGTTAGTAATCAATGCATGATCCTAGTTCATGTTAAGATGGCTAATGCAACACATGCAAAATGCAACTAGAAATAAGCTTGGCTATTCTAAGATGGCATATGAGGTGCAACAATTGATACATGTATTGAACTTGGAATTGAAATACAACGCAGTTAGTATGATGCGCCGAGCCCAGTGCATGCAAGATAGATGAATGGATGCGAGCATGCAGGCATAAGTATGCTAGACAAATGAATGGATGCAAACATGCAAAGCATAAGTATGCTAATTGAAAAATGACCTAAAACCAACCAATAAAAGCGGGTAAGTAAAAGGGAGAAAGACGTGGGGTTGGAAAACATGCACACACGCACGCACACTTATTACAAAATTCGCCCTCTCGACGGAGGGTCCGAATGAATAATACATGCCAACTAATTAACTAACTAACAAGCTAATTAACTATTACATAACTAAATTGAATAACTAGCTACAACTAATTATTATAAAACTTAATTAATTAACAAATTAACTAATTAAATTACAAAAATCAAATGCTAACTAACAAGTAAGCGATTGAACAATGCTGCCTCGGCAAGTTGAAAAAGGTGAACGTGCATGCTCGGTTTCCATCCCGATAAGCTCTCCGGTTGCTCTTTGGAGGCTCTATCTGCAGGGTTTCCTTGAGACCTTGCTGCTGGAACTTACAAAAACCAGTCTGGGGAATGTATCAATGGCCTGCCGGCCATGGAGAGATGCTGCCGGCCATCTGCCGGCCAAAGATGGTACACTGCCGGCCATCTGCAAGGCACTGCCGGCCACTGATGTGCTGGGACACCAGGCTGCAGTAGAGCACAAAACAGAGAAAATGGAGGGTCTCCCAAGGGTATGTACGCACTATGCCACCCCATATCATCTCAAAGCATCAAAGGAAAGGCATAGTCGGATCTACGACCATCAATCACGCATCTCGATGCATGAAGGCCAAAGATCTAACTTGTGCAAATCAATGTGAAATGAATGCACAAATAAACACATAAAGCCTAAAACTCTATCATGGATTATCAAGAGCGTCGGCGACCGAGAATTGAGACACGTTTCATCACTTGAAGTATGAAACGCCCCTCGTTCCTCGTGCTTGGATTAATACATCCAAACGACAATGCAAAACAAGCGTGGCAAACATACAATGCAACAAGCATGCAAACATGCAATGCGATAAATCAAGCATGCAACAAGCATATAAGCATGATGTGAGGTAACAACCTTAAATCACATGATAAAATGCAACATGAACATACAAACATGCAAGGCATGTGAAGGCGGACAAGTATGCAACAACATACGAAATGGGACAAGCATGTGACAACATGGTAAGATGGGCTTACACTAAAGATGGATAGGCCTCAGCCATGCCTAAAATCAGTGGCCATAAGTGATGAATAGATAATATGAAAAGCATGAAAAGACAAGGCAAACATGCATGCCAATTGGCTCAAGGATTAAGACACAAAGATGCAATTCTTAAGCACACTTAAAGAGCGACAAGCATGGATATGTGACAACAAGATAAGCTGTGAAATCTCATGTAAATTGATGCCAAATCAACTAAACAATGCAAGCATAGCATGTTAGAAAGCTCAAAGCTCGATACTGACAAAGAGACTCAAGCCATGGCCGTACAAGGCAAGCCCCAAAGGGCTAAAGAAACCTAAAATAGTCCCAAGGCAGGTCGAAACAAGACCAAAAAACAAGCCCGAAGCTAGCCAACATAGGCTAGAACACAAGGCCAAAAATACGGAACATGCAAGGCTACAAAAGAGGCAATGCACTACACCCATTGAAACCAAACATGGCATGACTTGGACAACATAAAATAGAGTTACATCATGGTATAACAAGACAAAAAATGCACTGATATGATAAGCCAAAGGCTTAGGCTTAATGGCATGCACAATGATCCATTCATGAGGCATAAAGAGCCAAGCCTCCAAAGCATTAAAAACATGTCAAATGCAAGTATATGACCACATTTCATGGACTGAAATAACATGTAAAATGATGGCAAAGCATGCAAACATCACATGTATGGCATGGTAGGGGCCTCAAAACCCAAGACTAACCTAAGCATTTACACTATAGCTATACAAAGCATGAGTGATATGGCCATGGAAGCCTAAAAGAGTCCAAGAACACCTCAAAATAAGAACAAAATCATGCTGGAGTGAAGCCAAAATATGCTAGGATGATGAGTCAAAGCATGATGCACATAAAGCTAGTAAGCAAGATTTGTTCTACAAGTATATGGAGCATGCAAAATATGACCAAACCAGCAAAAGATAGGGTCATGACATGCCAAATGATGAGCAAATATATGCTAAAATGGACTGAACATAAGCTAGGATGACATGCTAAAGCAAGAGGCATATAAAGCTAGTTTATGAGATTTACACTACAAGTGTATTGCACATGCATGGAGCGAAAAAACCAACCCAAAAAAGATCTAAGGCGTGGTAAAACATCACGAGAAACCTACTGAAATGGCCTCAACACAAGCTACGCAAACATGCTACTTTGATGAACCACAAATGGGATTACACTACACATACAAGATGCATGCAAAATGTGACCAAACCAGCCATGGACAGAGCCAAGGCAGGTCCTAAAAGTCACAAAAAAGGTCCTGAACCAAGCCTCAAAAAAACATAGAGGCATGCTCCTTTGGAAGGCCAAAAATGCAAGCAAACAAAAAACCAAAAGAGAGGGGGCCACCCCCTCTGATTTGAGGCCTTAAAACCACATGCCTACCACTGAAAATCCAGTGGATTTTAGTGGTTAGAAGGCCAAACCAAGGCTAGCTCGGAGGCCTTAAGGCATGGCTCAAAACAAGGCCAAACAAGGCCAACAAGAGGGTTGAAGACCCTCAACAGCCAAAAGACCTTGAACAAACTTCAAAAGAACTTAAATACAAGACTTTTTTTAGTTGAAAGCAAGGCCTAAAACAATATGCAAGGATGGCCAAAACGAGGTACAAAAAAGTGCTAAAAAGGGAAGAAACTTACCCTTGAAGATCCACTTCGAAACCAGCAACTTCAGGGGGTAAAACCTTACTTTCAGAGCTCAAGAAGTCCTCCCAAGAACCTCAATCCAATGGTGGTGGTGTATCTCCAAGTGTTGTAGTGTAAAAGTGCAAGGAAAATGGATTTCAAGGCACAAATGAACAACAATATAGAGAGAGAGATATTTTTCTCAAAAAATCTGAACCTCCTAAGGAGAGAGGCTCTCTCCTTATATAGGAGAAAAGCAATGCAAAGCTTCTTCAAGAAGCTTGGCACGAGCTTCATCCCTCCATACACGTGTATGGAGGGCAAATAAAAGGATTCCAGCTGGCTCAAAAGATCTGGAGTGAAACCTGCTGAGACAGGGGTGCTGCCGGCCATCAGGGATGGCCGACAGTGGCTCATTGATGGCCGACAGACTCCATCAATGGCTGGCAGCAACAAAAAGGGGGCCGGCAGGGCCAAAAGGTGGCCGGCAGTGCACCAAGAAACACATTCTGAAAGGACCAAGTCATGGTCCAAGAATGGGGCAGAAAGGATACAGGGTTTGGAAAGCTCAAACTTGTGACGTTCCGCCGCAAAAGTCGAATACCCGACGAACAATCGAACTTGTGGCTGGATGTACCTGCAAGCACAACCGAGTCTTGAGGATGGTCAAAAATGGCATGTCTACGGTTGCCCTTTTTGACAGAACTCGAAAGTCACAAAGTGACGGGAGTGAGTGTCAAAGCCTAGAGACGACCCATTTTTAACAAGTACGAAGACTCAGGCAGACAATCAATATAAGCATGCAGAGATGCGCCCGTAGGCTGGGGCATAATGCAAATGATATGCAAGATGCAAAAGCATAACTTATGATTATGCAAAGAAAAACTGTAATGAAGCAGTTATGCAAAATAAATGCAACATTTTAAGCGAATGAATAACAGTCCTACATATTTCGTCAGAAAGAATGTAAGAAAATTATGCAATTCTTACCACGTCTATCGTGGAGTGCATACAATACCGTCCGGTTCGTCTGGTCGTGCCGACTCCAAATGAATCGTACATACAATATCGCGCCTATAAAAGAAAGAAACTCAACATGTACAATATTGTTAGAAACATGCATAGCAATGCAAGTGAAAAGTGCGTGACAACGCAAGTGAAGGGGTGCAAAACAATGCACTCCTGAGGGTGCGAGACAACGCGGGTGGAACATGCGTGACAGCGCAAGTTAAAGATAGCATGCGTAACAGCGCAAGATAGAGAGATAAATATGCGTAACAGTGCAAGTTAAAGAAGTGAACATGCGTAACAGCGCAAGTTAAAATAAGGAGAGCATGCGTAACAGCGCAAGTAAACATGCGTAACAGCACAAGTTAAAAGAAATAAACATGCGTAACAGCGCAAGATAAGAAATAAAACATGTGTAGCAGTGCAAGTTAAAGAAATAAGCATGCGTAACAGTGCAAGATAAGAAAACAAGTGCGTACCAGTGCACATAACCTGCGTAATAGTGCAAGTTAAGATAAACGAGTGCGTAACAGCACACATAACCTACGTAAGAGCGCAAGTTAAAAAAACAAGTGCGTAACAGCGCACATAACCTGCGTAATAGTGCAAGTTAAATAGATAAGTGCATAATAGCGCAAGTTAAAACAAGAAGTGCGTAACAGCGCACATAACCTGCGTAACAGCGTAAGTTAAGACATGGGGTTACATAGTAATGCAATGCACTAACAAGTGCAGATAAGGTGCGCAAAATAGCGCGATAAATGCACTAACAGGTGCAGGTAAAGTGCGCAAAATAGCGCGAATGATGCAATGCACAAAACAGTGCGATGAGGTGCGCGAGATAGCGCGATGCGCAAAATAGCGCGAATGAAATGCAATGCACAAAACAGTGCGATGAGGTGCGTAAGATAGCGCGATGCGCAAAATAGCGCGAACAATGCACTAATAGGTGCAGGTAAGGTGCGCAAGATAGCGCGATGCGCAAAATAGCGCGAATGAAATGCAATGCGCAAAACAGTGCGATGAGGTGCGCAAGATAACACGATGTGCAAAATAGCGCGAATAATGCACTAACAGGTGCAGGTAAGGTGCGCAAGATAGCGCGATGCGCAAAATAGCGCGAATGAAATGCAATGCACAAAATAGTGCGATGAGGTGCGCAAGATAGCGCGATGCGCAAAATAGCGCGAATGATGCAATGCACAAAACAGTGCGATGAGGTGCGCAAGATAGCGCGATGCGCATAATAGCGCGAACAATGCACTAACAGGTGCAGGTAAGGTGCGCAAGAGAGCGCAATGCGTAAAATAGCGTGAATGAAATGCAATGCACTAACAAGTGCAGATGATAGTAAAGTAAATGCAAAAAGGGCGACAAACTCCAACTATGCTGGAGCCATGAGAGGAGGTCCAAAAACAAACAATCAGGAGCGTATACAGCGCAACCTAAGATAAAAATCCAAACACGCTGAAATCGTGTGAGGAAGAAACAAAACCCTAACCACACTAAAATCATGAGAAGAGGTAAACAATTCCAAACACGCTGCAATTGTGTGAGGAACGGGATAGGGAGAGAAACATAGGGACGTATCCCAGCTGTTTCGGAATGGCACAAGCATTAGAACGTATTCCAAATGCTCTAAACCAGAGAATGAGAAAATAAAGGAAGACAACCCCGTGTTTTAAAAAGAAGAAGAGACATCGGGACATATCCCCGTGTCTCGGAGAAAGAAGGAAACATAGGGACGTATCCCCGTGTTTCGGAAATGGCGCGAGCATTGGAACGTATTCCAAATGCTTGTAACCAGAGAAGGAGAAACAAAGGGAGACAACCCCGTGTTTTAAAAAAGAAGAAGAGACATAGGGACGTATCCCCTTGTCTCGGAAAAGGAAGAACCTCTCAGCGTAGCACACACGAGAGAGGAAAGGGAAAACCTCTCAGCGTATCACACGTAAGAGAGGAAAAGGAAAACCTCTCAGCGTATCACACACAAGAGAGGAAAGGTATGCATTTCTTAGCGTATCACACGCAAGAGAGGAAAGGTAAACCTCTCGGCGTATCACACGCGAGAGAGGAAAGAAAACATCTCTCAGCGTATCACACGCAAGAGAGGAAAGGGAAAACCTCTCAGCGTATCACACGCAAGAGAGGAAAGGTAAGCATCTCTCAGCGTATCATACGTAAGAGAGGAAAGGTAAACCTCTCGGTGTATCACACGCGAGAGAGGAAAGAAAGCATCTCTCAACGTATCACACGCAAGAGAGGAAAGGTAAACCTCTCGGCGTATCACACGCGAGAAAGGAAAGAAAGCATCTCTCAGCGTATCACACGCGAGAAAGGAAAGAAAGCATCTCTCAGCGTATCACACGCAAGAGAAGAAAGGTAAACCTCTCAGCGTATCACACGCAAGAGAGGAAAAGGAAAACCTCTCAGCGTATCACATGCAAGAGAGGAAAAAACAAGCATCTCTGAGCGTATCACACGCAAGAGAGGAAAGGACTGTGCAGGAAAGCGCAGTCATCCAAACGCGTATCAAACGCGAGAGGAGAAAGATAGGTCCAAACGTAAGCCGAATGCGAGAGGAGAATGGTATCAGTCAAACTGAACTGGAACTTGCTTGAATGAACGGTACACACAATACTATGCGTGATCGAGAAAGGATCTTGATGGGTAGAATGCAATACAATGCATGATTTTTAAGGAATGTAATTAAATAAAGCGGTGCTTTAGAAAGCACCTCACGAGGTGAGCGGCGGTGAACCGCTCTACTCCGACGGGGATCCTCCTCTGTGTTCTTCGAACACTAACCTTCAGCTCACAGTACAAATAGGTTCTGAAATACTGACAAGAAGCGACATCTGCTGGGGAAACACGGATGCCGCTTTTCTTCCTGATCATACTCACAACTTTCCCTATTCTTCAACGGGGTGACAGATGAGGTTGGATCAGTATCCAGAATCGAGGTGCATACCTGCTACCTCAACCTATGGGGCTTCCATACAGATTTCAAACCGGGGATACGCCCCTGGGTATTCAAACCAGACTTTAGTCTCGGAAATTCCAAACCTTTGAGTTCTAGGCAACAACCATTTGAACTCTAGTTTTCGTCATCGCAGTTGATCTCCTAGGAACTCATTGCAAACACAGCCAAGATGCCTCTGGTGGGGAACAGTACTCCGGGAGAGCACTTCTAATTGCCATTCTGGCTTTGAAGCAGTCGACACAGTATTCGGTTGACTTTGAACACACAGTCCGTACATCATACTGTTCATTCTGAACACACAGCTCATAACACAGTACTCGGTTTATTCTGCACACGTCAAATTCTAAACACACAGCTCACTCTGTACACACAACCCATTCTAAACACATGGCCTATTCTGAACATACGGGATGCAATGACGGAACTTGCAGAAGTTGAAACACACTCAGATGCTCCAAGCTTTCCCTCTTTTCTTTTGCTTCACAGTCTGGGACCCATGTAGCTTCAGATAGGCTCCGGTTCCACTGTTCTGACATGACCTGGGTTGAACCCTGCAGCTTTACGAAAGAGCGAATCTTGTTTTGTACAAATGTAGAGAATGGCACAGCACTCTGAGCACAAAACAAATCATTTTGAAATTAGTTTTTAACCGGGTATTGAGCCTATGACTGAACACAGCGAAAAAGACTCAATAACGGAAAACAAAAAAAGGTAAACAACCTAAACACATCGAGTAACACTCGAAACGACTCAAAACAAGAATCGAGATAAACAAAACAAAAGACACAACACACAGATGTGTTACAAAGGCGAGAGACCTCTCAGTACGCAAGGAGCCAGTTTCTCCGGGTATTGTTTCCCACCCTTTCTCATTTGTGATTCTCACATCGCTCGGCACTCAGGCTCTGTTTTTCAGAAGAAAAAAAAAAGCCCTTTTCTTACTTTTTTCTCTCAGCGTACATCTCTCTATTCTTCAATCTCTCATTTTTTTATCTCTCCCCTAGGTGGTTGGTGGACAAACAGGAGGTTGCGGGCTCCTGCCCCTAGCATTCTGCTAGATTCTCTTTCTTCTGCTTGCAACAGTGAACATTCCCACAGAGGGGTTGCGCTACACCTGGGTGTGTAGCAAATCTGCAGCTGACATCGGTTGACGATGTTCTGCTGGGAAGTTTGGATGTGATTAGATTTGTCCAAACAAAGGAGTGGAATATCTTGATCCATTCCCGGTCGTGCTTCGCATTTGGCTTGATACCTCATTGCTCGGAGGGTGAGAGAGCTTTCAGCCCTCTGTTGACAGCTTCAGCTGTTTCCTTTCTGGCAGGTAGAGCGCCCTTTCTGGCAAGTATGCTGACAACAGGGAGAAGACAAAAAACCTGACTCAACTGGGCCCCCAGTTCATCATTTTGACAATTTTTTGTTTTGGCTTTCTAAAACAATTTTGATCAATATAAGAGTTAGATTAACATGCTTGTTCGATTTTCTGATTTAAAATTATGCAAGTTAGGCTGTGAGCACTGAAAATTTTCCTTTTTTGGGTCCAAGAAATGGTCCAGTTTTGGAAAAATGGAATAATTTTCGAGAGAATTAGTCAACCTCATTAAAAATCCTCAAAAACTATTTTTGCAAACGGCCACTGCCAAACGAGCATGGAACCTACTCTCGAGATGCACAACCTCAGATCCAGGCACTGTATGGCAATGGAAAATTGCCCCTTGTTTGACTGCAGCACATTAAACGGCAATGGAAAATTGCCCCTTGTTTGAATAGTACTGCAGCACACTGTAACCAGTTCTCATAATGAAGGTCACAACCGAACTCCCGGATACAGCGAAGACGAAGATGATTAGAACCATTACATGGACATAGTCAATTTGGAAGTGTTTATGGCTGGACTTCAGAATGAAGTGGCCTACGTATCCCAAACATGGGAATCAAGCCTTACGTAGTTCGGGTTAAGGTACACTCGGGTATTAACCTCTCCTTTTACGCTCTAACTTTTGCCAAGGCCGCCCTTCTGGGTTTTCAACATTGCGAGCTTTGTTTTTTCTTTTCTATTCATTTCTTTTCTTCTTTTCTTTGTATTTTTCTTTTTCTTTTCTTTTTGCTTGCTCTTTTTTTGCTTTTTTTTTTTCATTTTTGTTCGTTGGTCTAACTTTTGCCTGGGTCGCCTTTTCGGGTTTTCGACCCAGCGAGCCTCTCAAGGGTAAAAGTGTAGCTTTGTCCATGCCAAATGGTTTTAGGATCTCGAGGCCATCTGAATCCAGGAGAACGACTGTTGTTCGATGATGATGCAGAGGTCCATCCAATGGGGGCTGAATTTGCCCCTAGTACTGTGGATAGGAACTTGGTTGTCTTTCAGCAAAACTTTCTTCTTTCCTCCCTTCTGGGATTTTGGCATTCTTGCCTATCTTCATTGACTTGAGAAGTGTCCCATTTTGACTCTTCGAGCGCATCTGACATTTTTTCTCTGCCCCTAGTTCAAGGGCTGCTTCTGATCCAGCTTCGCTAGCTTCTTTTGATAACATCTGATCTTCTTGATCTGACTTTGTTGGTGCCAATTCATGGGTTGCTTCGAATCTGGCCACACAGGCCTCCTTTGATAATGGACCATTGAACATTCTGAATCTAAGTTCAAGATTTGAAAGCAATGGGTCGAGTCTCGAGGCTGAGAGCGATCCTAGGCTGTACAATCTCAAGAGCGATTCCACATAGGTCTTCACAAGACCGCGCAAAACATTTTTTGAAATCTTTTAAGAAAGCGACAAATTGCTCGCGCTGAAGACAGTGTAGAACCAATCTAGATCAAGCCAGGATCCTTCTTAGTACTCACATTAACAGGCATGATTTCATTCATTAAGGGCTTAGCATGCCTTTCTTTCTCTCAGTTGATCAAATTTTTGCAAATCCCAAGGAATTCCTTCCTCTTCGTTTTCATCACAATGTTCAAAAAGTTTTGAAAATCTTAGGTCAATGCAATGATTTAAAGGTGTAGAAGAGCAGGTGAGAGGCTCCGCCATTTCATTCTAGACTTGTTGGCACAACTGGCTCAAAGTAGCGATAACCACAAAAACATGACATCCATAGCTGTTTCATTCAGATTTCCTGGTTGCAACTGGCTCCACTGCAGAGACAGACTCAAAAGAAAGCAAAAGACAATCACAAAACAAAATAATGATGTACGAGGTGACACCCTCGGAATCACCCGACTTCTGTACAACAGGACTGACTCGATATAACAAGACAGACCCTAATCAAAAAGACTGACTCAAAACAACGAGACAGACTCGAAACAAAACCACAGAACTGATTCAACAACCAAGTCAGAAAGTACAAAAATTAGCATTCCGCAAATACTCAAAATAGTGCATGCCAAAATGCCATATCTGAAATAAACCGAGTGCCGCCCGCAGGTGGACCTACCCCTGATCACATACTTGTACTATCCTCAAAGTCCACCAACCCAGTGATGACAGACTTTGCTGAGCTTGGTGGGAGGATGACCTTATTGTGAAACAGATCCTGCACTTCATGGCGAAGATGGAAGTAGTTGTCGGTGTGTGACCGGTCTGTTGATGGTACGCACAGTACTAGGTAGCGTCATGACCAGCTGGAAGACGACTAGGGAGAGGCCGAGGCTCGAGGGGTTTGAGATGTCCCTTTTCAGCAAGGATCTGAAGCGCCTTGGACAAAGGCATATAGAGGGCATGGAATACCCTGCAACCTCGGGGTAGATACTTCGAGGCCTGCGGACTTTGCTGACGCGCTAGCAAAGGGATCGGCAGGTGCTGCCTTAGCTTTCTGATCTTTTCCAGGTGCAAGGTTAGCATTGGCAGGAATGGTTCTGTAGGACTGTTCCTATCCCGATTTTCCCCCCTGACTTGAACTGCCCTCAGTCTGAGTAGGGAAAGTGTCATCCACAGTCTTAGCCATAACTGCGAGTACTTGCTGCTTATTCAACCCTCCGGCTTTCAGAGCCTCAACAGCCTGTTAGAGTTGTTCATAGGGATCTTGTCCACCTTGTTCTTTCCACTAGCCTCAGCTCGGTGGAAGGTTTGGGTTGCTACTTCAGTGCGAAGCGCCGTTGTCACTGACATGTCATTGACGGAGCTTGAGATAGCTTCAGGTTAGCTGAGCTCAATTCTCAATTACAATCCGCCCCAGTAGCAGGGGCTCTTGCGATATGAAGTTCCCGGCATACGATGCAGTTGGTGGCGGGGCCGACATTCCATAGGCTAGATCAGCCACAGATCTCTGAAGGTCGCCAATCATTCCCATCAGCTCAAAGGTGGTGGGCTCACGGGTTTGAAATAACTGGGGTTCCCAGATCGGATGTGTGGCAGGCGACCTGGGCGGGTGTGGTACATCAACGTCGGTCGCACCCTGCAAGATGATTCCTTGGTTTAGTGCGGCTGCCATAACCATAATTTCCTCTGAATTCTGGGTCGTCATAAGTCTACTAAACTGGACAGAGGTGGTGTAACTGGTGACTGACGGATCTGATGAATCGGCGAGTCTTTTCCTGCTTTGCCTCAGTAGAGGAGAACACTAATTGCTCTGAACCGAGTCTGTGAACTGAAAGAGAAAACATGCAGCATCTCAGCCTAATCAATACAGACATGGACATAGCTGAATAACTGTATTCGACCACTGATCACTGTTCCCCAAATTACTACCCCAAAACTGAATCTGATACCCGCGGATATGATTGATTCTCAAAATATTGACACTGATGCCCGCATGCGTGATACCCAGACTTGCAAACTGATACGTGCATTGTTGTAGAGGTACACTCTAAAAGCACATAGCAAGCAAATGAGAGCCAAAACACCCCTATGTTGGGGTAGGGTTTCCCTGTCCTATTTTGTTAGGAGCTAAGGTTTCACTACGCACACAGCGGTTTCAAACAACCTACAATCGGTAAGCAACCTGTCCTAGTTTGGAATAGTCACTATGGATTCCAAATATGCACTAGGTCGAATGGTCAAAAAGGGTGCCCCAATAAAATCGGGATTTGTGTTCCCGTTGTGGCAGAGCCCGTAACCGGTCAGCCTTATGGTACGCTTCTCGAAGCGAGCCTCCGACAAATCGTTCAGGAATAGCATACGGCAAACACGGTGTCCTAGGCGCACCAATGCAAATGGAATGCAAAGAAACACATAAGTGTAATCAAAACAAGATATCATGAGTTCGAGTCAAGCTCTCTAATTTCCCAGCAGAGTTGCCAGAAACTGTAGACACGCCCTCGAGGGCCTCATGCCTACAGTTTGGATGTCAAGGTTCTGAATCTGATCTCGCAAAGTGCAATGCAAGACCGATAAATCACCAAAGAGTCTAAATCTGGCAAATCGTTTTGGAAAATTGATTTTTGTAAAGAAGTGCCAAACATGGATTGCTTTGCCAGATACAGAGTCGCCACCTAAATATTTTATTTTTGGAGAAATTTAGGAAACCCTGACTCGTGCTTAAGGCCACGTGTCCGTCATCACCAAAGTTGCCTCGGCTCGGGAACTTGGGTACGATTGGGGAAGGTCATCTATGAGCACCCCCGCTCGCCCCGATCAAAGATCGGCCACTACTAAACATGATATATTTTTTTTGAAAACACATGTGTTCTTATTTCGGTTAATTAGCTAATCTTACTGCGTGATGCGCACATCAAAACAAGTATAGACTGGATCGCCCAATTTGGAACAAAGCATCGCATATCCGTTTGTTTGGAAATGGTTTGAAGTTTGCTACTTGCAAGTAGGCTAAAATGCAGATTTCAATGAATTGTTTCAATTCACGCAATCCAACCTTCACCCACAGGCATTCAGATAGTTATATCACATAAGCAATTAGCCTCATGGCAAGCATGCTGTCATGGCAATCAATAACACACATGCAGTATGCTAAAGCGTAAACACTTACAGTGTACTCCGAGCCAAAACATAAACTAGTTAGTAATCAATGCATGATCCTAGTTCATGTTAAGATGGCTAATGCAACACATGCAAAATACAACTAGAAATAGGCTCGGCTATTCTAAGATGGCATATGAGGTGCAACAATTGATACATGTATTCAACTTGGAATTGAAATACAATGCAGTTAGTATGATGCGCCGAGCCCGGTGCATGCAAGATAGATGAATGGATGCGAACATGCAGACATAAGTATGCTAGACAAATGAATGAATGCAAACATGCAAAGCATAAGTATGCTAATTGAAAAATGACCTAAAACTAACTAACAAAAGTGGGTAAGTAAAAGGGAGAAAGACGTGGGGTTGGAAAAAATACACACACACGCACACTTATTACAAAATTCGCCCTCTCGACGGAGGGTCTGAATGAATAATACATGCCAACTAATTAACTAACTAACAAGCTAATTAACTATTACATAACCGAATTGAATAACTAGCTACAACTAATTATTACAAAACTTAATTAATTAACAAATTAACTAATTAAATTACAAAAATTAAATGCTAACTAACAAGTAAGCAATTGAACAATGTTGCCTCTGCAAGTTAAAGAAAGTGAACGTGCATGCTCGGTTCCCATCCCTGTAAGCTCTCCGGTTGCTCTTTAGAGGCTCTGTCTGCAGGGTGTCCTTAAGACCTTGCTGCTGGAACTTAC
>CM069910.1:83615041-83915402 GCA_036172215.1 Camellia granthamiana
ATTTTATTTTGAGTGTATTGTGAGGTTTTTATTTTATTGTAATATTCTCCTCACCCCCCTCTAATTTGGTTTGTAATAATTTATTTAAAGTGTTATAATAATTTCCCGCCTTACTTCTTTCTATCCCGTTCTTTTACTTGCTTTCCTTATTTGTAAATATGCATCATGTTTATTTTATTTTATTTTTTGTCGTTATATCCATGCTTTGCATTTATGTTTCTTGCATCTTGATTTGGCTAAGTTTGCATTTGTGGATTTAATCAATTCCTATGTGATTATTTGCGCTACCTCATGTTCTTGAGATGATTCACATGTCATATCTTAGAAGCCGAATCTTTAGTTGCATCTCATGAGTGAATTGCATTAGGATTTTGTATATAGGATAATGCATGTTTTACTAACTTTGTTTTGTAGCTGTTCGAGGGACGTCGGTAAATATGTAAGTTTTTATGCTTTAGCATCCCGTTTGTGTGTGTTTTTCTTATTATGTTTAAACATCCTACCATGTGGCTACTTGCTTACTTGATATATTTGTATGAATGTCAGTGGATGGAGGTTGTGTCGCTTAATTTGGAATAGTGTTGATTTTTATGTTTGTAAACTCAATTTATTTGGGTTGAACATTTCTAAACTCTTTCAAAACTACATGAAATCAAATTATTCCAAAATAAATGACATAGTCTATACTTGTATGCTTCACTTAGTATTTTTTTAGGATTTATTAAATAATCAGAATATGAACATATAAAGTAAATAAATTCATATCATGGTTTAGTAAAGGCTGACCTTTTGATCGGGTGAGCGGGAGTGCTCAATTAATGACCTTCCTGTCTCATACCTATGGTTCCGAACCGAGACAACTTTGGTTATGACGAACAGTGGCCTTGCCACGAGTCATGGGTTTCCTAATTTCCCAAAAATATTAGGTGGTGACTCTGAACTCTAATGACGTAGTCTATTTTTGGCAAAAGATTTTGCAATAAAATAGATTTTCTAAAAGTTGCCAAATTTGGACTCTCATCTATGTTTCACATTGCACTAGTGAGACTAGATCGAAGAGATCAAGGATCCGAACTGCTTAACGCGCACGGGTACCCCCCGGGCATGTTACAGGTTGCGGCCTAGGCCGTGGCCTTGGGGCATAGCCTGCGACTTGGCCTTGCCTTGCTAGGAGGTGCCCTCCCTTATAGTAGCTTGTTAAGCCCTTTTACATCTGGGCATAGAATTGATTAAGTTGGCCTGAGTGTCCGGGGTGAAAAATCGAAAACACACGCAGAGGAGGTACCACTTCCCTTCCGGTTATCAACCGGTAAGGTGGGGTTTTGGTGGTGCTAGTTATGCCTACTTGCAGACACTAACCTAGGGATTATCTGAGTCATATTTACCGCCCCTTGAACTAAATTGATAATTTTTTAATTGTTGAGAATTTCAAGTTATCGTTGAGCATAATGATTTTCAAAAGATGTAAATATGGTTTCCTTCAAAAAGCATAGCATAGCATAGTATGGCATGTGCATTTGAATTTGTAAAGCTTGTATAAAATGTATATACTTTGTTAAGAATTCTCTACTGGGCTTTATGCTCACCCCTATGAGATTTTGGTACAGGAAAAGATGTGGTGAACCCGCCAAACTAGGGCATGGATGTATTTATTGAGAGTACGAGACTCTATTTTGTTGTGATTGTATTTTTTCTAAGCCTAGGGCTATAACTATTTGGGTTCGAGAGACCATTTTTGTGTAATCGGGCTTAAGCCTTGGAATATGTAAGCCCTTGAGGGCATTTTATTTATTTTTGAATTTGATGTTCTACATGCTATAGATTCATGTATTTGATATCATTGAATGTATATTTCGCATGTGGAACTATTTTGTACAAGCTTTGATGATCAATGATATGAAGGTTGAAGAATTGCTATTATTCCTTAAATGAATGTTAGTTAATGTACCTAAACTATGTTGGAAAATTTTGGGGCGTTACACCTGTATTGCACTATCCTGTGCACCCTGCATCGCATTGTCTTGTGTACCCATATCGCACTATTTTGTGCATTCATTCACCTCCCTCGCACTATCTTGTGCACCCACTAGGTCTAGGAGACCTTAAATCCTCTAAAGGTGTAATTCCTTTAGTGTTTGTCGTGCCTGAATGGCTTCAGGCGGTCTGGTATAGCCACCTAACTGTGTTTGTAGTGAGTTCCTAGGAGATCAACTGAGACGGTGGAAACTAGAGTTCGAGTGGCTAAGGCCTAGAACACAAAGGTTCGGGATTTCTGAGACTAAAGTCTTATTTGAATACCCAGGGGTGTATTCTCAGCTTGAAATCTGTATGGAAGCCCTATAGGTTGAGGTAGCATGTATGCGCCTCAATTTTAGATACTGAACCAACCTAGTCGGTCACCCTGTTGGAGAATAGGGAAAGTTGCAAACATGGCTAGGGAGAAAAGTAGTACCTGTGGTTTGGAAGCGCAAGATGCAGGAAGAAGTCTTCAAACCAAGAAGAAGAAGAAGATCCCCAGTAGCATAAGGTGAGTCATCACCGATTGCCCCTGTAAGGTACCTTCTAAGGCATCACCTCCTAACTGCATCATCATATCCATTCTAATCTATTACTTCTATTGCATTGCATGTAGCATCTATCGTATGCATCTATTATATTCTCCATCGCATCCATTACATCATACCATCCTTTCCATATTAAGCTTAGTCTGACATGTGCTCATATCTTTTCTTCGTTGAAACATGATTCTGTCATGTGCAAGTATCCATGCTGTGCTGAGGCCAGTATTGAGGGTGTCAACACCTTTTCTATGTTAGACATGGTTTGGTTTGTGTCCATGCATTTTTCAGGTAAGATGTGGTTCGACATGCGCCTCTTATTCACTCCATCCATTGTATCCGTTGCATCTTTGTCTTATTGCCTTCAGCATTAGGATCATTATCTTTCCCCAGCAGATCATTCCTCACTTATATCATACCACCCAATTACTTGTATTCTTTCTGCGAAACACATAGTTCTGCATGTGCCTGCACCTCTTTCACGTTGAAACATGGTTCTGTTATGTGTAAGTATCCATGTTGCGCTGAGGCCAATATTGAGGATGTAGGCACCTAACCTATGTTAGGCATCGTTTGGTTGTACCCACTTCTTTTTTATGTTAAACGTAGTTTGATTTTGCATCCTCATCCCTTTTATGATATTTGCGTGGTAAGCACTGCTTGTGGTTTGATTATTTTGTTACATTGTATATCATTTGCATTGTTTCGTTGCAATGTGTATCATTTGCATTCTGCCCCTGAACTACGCTGGTTTGATTCCTTGCAACGGGATACATAGGCAACCCTCGGGTTCAACCAACTGCATCTGGATTTTGTTTGTTTGCCCAAGCCTTACGACCTTGTCAAAATGGGCCGTTTTCGGGCTTTGACATTCACTCACGTCTTTTCATGACTTTGAGTTCTGTCAAAGAGGGGTAACTGTAGACACCCCATTTTTAACCGCCTTTAAGACTCGGGCGTCTCAGGTTGATCACTCGATGATGAAAAGTGACGTTGTACAAACGTTCGATTTCTTCAGCAAGAAGAGCTTCTAAATCTCAACCTTACACCCCATTTTTGACCAAAACTATTTTAGCCCAAAATTATTTTAGACCTTTAAACCCACTTTTCCAAAATATTTTTCCAAATGCTTCTACGATGTTCTAAGGCTCGCATTTTGTTTAAAATATTACACTTTTGGGTAAACTGGGCAAAGACAAAGTGGAAATAAATGGAAAGGAGATGAAACCTTTTGAAAATCTTTAAAAACATCTTATTTAAAGGTTTGGAGTTGAAGAAAATAGGAGGGAAGGGAAGAAAACTAGCTTGGGGAAAAGTTGGGCATCAATTCGTTAGGATAGAAATGAGCAGCCTCCACTAAAATAGGCATATCTCTTTGCACACTTAGAATTTATATATGAGGCCACCTCCATTGAAAATTAGACTTCCGAGCTTCAATTTAGACTCAAGAATGACGTAAAACCGAGTCTGGATGAGAGAGATATGCCCGTTTGAAGTTGGGCCTAAAAACAGATTTTGTTTGGCCAGCCACTAAAGTGGGCGGCCTGCCACTAATAGTGGCCTGCCAGCCAGTTATGCAAAATTTGGCCATTTTGAGTGTTTTGGCCAGCCGAGTGTCCCCTACTAGTGGCCTACCAGCCACTTGTGTCAAAAAGTAGATTTTTACAGATATTTATTGCTAGCTGTTCCTACACTGCACCACCTGTTTATACATAAATACTTTCGACTGAGGGTCATATATTTCTATATATGTGGGACCTTCCCTCTTGGTTTAAGGTTAGAAAAATTTAGAGAAGGAAATTAGGGTTACAAAAAAATTCTAAAAAGCTTCAATACTTGCATAGCACACTCTCTCTTTATCTTGAAACCTACACACCTTCTCTCTACACTTTCTAAACCAAAAATTTAGCTCTTCTTGCTGAGGTTCTTGAGCTCAAATCTCAGCCATTGAGAGTGAGAACTTGTGAGTTTGTTAACAAAAGAGTTACATTGCTTCAAGAGTAGGAGGAACCAAGCATTAGTGGCCGGCAAGCCACTTTTACTGGACGACAGGCTACTTTTAGTGGCCAGCCACCACTTCTGGCCTGCTAGCCACTTTTGTCAAACCAAGCAGTACCTTTTTAGCATAGAACAGAGCAGAGGCTGAGGTGAAAAACAGTGCAATTTTTTAATTGTGCAACAGAGGTATTCTGGTAGCAAAACAGAGAACTTTTTCGGGTGGAAATCCGCGTGCATGCATGCGCATTCCTCACTTCCCAGGGCTGATTAGTTAGAGTAGTTAATTACTTAGCTTAGTTATTTCTTTCGGTTGCATTCGTGTTGTAATTAATTAGTTAATTCTACTTTGTAATTAATTAGTTAGTGTAATTAATTAGTTAAATCCAATTTGTAATAATTAGCTCGCATAGTTAGTCTATTTCATTTGGTTTGTAATAGTTAGTTAATTCGTAGTAATTAGTTTAGCTAGTTAGTTTATTCGGACCCTCCTGCGCGAGGTCGCAATTGTAATAATGTGTATGTCTTCCAACCCCACGTCTCTCTCCCTTTTATTTACTCGCTTATAATGGTTAGCGTAGAACATAATTTTTACTTAGCATTTTTCATGTTTTGCATCCATGTGCCTTGCATGCATTGAGCTCAGCGCATTATTCTAAATAGCATTGTTTTGTTTACACTTTTTTTTTTGAATACGTACTTTACCTCATACTATCAAATTGATTCATATGCCATCTTAGTAGCCGAGCCTAGTAATTGCATATTACATGTGTCACATTAGTCACATTGCATAGTTAGGATCGTGCATTTTTTTCTAACTCTTTTATCTTTTTTGGCTTGCCTTGGAGTACTAGGTGAGCTTTTATCGCTTTAGCATATTGCATTGTATGTTAGTGTTGCCATGTCAAGCATGATTACCATGAGGCTAAGTGCTTAAGTGATAAACTGTTTGAATGCCCCTAGATGAAGGCTAGTTGCTTGAATTGAGATAGTTTGATTAATGTACATTTCAGCCCACTTTTTCAAAGTGGCACATTCACCAACTCTTTTGAAAAACAAATATGAAAATCAAAATGTTTCAATTTTTTCAAATTAGTCTATATTTGTGTGTGCATCACATAGTAAAGTTAGCCTAATAATCGGAACAACAACATATAATGTAAATAAGAATCACATCATGATTAGTAGAGGCCGATCTTTGATCAGGCGAGCGGGGGTGCTCAATTCATGACCTTCCCCTCTCGTACCTAAGTTTGCGAGCCGAGATAACTTGGTGATGACGGATAAGTGGCATTTGGCACAAGTCTCGGGTTTCCTAAATTTTCCAAAAATATTTAGGTGGCGACTCTGTAATCTGGCAAAATAGTCCATTTTTGGCATTTTAATTCAAAAATCGATTTTCCAAACGAATTGCCGGATTTGGACTCATTTGTGTTTATCTATTTCATATTGCACTTGTGGAATCAAATTCAAAATCATGGGAATCCGAACTGTAGGGCTACTCATATCCGAAAGGAGTACGAAAAGTCGAGCTATAAACGGCGCCTAACATGGCCTGACTGTCTACACTTGTAGCAAAAAGGTGGTCCCTTACTCTATGACCGACTCAAGGAAACCTGAGTCTTACTTGATCTCCCAACTAATAAACCCAAAGATGTAAAACTAGGCTCAAATTGAGACTGGACTTGAGATTGAGATTCAGTTCTCTTTTGCCTCCTACTAGGTCTTGTAATGCCCCGTAATAAATACTATAAACCATCCATAACATTAATTACATAACAACACATGATAAGGTGATTATCTTCCGTTAGTTCCAATTACCTTTACAAGAGAGCAACATATTCAGGTATACATTCAGAAGTCTAACCTTGAATCTATAGCATATGTTACATAATAGAGAAATAGGATGAAAATTGAACAAATAAGAAATGTCCTAAGGGCTTACAACTTTTCAAGTCAATACTTGGTTACAATCAAAATGGATTTAAATCCAAAACAGTTTAAAGCCCTTGGCTCGTAAAAAAAATAAATATAACTAATACACAAAATGAAGCTCTTGCTCCAAGCCCTCCTAAGTCATTGCCTTGGCAAAGGCATATCATCAACACATAAAAATATTTTTTCCACATAAGGTGAGCCAAAGCCCAATAAAAATAATCCAACATATTATATGAATCTTAACAAAGATATAAGGTGATATGCATATGCAATACTCGTGCCAAAACCTTTTCATATCACTTTCTTAAATCATGCAATGCCAGGGTTAACACAATTATGAAATCATTTCCTTTATAATATAAAACTAGGCAGTGAATCACACTCTAGGAATCTCAAAACAAAGACAACCTTTTATGGAAATTTCGTCCGGAGGAAACTGGAAACCGACACCTATATAAACGTAGGTTATATAAGCACTACTATTGCCATTTTACGAAAATTTCGTCTGCGGGATCGGCACCCATGTATACGTGCAGTTTTTAGGACTTTCACCATGGAAACACATGCCAACTTATGTGAAGTGACAACACCTCTTTCCGAGATTCACCCATTTTTCTCAAAACGATATACATTTTTAACGTAATAAATATGCAACAATGCTCAATGCAAATGGATGAGAAATTAGTTTCAATTCTCCTAATTATCATGCAATTTCTATAACAATTATACCCATCATCCACCGATAGTCCAAAACAAATATTTCTAAACAGGTAAACAAATTTTCATAAGGATAAACTTCCCAAATCTCAAGAGATGAGTAACAATACATATCCAACTCCACCATCGTCATCAATATCAACTCAATTCCATATTTCAAACGTCAATTTCGTTATTTATACAAAATTAACTTTTGAGGCAATTAGGGAAAAATCCCCTTTTCATCCAAAACTAATTCCAAGTATCAAAATTAACCATTTCATCACAACTCAACTTTATTTTCAACCCCACAATCATTTCCAAGAATCCATTTGAAAACTCCTCTTTTGATTCTTAACCCAAAACCCTAGTTTTGTTCCAAAAGTTCTCAAATCCCATATTGTTTACAAATAGCAAATAACTACCTCAAGCTTAGAGAATGTGAGAGAGAGAGAGAGAGAGAGAGAGAGAGAGAGAGAGAGGAGCAAACTCAAAGATGCCAAAAATAAACTTTGCTTTAGTTAGAACGAAGCTCTCGTCGAGCTCTACATTTTTAACAAAGGGACATGGGTGAAAAGATCGATGGATCTATGTGTATTTGAGTGAAATAGATGAGTTTTAGAGAGAATGTGAGAGAAAATAGGGTTTAGAATTATTTAGAGAGAGAAAGAGGTAACCACTCGAGCGACCAAATGACCGCTCTAGCGGTCACCCAAAAACAGCTGTTACATTTCATGAATTAAAAACCAATTCTATGAGAGAGGTGAGAAATTCCCATTCAAAACCTCATTTAAACTCCCAACTCATAACTTAAATATTTCATCAAGAAGAAGTTAAAACATGCCAAAACCATATATATATAACTCAAAGAAACTTCCTACCTCAAGATTTAGACAAGAAGAGAGAATAAACTCCCAAAATTGACGGTGTTGAAATTCGATCTCCACCACACAAAATGTAGCCCTTAAAGAGCTCTCCAACTTTAATGAAGGAACTTGGGTCAGAACTCAAATGGATTTGGAGAAATCACAGGTTTAATGAAGTTTGGTAAAAGTTAATGTAGAGAAAATGAAGAGAAACGGATTTTAGAGAGAGAGAGAAATGAGGGAAAAATGAGGTGGGTGCTCAGCTGAAGGAAATAAAAAGAAAAAAAAATTCGGACACAGTACATTTTCGCATGTACACACCTTCTTCTGCACGAGCAGAGCGTACTTCTGTCGCATGTGCAACATTTATGCCCAGCATATTTGGTTATTTTAGTCTCATACACCCAGAAATTCTCCCTCATCGCACGTGCGGTATACCTCTCGTACATGCCCTTTGCTCGTGCATTTATTTCAGTCTCTAACACCATGTACTCTCTCTTACCACACATACGGCACATCTTTCCCGCACGTGCGACACCCTTCCCACATGCGCAACTTTATCCCCCACACGTGCGGTTCTGTTGTCATCCAGAATTTTGCAAGCACAAGATGGTTCCAAACAATCCCAACTCCAACTACGCTCCCGAAACAAGAGAACTTAACTTCAGAAATGAAATGAGGACGTAAATTCGAGGAAGGTATTAAGGATGACAAACTGAAACAGCCTACGAAGCCTCAAATTGGTTCGCTGACATCCGAAACATGAGAAAATAAATAAGACTAATTGAAAGTAAGATGGGTTATGAATCCGGACGTCACATTAAGGATCAAACTCTTAGCTAGAGTCTTGAATTACACTTGTTCTAGCAAATTCTTGGTCTCCTCTTCTTCAACCTTCAATGTCCTAGCAAAATCTTCAAGTTCTTTAGTTTCCTCTCTCTAAAATGAACTCACACTCTCTCTAAAATGATGCTCCAGCATATTTTGTGTTGTAATCAATTAATTCAACTCTTCTTCCCACATATATATATACACTTGTGATTAGCTTAGTACACTAATTAGAGATTAAGCACTAATTAAGGCTTAAGGTTAATTGATCAAAACTTAATTTTACTAAACTAAATCAAATTTTAATCAAACTTTCCAAAAGGCTCTAAAAATTATGACATCCTAATTAAATTCGTCAATTTTGATTTCTAAAATCATTAAGGCTTTCAATTTCAAATTCAAAACTGAAATCATAATAGATAATTCACTAATCAGATAGATACACACAAATTAAACACAAAGTACATAATCACAATTCAAAATTAAATAAATATAAGCATGTTACATTGTGAGGTTATCACAGTCTTCCCCTCTTAAGCAATTTGGTCCTCCAAACTTGTATTACCTTGTATCGAAAATAGTTCGGAATACCTTTGTCTCATCTCATCTTCTTTCTCCTATGTGGATTCTTTGCCATAATATTCTTTCCACTCTACTTTAACCATAGGAATTGCTCTATTCCTCAATTGCTTCACTTGTCGGTTGATAATTTGGATCGGTCTCTCTTCATATTCTATATCATCGTCAAGAGCTATCCGATGATAATCGATAACATGAAACAGATCCTGGAGATAACCCCTTAACATAGACACATGAAACACATTGTGCATTTGTTCCATCTCGACGATAGAGCGATTCGATATGCAACTGGACCAAGCTTTTCTAAAATCTAAAACGGTCCAATATACCGGGGTGATAACTTGCCTTTCTTCCCAAATCTTGGCTGACCTTTCATCAAAGTTACCCTAATGATCATCAACATCATACTCTAAAGCTCTTCTTTTTTGATTTTCATAACTCTTCTGTCGACTTCGTGCGGTTTTGAGCCTTTTGCTGAATGATCTTAATCTTTTCAATTGTTGTTTGCACAATTTCAAGTCCAAACAAAACTTTGTTCCCAACTTCTGTCCAACAAACCGGAGATCTATATTTTCTACTATATAAAGCTTCATATGGTGCCATACCAATGCTAGTATGGAAACTATTGTTGTATGCAAATTTCTCTAATGGCAAATAGGTTTTCCGACTTCCCTGAAAATCTAAAGCACACATCCAAAGCATATCTTCCAAGATTTGAATGGTTCTTTCAAACTATCTGTTGATTTGCAGATTGAAGGCAATACTAAATCTCAACTTTGTTCCCATTGCCTTTTAAAGACTTTGCCAGAATCTGGACACAAACTTAGGATCCCTATCTGAAATAATAGATACCGGAACTCTATGCAAACAAATAATCTCATTGATATAAATAATAGCAAGCCTATCCGCATTATAAAAGGTTTTCACAGGTAGAAAATGTGCAGATTTAGTTAACCTATCCACAATAACCCAAATAGAATTCATACCTCTAGGTATCCTAGGTAGTTCAATAATGAAATCCATAGTTATGTGCTCTCATTTCCATTCTGGAATAAGGAGATGTTGAAGCAATCTTGTCGGTCTCTGATGTTCAGCTTCAACTTGTTGACATTGACGGCATCTGGACACAAATTTTGCAAATTCTCTCTTCATGTTAGGCCACTAATAAGTTTGCTTTAGATCTTGATACATCTTAGTATTACTTGGATACATAGTGAGCTTGGACTTGTGAGCTTCTTCCATGGTTCTTGTAAGATCAGAAACATTAGGAACACATAATCTTCCCTAAAATCTCAACACTTGATCTTCAACACTGAATCCCAGCCTTGGATTTGATTCTATCTCATCACATATCTTCTTGAGGAACTCATCCTCCATTTGCTTTTGCTTGATATCTTCAATAATTGTTGGTTGTGTCAAAATTGTGGCTAACACTCCATCTTATTCATAAAACACCACTTCTATCTGTGATCTTTCCAAGTTTTTCAACAATTCTTTTTTGTTCGGTAAGCAACCACGCCAAGTTTCCTGTTGACTTTTTACTAAAAGCATCGGCTATAGTATTGGCTTTGCCCGAATGATGCTAAATTTGTAAATCATAATCTTTAATCAATTCCAACCATCTTCTCTAACATATGTTCAATTCCTTTTGCCTAAAAAAGTATTTCTTACTTTTGTGGTCGGTGTAGACTTCACAAGTTGCTCCATAGAGGTAGTAGCACCAAATTTTTAAAGTAAACACAATAGCGGCTAACTTCAAGTCATGAGTCAGGTAGTTCTTTTCATGTGATTTCAATTATCGAGATGCATAAGCTATCACCTTTCCATTCTGCAATAGCACACAACCCAAACATTTATATGAAGCATCACTATAAATTACAAAACCTTCTGTACCTGATGGCAATGTCAAGATTGGTGCTATCGTTAGCCTTGTTTTCAACTATTGAAATGCAAACTCTCTTTCATCTGTCTATTTAAAGGGTTCTCCCTTCCGAGTAAGTTGGGTGAGTGGTATGATTATCTTTGAAAAATCTTTCACAAACCTTCTATAATACCCTGCCAAACCCATAAAACTCTGGACTTCTGTTACATTTATCGGTGTAGGCCAATTCACAATTACCTCAATCTTTTGTGGATCCACAGAAATTTCTTCCCTATTAATCACATGCCCTAAAAACACAACTTCATCCAACTAGAACTCACATTTTCTTAATTTTGCATACAGTTTCTTCTCTTTAAGTGTTTGAAGTATTAAATGTTGTTTATGTTCTTCTCTACTTTTCGAATAAATTAGAATATCATCAATGAATACAACTACAAACTCATCAAGATAAGATTTGAAAATTTTGTTCATTAGGTCCATAAAAGTTGTAGGTGCATTTGAAACTCCAAATGACATTACAAAAAATTTGTAGCGTCGATACCCTAATTTTTTTTCAAACATTAGGGCTCTATCAAGAACATTTATGTACTTTGGCAATTTCAGGACATTTACTTTTTCTTGAATGGCATTTCAAAGTCTACCTTCAAACTTTCTCACTTTGTTATAATTAGTGTTGACTATGTGTGGTGCAAATCTGGCCAACTCAATGAATCGTGCCTCGTATTCCGTTACGGTCTGATTCCCTTGCTTCAACCCTTCAAATTCAGATAATTTTTTATCGCAGATGCATTGTGGAAAGTACTTCTCGTAAAAGATTTCCAAAAATCTCGCCCAATTAATTTCCACATTTTTATCCCTAAGGCATCACCCTCCAAGGTAAAGTTGTCAACAGAACTTTCTATGTTTCGGTGCATGGAAACACTTCAAATATGCCAAGAACCCACGCCTCAGCCTTTAGAGGTTCAACTCCTTTCCAGAACTACAGTGGTTTCATCTTTTTGGATTCTTTGGTTCAAGGAATTGTGTGATCACATGCCTGACACTCTTATATTGGAGGTGGTACATGCATTGGTAGAGGTGGGGCGGTTGTTGCCTTAGTGCTTCAGCCATATCTTGGATCATTCGTTTCATTCTATCCAAATGGGTGGTGGTAGACTCTTCTATCTCATCGACCCTTATTCTCACCATGATCTATACAAACTTGTATTATAATAAACACAAAAAATTTGCACATATACACATAGGCATAACAGCTCATATTTTATATTTTCACATATTTGCATAATCTTAATGCACATAAGCATATACTTATCAGATGAATGCACCTGAAGTCTTTTTTAGACACCTTATTGTTCAATTGGACTAGTGTGTGAGTTATTAATTCATGCTCTGATACCACTATGTTACAACTCGAACCCGCCCCTAAAGGTTTGGATCATAACCAACCAGTAATCATGAGATTACTTACGATCTCAGATAAAAATCAATCATATTTAATTATATGGGGCTAGAAGCAAAAGCAGAAGCAGAAGTAGAAATATAAAATTTGTCCAATGAGCTTATGCATAAATGACATGAACAAAAACTTCTTATATTTTAATAACTCACACCATACATACATAAAAGGGCCTTACATGTCCAATGATGTAAGGACCAGTCCAATTGGGTCTGAACTTGCCCCTAGAGTCGTGAATGGGAGCTCGGTTGTCTTTGAGCACTAGATCCCCTTCCTTCAAATTCCTGGACTTAACCTTCTTGTTGAAAGCCCTAGCAATCCGTCGTTGATAACCTTGAACATGGTACAGTGCTTTCAGTTTTCTTTCATCAAACAGCATGAGTTCTTCGAATCTGCTCTTCTGCCAATCTACCTCAGCTATCTGACACTCAGCCAGCGCCCGTAATACGGAACCTCAACTTCGATAGGCAAAACAGCCTCTATCCCATAAACCAAGGAATACGGAATTGCTCCATTAGAAGTTCGAATTGAAGTCCGGTAGCCCACAGAGCAAATGGCAACTTATCTGGCCAGTCCCGGTAGGTTTCCACCATCTTCTACAATATGTGCTTGACGTTCTTGTTGGCGGCCTCAACTGCTTCGTTGGTTTGCGGCCGATATGTAGATGACTTATGGAAAGCCACGTTGTATTTGTCCAACAAGTCGATCACCTCCTTCTTGAAGTGAGAGCCATTATCTGAAATGATCTCGTTCGGAACCCCATAACGGCAGATGATGTTGTTCCTAATGAACTTTGCAACATGCGAAGCCTTCAACACTGCGTAGGATTGGGCCTTCACCCACTTCGTGAAGTAGTCTATCACTACTAAAATGTACTCATGCCCATTGGACCCTTTTGGAGTGACAGCTCTAATCACATCAATCCCCTAGACTGAAAATGGCCACGACGAAGTCATGTTGTACAGCCTAGACGGCGGCATGTTCATGTGGTTCGCATAGATCTGACATTTGTGGCATCGTCGAACAGAGCCAATACAATCCTCCTCCATGGTGGACCAGTGGTAACCCTGCCTGAGGATCTTCCGGGCTAGCATCACCCCGTTCACGTGTGCTCCGCACTCTCCTCCATGGATGGCCTCCATCAGGCGCTTTGATTCTTTGGCATCAACACACAGCTTATGCATTCCCAAATGACCTCTCTTGTATAGTTTACCTCCGCAGATGATGAACTAAGCAGCCATTCTTCGAATTGCCCTCTTATCTTTGGCATTTGCACCTGGTGGATACGCCTCTTTTTCTAAGAAGTTCCAGACATCGTAATACCAAGGATTCTCATCTTGTACTTCATCTATGGTAGCGAGCAGCTCGTAGGCCGGCACAAACTTCTGTTCGATGATGATCGGACGCATCCGAACTCCAAAAGGGATGTCTATCATGGAAGATAGAGTTGCTAGTGAATCTGCGAACATGTTGTTCTCTCTTAACAGATGGGCGAAATTCAGCTTCTCAAACCGAGGAATTAGCACGTCCAAGGCTTGGTAATAGATTTTCATCTTTTCTTCTTTGACTTTCCAATCTCCTTTAGCTTGAGATACAACAAGTTTCGAGTCCCCGATGACGTCCAACCATTTTGCCCCTAGTTCTAGGGCGGCTTCTAAACTGGCAATACATGCCTCATACTCTGCTTCATTGCTCGATACTTTGAACCAGAGTTTGAATGCTAGGGGTATACGGGATTTGTCAGGTGCTATCAGCAACACCCCTATCCCATACCAATATTGGTTTGATGCTCTGTTAAAGTACATTGTCCAAGTTTCGTCTTCGATATGCAGGATGGCCTCGTCTGGGAATAGGCACTCAACTGCTTCATCCCCTTCAACTGGGTGGTCGGCTAGGAATTCTGCTACCGTTCTCCGTTTTACTGACTTGCGCGTCACATACTTCAGATCGAATTCGGAAAGCAGAAGCAACCAACGAGCTGGCCTACCCGTAAGCGCTAATTTCTCAAAAAGATATTTGATAGGATCTAATCTTGAAACCAGTATTACGGAGTTAGCTAACAAGTAGTGCCGCAGCTTCCTGGTAGCCCATGCCAAGGCCAAACAAGCCTTCTCCAACGGAGTGTAGCGGGTCTCATACTCTAGCATTTTCTTGCTCAGGTAGTAGATAGCTCTCTCCACTTTGTCCTCGGACTCTGGTGCAAGCATGCAACCCATTGTAATTTCAGTCACTGAAAGATACAAAATCAATGGTTTCCCCAGCTCAGACGGTGACAACACAGGTGGGCTCTATAAGTATTGTTTGATCTGCTCGAAAGCTTCTTGGCATTGGCCATCCCATTCGAACTTCGTTCCTTTCTTCAGGAGACCAAAGAGTGGTTCACAAGTCAAGGTTAATTTAGAAATAAACCGTCTTATGAATTACACTTTACCCAGAAAGCCTCGCACCTCCTTTTCAGTCCTTGGTGGTGGCATTTCGAAGATGGCCTTGATTTTGGAAGGGTCGACTTCGATGCCCCTTTGTGTAATCAAGAACCCCAACATTTTCCCTGCTGTAACGCCAAATGTACACTTCTGAGGATTCAGCCGCAGCCTATACTCTCTGATCCGTTGAAAGAACTTCTGCAAGGCGGTACTCTCTTTCCTTGGACTTGATAATCATGTCGTCCACGTACACCTCAACCTCCTTGTGGATCATGTCGTGCAATATTGTGGTCGCGGTCCATTGATACGTAGCTCCAGCATTCTTCAACCCAAACGGCATTACCCTATAACAATAGGTCCCCCATGGAGTGGTAAAAGCAGTCTTCTCCCGGTCTTCGAGTGCCATCAATATCTGATTGTAGCCAGAAAACCCATCCATGAACGAGAGCAACGCATGCCCTACAGTGAAGTCCACTAACTCATCGATATGCGGCAGAGGAAAGTCCTCCTCCGGGCTGGCTTTATTCAAATCCCTGAAGGCCACACATACCCGAATTCTTCCGTCCTTCTTCGGCACTGGAACTATGTTGGCCAACCAAGTTGGGTATTCAGATACCAGCAGGAACCCTGCGCCAATTTGTTTGGTGACCTCTTCTTTGATCTTGAGCGCCCAATCAGGGCGGATCCTTCTAAGCTTCTGTTTGATAGGTCGGGCCTCTAGATCAAGAGGGATCCAGTGTTATACAATCTCAAGATCGATTCCAGGCATGTCTTCATAGGACCATGCGAAAACATCTTTGAAATCTTTTAATAAAGCGACTAAGCACTCGCGTTCCTCCGAAGACAATGTGGACCCGATCTGGACCAGCCGCGGGTCCTTCTCAGTGCCAACATTAATTTGGGTAATTTCATCGACTAAGGGTTTAACAAACCTCTCCTGCTCTTGATCGAGTAAATATTGCAAAACCAGAGGAATTCCTTCCTCGTCGTTTTCATCAAAATTTTAAAAGTCCTAATTCAAGCAATAAATTAAAGGCACAGAAAAGTAATCGAAGCCCACAGCCGCATCATTCTCATTAATCATTCCCAAGTCGCCTGCTTCCTCTGTTACAACAGACTTAAAGGAAAAAGAAAATGACGACCTAGACAGGACCGTGGCATCCGGGTTATCACTCCCAAGAGTATCAGACTCAGACTCAGACAAGCTGGAACCTGATTCCCACCCTACGGACTCGGTGGAATCAGATTCCGGCTCATTACTTGACCCGATGTTGCTCGACAAGAATCCTTCCTCGTACTGCCAGACGAGGGAAGGTGCAATGGACGCATCCAAGATATTTAAGGATGGGTTTGCAGCCGTTTCATTCCCAATCATGAACACTGAGAGGTCATTCCCCAAGCACTCATGTACGATCGGAGGATCTGAAAGTAGACAAGCCAATGCTACCCCCGTTTCAATCTCTGCTTCCTCGGAAACCTCCTCTTTACATTGCTTAGCCTCAGCTATTGGGCCTGTCTGCTCCTCAGCAATGTCATCCCCAGATAATTGTAAGTCGAAGAAGATCTCAAATCCCGGCAAGCGCCGCCTCTCTGCATTCAACCATGGCTCTAGAAAGCTGTAGAATGGGAAGTCTTCCCCCTCCCGAACAAAACGTCCATTTAGGGTACCCCGGATTGGTCAGTGCATCAATTCAAAATGCCTTCCCGTCTGCTTAGCTCTGGCCCTTACGGCCATTTCTTTGCCTTTCCTTACCTAGTCCTCCTTGGTAGGTACGTAACCTAGACCAAAGGTATGTGGGTTATGCGGCACTTCGGCCGATATTGTAGTGCCTTTCCGGCCACTGCACCCTAATCCCATCCAGGGGATGTGCTGTAACTTGTTCATGAGATACACTGATTGTGCACTGACATAAAACCCCTCATCAATAGCCAGAATGTTCTGTACAACCCGGGCCTCAGCTAGGGTGAACCCTGACAAGAACATATCCTCTGCGCCATGTTTGATCTCCAGTACTGGCATAGACACTTCTGGCGATGGATGGATTGACGAATTCCCAAAAACAACGGCCACCCCATTCCCGTGGGGGTAACATTTGATGGAGGGTGGAAGAGACTGCCTTCACCTGGTGCAGCCACGGCCGCCCCAAGAGTAGATTAAAGGTTATGGGAGCGTCTAAGACATGGAAATCAATATCGTGTTGTCCTGGACCGATCTTAGTCTGAACCTGCACATTCCCCATCACTTCTCTGCTGGTGTTGTCGTATGCCTGAATCACCTGGGCAGTGGGTGCAAAGTCTGTGGGCTTCAACCCGATTGCATATGCTGTCCTCGACAGGCACACGTTAATGGCGGATCCTGTGTCGACAAGAACCACCGGTATCCACTTGTCTCTACATTCCACAGAGATGTAGAATGGTTTGTTATGGTTTGCGCCCTCAAGCGGTAGTTCCTTATTAGTAAAGGTTAACATCGGGGAAGTTCCTCCCAGAAAAACCAACCCTACCAGCTGTTCAGGCGTGGTGTCGATTGAAAGTTTGGCCCTGTCCATTGCAAAAAGGACAGCTTGTCTATGTGCTCTTGAAGCCATAAGCAGTCCCCAGATGGAGATGTCTGCTTGTATCTTCTTAAGCTATTTCAACATGGCCTCCTCCTCGAGTGACTTTTCTTTTTGTTTCTCTGCCTCCCTGTCCTTCCCGGACGCCTCTAGTTGATCTAGGTGTGGGGGCTTGAAATACCGCCCACTCCTGGTCATGTGGTCCACCTCTCCAAGATACCAAGTATCATCCGGTTGGTTGTTCCCCCAATCTTCGTCTGTATGGGCAAGACATAGGTCGTTGTCCTCCCACCACATTTCGTCGGCCATCGACAAGCAACTATCTGGTTCTATTACAACTGTTCCTGTGCCTACAGCACATTCTGTTCCCGTACTCATAGTACATTTAGTCCCCACAGGGGCTTTGGCCTTTCTAACTCTCTCCAGATCTTCGATCTTCTCTTGCTCAAACTGTTTCAGTGTAGCCTGCTGCTCAGCATCCTTTGTACTCAAACTGTTTTGATCCCGAGCAAAATTCTTATCACAGGTGCTCTCCGGCAGTTGCTCTTGATTCCCGGCCATCCCGGCCACTGTTGATGTTTCTGTTTCTGGCAGTCTCTGCTCCAACTGAGGTTGTTCAACAACATCGGGCTCGTCGCTGAGCCATCCCGTAGCTTCTGCTGATCCTTCCGGATTGAACCAGTTGACAGTCACGTCTCCCAGGTCCTGTTCATTGAAGAATTGAAGGTTGGCTATATCCTCTTCCAGTTCTGCCAGGTCATCCAGCCCTTGATTAGGTTCATCTTTCCTAACTACACTGATCTCTACCTCCACTGGCAATTCAATCTCTGGCTTAGGTTGATTCATAGGTGTGATATAACCACTCGGGTTGTATTCAAATCTCACGGACCCCTCAGGCTCTAAGTCCTCAATCTTCTCTGTTCCCAAAGTAGTCCCTATTCTGTCTTCAATGGCCACTACCACCGACTCGGGTTGGGTTTGGAAGGTGCTTATCATGCAGAAATCCGTGCTTTCCGGAATGAGCACCTCCGGCTTCGGTAGGTGAGAAGGGGTGATATATATGCTAGGGTCGTATGACACAACCCCAGTTTGGATTAGGTTAATGCGTTTGGGAGGTGGAGCTTGGTTATGTGGTGGGAGAGGGTTGGTTGTGACATTCGGTTTCTCCGGAGGCATAATCACCCTGTTGTCGATGAGGTCCTGAATGTCATGACGTAATTGAAAACATTGGTCGATTTCATGACCATGTTATTGGTGGTAGGCACAGTACGTTACCGGGTTATGAGAGGGAGGAAGTGTATTTGGCAATGGTCACAGCTCTATCTTGATCAAAACCCCCAAAGCTTTAAACGGGGGCATGTATAGCGAGGTAAAGGTTCTTTAGCTTCTGGGGGCATATTTAGCTGTCTGCGAGCTACTTCCAGACATACCGGTAAAGGGTGTAGCTACAAGGGTTTTGGGAGGGGTGGTGGTGACCATTCCCACATCTGAAGATCTGCTAGCTGCAGTACTGCTTGTGCCTGCATTTGCACTGCGGTTGAATGCCCTCTTGGGCTGCTCTCTTTCTTGGTCAATCAAACCTTGTTTCATAGCGTCCTCGATCTGCACCCCTATCTCATGTAGATATGAAAAGGTGGGAAGGGGGAGAACTATCAGCTTCTGCATGAGCTTGGGTTGGAGGTTGCGCACAACCATCCGAATTTGATCTTTGTCAATGGGCCTGATGGTCATTATCGAGGCCTAGGCCCTCCAACGGGTTACGAAGTTGGAGAAGCTCTCATTCGGTTCTTGCCTGGTAGTCTCGAGATCGCAGGTTGTGACCTCGATCTGTGTATTATAGGAATATTGAGCTATGAAGGCCTCAGCCATCTCTTCCCAATTCCTCTTAACGGAGTCTTCCAATTTTGTGTACCAAATGGCCGCTATACCAGACAGGGTCCGACCGAACAAAGAAAGCTTCTGTAATCTGGAAAGGCCCATCGGCCTAAGGATATCTGAAAACAAACGCAAATGCACCATGGGATCCCTAGACCCATCAAAGCGGTCGATGTGCGGCATTTTAAACCGATCTGGCAGCGTCACGGCCGAGTCGGTATACCCATCCTCTATATCTAGAATGGATTTCACACCTTGAGACTTCTTGAAAAGCATTTCTAGCTTACTTACTTTTAATGCCATTGGGTCTACCTCAAACTCGAATGGCGAATCCACTAGGTTGGTGGGCGTTTTAGACAATTGGGGTAGGACTGGGGGCGGGGCCGGCCCTATCGGAATGTCCACATTTTCCTGGACATTTGGCGTCTCCCCGAGTGTTGGAACTCTGGGTAGGGGAGGAGGTGTGTGTGAAGCGGATGCTCCGGTTTGCTGCTGTAGTCTGGCAATTAAATCTGCCTGTTGAGTTACTACCTCGGCTTGACGTGCAGATGCTTCTGCCTGATGGGCAGCATCCTGCTGCATGGTTTTCATACTTTCTTGGAGCTGACGCATCATCTCTTCCAAACCTGCTATATTGTCTGGATTGGATTGGACAATTGGTATATCTAACTCTGTAGTAGGAACTGAGACCTTAGCCTGATTGTTCAAGAACCACTGATCTGACAACCTCTGTACTGACACACTGCGCCTTCTTGACCTCCACCTAGCAATCGGGGGTAAAGAAATAAACACTGCTTGTCTATCTATCAGATCCCTGGATCGATTGAGTCTTCGACCCCTAACCTAGAGTGCTCGGGGAATATCTGCTTTGTTAGATACAATTGTGCTAAACTACCTTACAAAAAGATAAATAAAGCATAATAAATAAACGACCAGAAAAACGGACAGTATAACGGCTTTAAATAAACACAACACACAGTTGGATATTTGTGAGCTGAAGCACACTGTTCTCAAACACTGATCGTTGTTGCCCAAATAGCTGTCCCAAAACTGAATCTGATACCCGCAGATATAACTGATTCTCAAATCCTGATGCCCATAGGCCTGATACCCAGACTTGCAAACTGATACGTGCAACCCTGTAGAGACACACTCCGACAGCACATAGCAAGCAAATGAGAGCCAAAACACCCCTATGTTGGGGGCAGGGTTTCCCTGTCCTATTTTGTCAGGAGCTAGGGTCTCACTATGCACACAGCAGTTTCAAACAACCTAAAATCGGGTAAGCAACCTGCCCTAGTTTGGAATAGTCACTATGGATTCCGATATGTACTAGGTCGAATGGTCACAAAGGGTGCCCCGGTAAAATCGGGGTTTGTGTTCCCGTCGTGGCAGAGCTCGTAACCGGTCAGCCTTATGGCATGCTTTTCAAGGCGGGCCTCCGACAAACTGTTCAGGAATGGCATACGGCAAACACGGTGTCCTAGGCACACCAATGCAAATGTAATGCAAAGAGACACATAAGTGTAGACAAAACACGATATCATGAGTTCGAGTCCAAGTCCTCTAAATCCCCGGCAGAGTCGCCAGAAATTGTAGACGTGCCCCGCGGATCGGGAGCCCTCGTGTGCTACAGTTCGGACTCAAATGTCACGGTTCTTAATCTGATCTCACAATCTGCAATGTGAGATTGATAAATCACCAAAGAGTCCGAATCCGACAAATCGTTTTGGAAAACTGATTTTTATAAAGAAGTGCCAAACATGGACTGCTTTGCCAGATACAGAGTCGCCACCTAAATATTTTATTTTGGAGAAATTTAGGAAACCCTGACTCGTGCCTAAGGCCACGTGTCCGTCATCACCAAAGTTGCCTCGGCTCGAAAACTTGGGTACGATTGGGGAAGGTCATTTAATGAGCATCCCCGTTCGCCCGATCAAAGATCGGCCTGTACTAAGCATGATATCTAGTTTTTGAAAACACATGCGTTCTTATTCCGGTTAATTAGCTAGAATTACTATGTGATGCGCACAGCAAAACAAGTATAGACTAGATCGCCTAATTTGGAACAAAGCACTGCATATCCGTTTGTTTGGAAAATAGTTTGAAGTTTGCTATTCGCAAGTAGGCTAAAATGCGGATTTCGATGAATTGTCCCAATTCAAGTAATCCAACCTTCACCATAGGCATTCAAGCAGTTAATCACGTAAGCAAATAGGCTCATGGCAAGCATGCTTTCATGGAAACATTAACACACATGCAGTATGCTAAAGCGTAAACACTCACAGTGTACTCAGAGCCAAAACAAGGAACTAGTTAGAAATCATGCATGATCATAGTTCATGTTAGAATGGCTAATGAAACACATGCGAAAATGCATTTAAGATAGGCTCGGCTATCCTAAGAATGTCATGTGAAATGCAACTTGACACATGTATTCAAATTAGAATTGAAATTCAATACAGTTAGCATGATGCGTTGAGCCCGGTGCATGCAATACAAATGAATGATGCACGCATGCAGGCATAAGGTATGCTAAATGAAACGTGCCCTAAAACTAACCATCATAAGCGATTAAATAAAAGGGAGAAAGAAATGGGGATTGGAAGACATGCATCACACATACGCACGCTTATTACAACAATGTGCCCTCTCGAGGAAGGGACTGAATAAAAAAGCTAACTAGCTAATCTAAGCTAATTAAACTAATTATTACACAACAAATTAATTAACTAATCCTAATTAACTAATTATTACAAAACAAATTGAATAGCTAACGCATTAACTAATTAAAGGACAAACCAAAGCAAAAACCTAGCTATCTAGGCATGGCAGCTAAGGAAAGCAATAAAACAGGAGGTTCTCGGAGGAAGAAGACTGGATGCATGCCCGGTCACCTCGTTTGGAAATCCACTACGATGCCCTGATTTGCCTCTGTTTTCATCCATTCTCAAAAACTTGCACAAAGCTCCAGAAAGCTGAAACTCCACCATGGGAATCCTGTGGGAGGGTGGCTGTAATAACCCGACCCTCGTATACAATTCTGGTATGTTTTTAGTCCTCTATTTTGTGCTTTTGAATGCTCATCGTGAAATTCTATGTGAAATTACATTAACTTAAGAAAAACTTGAAAATAGGGATTTCTATCTGTTGGCTAAGAGCATTATCTGTTACACTTGGACCATTTGAATCTGAAATTGGACGCCTTAGAGACTAAATTTTCAGAAATTGATTGTATATATGTGATCAGCATAATTTTCTGGTAATATTAAGTATGTTTACAAAATTTCAATTTAGGATGCTTAAACGATTCGATTTTGTCTTATTAGAAACATAAATATCTATGTGTATATATATATCAAGGTCAGGAGATTTTTTGGACTTAGGGATCATTTTTGTGTGCATCAAGAAGAGAGGAAAAACGTGAGTAAGAGAGAAGACTATCAAGTGAAGGAATTGGGGAAAACTTTGTGAAGCTTGTGTGGATTAAACTCAAGGTATGAAATTCCTTGATCTAACCTCTCTCTCTCTTGCTTTAAGTGTGGAATTCCCTTTGTGTTTGGAAAGCAAAGTAGATGTTGTTTCAGAATCAAGTGGAGTTATGGAGGGAGATTTGTCCCTTATTTTCTTGCTATTCCATGAGAATATTCAACTATAGATTTGAATTAGAAGCTTAGATAACTTTATATGCATATATGTATGTAAATCCAATTGGAAAGATTATGGTTGAAAACATATGGATCGAATGATTGAAAGAGTAAAGAGGGTTGTAATTGAAGTGTTGTGTGATTTAGAACCTTAATTTGATGTTAGACCCATTGTAAAGTTTTGTTTTGTGTTGGAAAAGATAGATTGAAGCTTTGAATGTTAAATTGGAACTCAAATTCGAAGTTCTGAATTTTCAGACTTTTGCTTGGTCCGCTCGAGCGGAGGAAGGTCCGCTCGAGTGGGAAAATTGACCTTCCAGCAGTTTTGTGCCTCGTACAGTCCGCTCGAGCGGCCAAAGTGGAGCTCGAGCGGTAAAGCTTAATTTCCGACAAAAACAATGTTGTTCAGCTTTGCGTCCTTGATCCTCTGGTATTTTTAGAATATGTTTCTGATGACTTTATGATGATTGTAAATGCCTGCAAAGTGTAATGGTTCAAGAAGTGATTTAAGAAAGGAAAAGAGAACTAATGTGCATTGGTTATGTACAGGGCACATTCCAGGGGAAAGCAACACGTTGTCTCAACGCTGTGAGTAGTAGGTCCGCTATACGTACATTTTACTTTCTGCTACTGACTATGGTACTAACACTCTATTTCTCGTAAGTGAGTTCACTAGTATTATATCAATTGGAAATCAGTGTGGGTGTTGAAAAGCTGCATACAGCGGTATGACTATGAAATTATTCCGTGCTGCCTATATTGCATATTAACCCTCTGTCCACTGTAAGCAACTAGTATCATTTCCTGTTATTTATGAGACACAAAATGCACATTCTGTAATCCGCAAAGTAGTGGCATTGATCCATGATAAATAAGTGAAATGTGGGCATATTATGACAGTATAGTGTCTATGTACCTTTGGAATTAATGGTTGCAGATAGCACTTTGTGATAAGTAATATAATTATGCTAACTCCTCTGAATAATAAAAAGAAACCGTATGACTCTGTTTGACTGTACGACTAGTCTGTTCTGATGGCATTTATGATTGTTTCGTTATGATACTCGTTTTTGTTTATGACATGACATGATGGGACTTATTGACCTCTGGTACGGAGCAAAGTGCTGTACGGAACTAAGTGCTACACTTTTGTGGGAGCCACCTCTAGAATCCGTACGAGCCACCTCTTGAGTCCATACCCATTTCTGTATATTTCCGTTATATTTGGGCCTGAGGCCGTTTCGTTATATTTGGGCCCGAGGCCGTTCTGTTTAATATGGGCCTAAGGCCGTTCTGTTTAATATGGGCCTGAGGCCGTTCAGTAATAAGAAAACAAGATAACGAACTTATGAAATTATGAGGCTGAGGGCCAATCGGTGAATTGGTGAACCAACATGACCGTTATGAGATTTGTATAGAATCAGGACTATAAGAACTCTACATTTTCATATGTATCGATGTCTTACATTTCATGTTAAGCATCATTTTGTCATGTACTATTATTCACTGAGCTTGTCTCACTCTGTTATTTTGTCTGATTCTGTAGGAAATCGACTTGGAGGTCCGTCCTAGCATCAATAGCATTCAGCTTGTGTCAACCTAAGGATAGCCAGGCACTTGGAGCCGCCTTTGCATGCCAGGGCAGTTTTGATGTTAGATCCTGTCATCCTACACGGGTATTTGTTGGTCAAAGTTGTTTGGATGTAATGTATTATTGAATGCCCAATCTCTGGGCTGAGCCTGTAACTGTGTATGTAACTTGACCACAGTCGCCTGATCATTATATATTTAATTACGAGTCTTGGTCCTGGCTTATGTATAGTAGCTCAAATGGATGTCGTCTGCATATTGTTCTGTCATTTTAATGCTTCCGTTCAGGCCCCAAATATTATTTTTAACGACTTACTTTGTCCGTTTTTGGGTGGGTCATGCCCAAAACTCTTAGGGGCGGGTTAGGGGCGTGACAGTGGCCGACCACTTTTGGTCCCCACAAACACCTGCCAACCACTTTTGGTTGTTGAAAAACCAGAAAAGTGGTTGGCCAGCTACTTTTTTTGGCTGGCTAACCAGTTGTTACTGCTGAACTCCTGTTTGCTGCAACAGAGAGCAAGAAAGGACATGGCAATGTATTTGCAAGATATGTGTGCACAACCCACCCTCCCTATCATGTCATGAACTCAAGGGAGTGTAGGTTCTCGACCCTCGGGCCACCAATCGCACATTTTCATGCATGATGGCCGAGAGGCGAAGTTGCACAATTCAATATGAAAATGAATGCACAAGTAAACACATAAAGCCTAAAACTCTATCATGGATGATCAAGAGCAGTCAGCGACCGGGAATTAAGGCACGTTTCATCACTTTTAAGTATGAAACGTCCCTCGTTTCCCGTGTTTGAACTAACACCTACTTCAAACACAGTGCAAACAAACATGGCATACACAATGCGACTCAAGCATACAAGTATGCAATATGGCTTAAGCATGCAAACATGCAATGCGATATGAACAACCTATCAAGGCTAATGGCATAAACAATGCTAAAGCATGTAACAACTAGCATACACAATGCTAAATGCTAAGGACTAGATGGCATACTCAATGCAAGGCATCCATAAGGTTCTAAGCATAATGTAATGCATGCTTGCACAATGCAATGCAACAAGGGCAACTTATGTAATATACCAAGCATGGCATGCTCAATGCAATATACATGGTATATTCAATGGACTTAAACCAAAAGGGGTAGACCTCAATCATGCCCAAATCAGTGGCCATTGGTGGTGAAATGAAAGCATCGAAAACACATACAAGCATGTATGCCAATTGGCTCACCAATTAAGGCACTAAGGTGCAACTCTCAAGAACACTTAAAGAGCTAAAAGCATGGAGGTGTAATAACACTAAGTGCACTGAAATGAAGCAAGAAATGATGCCAAATCATTCAAACAACATAAGCAAAGCATGCTAGGATCCTAAGGCATGAAAGCTAGCAAAGAGCAATACAAAGGAGGCATGCAATACATGGCATAAATGCATGAACTAAGCATGGACAAAGCTCAAGTAGGTCACAACAATGACCAAAACATGTTGAGATAAGGGCCCAAAGGCTTAGGCATGCAAGCATGCAAGCCAAGGCCATAAGAAGGCCAACAATGCACAACACTTAAAGGCATTCAAAGCATGAATGAAGTAAGAATGTGGCAATGTTAAAAGCTCTAAAATGGCATGCTAAATGATGCCAAATCATGTACACAACACAAATGAGGCATGCAATGGTGCTCAAAGCTTGAAGCAAGCAAGAGCACTTGTACTACAAGTATACAAAACATGAAGCATGTGGCTAAGGCAACCTAAAATAGTCCTAGAACATGTTAAAATGAGTCTAAAACATGCGTGGAAGGAAGCCAAAACATGCTAGCATGAAGGGTATAAGGCATGATTCATACAAGGCAAATAAGGTGGATTACACTATACCTATTAAGACCAAGCATGGATGACTTAAGCAACAAAAATCAAAGTTATATCATGGCATAATAACCCCAAATAAACACTGAAATGGTGGCTCGCAAGCAAAGGCATGAAGGCATACACAATGGCCCATGTTAAGACATAAAGGGGGAAGCCCTCCAACGCATTGAATGAGTGACAAATGTGACTACATGGACATGAAACATGTATTGAAATCACATTATGAATGATGCCAAATCATTGAAATAGGCCAAGTAGCTAGAGGACTCGGTGTACAAAGCTAACAAGCTAGATTGAACCAAGGCTATACAAAGCAAGTCACGCATGACCAAAACAAGCAAAAATAGAGCTACAGCATGTTAAAACATGGACAAAAGCTTCATGAGGTTAAGCCAAAAGCATGCTAAAATGACATGTCAAGGCATGATGCATGTTAGGCTATTTCATGGCATTATACCACAAATGTATGGACCATGCAAGGGGTGACCAAACCAAACCAAAACAGAGTCATGACATGGCAAAACATCACCAAAAACATGCTGAAATGGAAAGAAAACAAGCTAGAATGGCATGCTACTTCATGAATCATACAAAGCTAGTTTAAGGGATTTACACTACAAGTGTAGTAGGCATGCATGAGCCGACCAAACCAACCCAAAATAGATCTAAGGCATGTTAGAACAACACCAAAAACCCACTGAGATGGCTCCAAAACAAGCTAGAAAGACATGCTCAAACATGAGGCATATAAGACTAGATTGTGTGATTTACACTACAAGTGTGTTAACCATGCATGGAGTGACCAAAGCAAGTAAAAACAGTAGCATGCCTCAGCAAAATAACCACAAATACAAGCTAAGACATGGTCAACACAAGCTTATCAAAGGTGCTCAAACATGAGGCATGTTAAGGCATGTATTGAAGATGCAAGGAGAGGGGATGGCCCTCCTCTTCTTAGGAACTTAAAACACCATGCCCACCACTGAAATCCCTCTAGATTTCAGTGGTGAGAAGGCCAAAACAAGGCGGTCCTGAAGCTCACAAAAAAGGCTAAAAAGCAAGGCCAAACAAGGCCTAAGAGGGGGTAAACAACCCCAAACACAAAAGTGATCTTAAACAAACTTTTTAAGCATGCAAAAACCAAACTTTTATCAGTTAAGAGGTAAGCTTAAAAATGTATGCAAGAAGGGCTAAAAGCTTAAGCAAGAAAGGGGGTTTTAAGGCTTAGAAACTCACCCTTGTAGAACCACTTCAAGGCTGCAATTTCAGCAAGTTTTTTTGAGCTTAAACCAGTCCAAGAACACCAAAAACAACCTCTTAGCACCTCAGCACCACAAGCAAGGTGTTTGAGTGTGTGTTTGTGTGTTAAAGTAAGACAAATTAACACTTTAAGGCACAAAAATGAAGAACAAGAGTGATATAGAGACAAAGCTATATCTAACTCTCCTTAAGCAATTTTTCTGAACCTAGAGGAGGGAGGAGGAGGCTCCCTCTTATAGAAGAGGAAAGCCACAACTTCTTGGAGAAGCTAAGCTCCAAAGCAATCCCTCCATACACGTGTATGGAGAATGGGTGTAATGTCCTCCAGCTGGCACAGCTGGAGGAAAATATCTCCAAAAAGGTATCAAAAAGCAGCCGACCATTTGAAGTGGTCGGCCTGCTAGTAAAAGTGGTCGGCCGACCACTTTAGATGGTTCACCAGAATGAAAACTGGTCCGCCATAGGTGGGAGAGGCCAACACACTAAATGCAAGGTGGTGGTGTGGTGGCCGACCAGAAAAAGATGGTCCAAAGACCAAGAAAGCTAGTTATCTGACAAGAGAACCGGTTGGAAAAAGGAAAAATGGTCTCCAAGGAGAAATACTGGTCTCCCACCCTTGTACCACCTTCCAAACAAGGAAAACAAGGTTTGTACCAAAAACAAACCAAAGCAGATGCATGACGAGAAATCGGGAGACAAAACACGAGGCCAAAAGCTCTGAAAACTGGCTGACGAGCACCAAAAGTGGTCTCCCCGGACCACAGTGTTCCTCTAGGAAGAGGCAACAAGGTGTGGTTCAAAAACCACACCAAACGGAGAATGTTAAGCTATCCCGAGACAAGGCACGCGGCCAAAGGCTCCAAAATCAGAAACTAGTCTCCAAACGGGGAAAAGTGGCCTACGACCACGAAAAGTAGTCTACGACCACTGAGAGATGGTCTACAGGACCACTCCCTCCCTTCGGGAAGGGAAACAAGACTTGGTCCACAAACCGAGTCCAAGCAGAAAGAGTTCCGAGGCCCGGAGGTAAGGCTCTCAGCCAAAACTCCGAAACCTTAGAATGAGCACAACATGCACCATCACCGAGTGCTCAATCGATGATGTCTGAGTCTTAAGGTTGGTAAAAAATGGAGGTCTCTACACATAGAAGGCAAGAAAAACATGCTCACATGTTGGCTCATAAACAAGGCTCAAAGCACCACTCTCAAAAGCAATGAAAGAGTAAAAAATGTGAGAGTGTGACAAAGATATATGCATTGAAATCACATGTTAAATAATGCTATAATATGCAATCATCTCAAGTAAAGCATGTTAGAGGCCTTAAAACACAAAGCTAGTAAAGGCAATTTGCACTATAGCTATACAAAGCATGAGTCAAAAGGGACAAACAGTCCAAAACAGTCTTAAAACAACTTAAAAGAAGTCCTAAAACATGTTTGAAGTAAGCTAAAAATAGCTAGAATGAAAGGCTAACACATAGCACAAACTAGACTATTAAGCACAATTGCACTACAAGCATGCAAAGCAAGCCTCAAGTGGCCAAACCAGCTCAAAATAGAGATAAAACAAGTCAAAGTAATAGCAAAAACATGCTGAGATCAAGCCACAAAATGGTAAAAAAACATGCTCACATGTTAGGCTATCGACTCATGCAAACGAGACACAAGGAGGGGAGACCAACCCCTCCTATTTTGGACCTCAAAACATGGTTTTTGTCACTGAAAATCCTCCAAGTTTCAGTTGTAAAAAGGCCCAAAAAGTTTGATTTGAAGGTGATGAAAAGATGGAACAAAAGCTTCACAAGCTAAAGAACAAAAGGAAGAGACAATCCCCTAACTCAAAAAGGCCTTAAACCACCATTTTTAGGATTGAAAAATAGAGGTTTTTGAAGTTGAAAACCAGGCCAAAAACAGTTTGCAAAGGTGGCAAAAATAGTGTGGAAAAATAAGCTTAAAAGGGGTAAATGTTTACCTTTGAAGCACAGTAGCAAAATAGCCAAAATTCTAAGCTTAAAACACCTTCCACCAGCCAAAAATAGGTTCCAAGGGACCTCAGCCCAAAGATATTGCAACTTTGATGAAGGATGTCTAGGCAAACTAGAAGTGTTTTTCTACTTCTATGCACAAAAGGGGAAGAAAAGAGAGAACTCTAGAGAGAGAGAGAAATGTAGAGAGAGAGATTTTAGAGAGAGGGGCTCCCAAACTTTCTAACCTTTCAAAATTATAGATATGGCTCTATATATAGAAAAAATAGAAGCCTTGGTCGAAATATCTGATTTAGAGACAGTTGGAGCATTTGGAAGACAGCTAGAGCAAAATATTTGCAAATTCTGAGCTTTCTGGACATTTGTGGTAGACCGGCCACCATTGGTGGCCGACCAGCCACTAATGGTGGCCAACTAGGGTCACTTCTGGCCGACCTATGGCCGGCACCATCCATTTGTGGCCGGCACAACTCCCCCAGTGGCCGACCAAAAAAACAGGTTCTGGCCCTGACTTGAAACAAGCATAACTCCATCTAGACTTCTTTTCAGGTCATTCTTGAGCCTAAACTGAAGCCCCAGAATTATTCTTTCCAATGGTGGCAGCCTCACATCGAAGTTCTAAGTGTGCTAAGAGATATCCCTCTTTTAGTGAAGACTGCTCAGTTTCAGTCCAACCGGGTTGATACCTAACTTCAACTAGCCATATCTCCCTCATCTGGCTTCAGCTTGAGGAGATTCTTCAATGTAAAATGAAGCCCCGGAAGTCCACTTTCCAACGGTGATGGCCTCATACCTGAAATTCAAGTGTACAAACAGATAGGCCTGATTTAGCCAGGGCTGCTCGACTCTCTCTTAACGGTTTATGCCCATCTTCTTCCCCAACTTGGTTTCTTCCCTCTTTTCCCAATTTTCTTCAACTCCAAACCTCTAAACAAGATTTTTTAAAGATTTTTTCCAAAGTGTTCACCTCTCTTTCATTCATTTCCACTTTATCCTTGCTCGATTTACCGAAAAGTGCAACATTTAACGAAATGTGAGCCTTGGAACATCGTAGGAACTTTGTTTCAAACATATTTTGAAAGAGAGGGTTTTAAATTCTCAAAATCATTTTGATCAAAAAGCTTTCGCCCAAAAATGGGGTGTAAGGTTGAGATTTGACTCTCTCCTTGCCCAAGAAATCGAACCTTTGCATTGCACAACTTTCATCACCAAGTAAACAATCAGTGGCGCCCAAGTCTTAAGGGCGGTCAAAAATTGGGTGTCTACAATTGCCCCTCTTTGACAGAGCTTAGAGTCATGAAATGATGTGAGTGAATGTCAAAGCTTAGCGACGACCCATTTTTGACAAGGCCGTAAGACTTGGGCAAACAAACAAAATGCAAATGCAGTTGGTTGAACCCAAAGGCTGCCTACGTATCCTTTTGCAAGGAATGAAACCAGCGTAGTTCAGGGGCAGGATGCAAAATGATACACAATATAACAACATAGCGTAAATGAAGTACAGTGCAACGAAATAATGTAAATGATATGCAATGTAAATGAATCATCAAACCACAAGTAATGCAAAGCCACACAAATATCATAAAGGGATGGAGATGCAAAATCAAACTATGTTTAACACAGAAAAGGTGCCGGAATCCTCAGACCGCAATTCTCTTAGTGGAATAGGCGTGTGCACATGCAAAACTGTGTGTTTCATGGCAAGAATACAAGTAATTTGGTGGCATGATATGAGTGAGGAATGATTTGCTGAGAAAAGATCGTGATCCTAAATGCTGAATGCAACAAAACAAACTACAATGCAATGGATGCAGTGGATGAAGTAAATAAGGCGCAAGCCGAACCACATTTAACCTAGAAATGGTATGAACACAAAACAGACCACGTCTAACACAGAAGAGGTAGCGACACCCTCAGACCACAATTCTCTTAGTGGAATAGGCGCGTACACATTATCACAGAACCATGCTTCAACAAAGGAAATGTATGAGCACGTGCCAGACTAAGCTTAACATGGAAAGGATGCAAACGATAAAACAAATAATGCAGTAGATGCATGCAATATATTCTATATGCAATGCAATGTAGTAGCTAAAATGCAATGTAATAGCTAGGAAGTGAAGATACCTTACAGGGGCAATTGGCAATGACTTATCTCATGCTGCTGGGGATCTTGCCCTTTTGATTGTGCTTCCAAACCACAGGTACTACTTTTCTCCCTGGCTATGGTCGCAGCTTTCCCTATTCTTTAATAGGGTGATAGACTAGGTTGGTTCAGTAACTAGAACTAAGGCGCATACACACTACCTCAACCTATGGGGCTACCATACAGATTTCAAGTCGAGGATACACCCCAGGGTATTTAAACCAGACTTTAGTCTTGGAAATCCTGAACCATTGTGTTCTAGGCATCGGCCATTCGAACTCTAGTTTCCACCGTCTTAGTTGATCTCCTAGGAACTCATCGCAAACACAGGCAGGTGGCTATACCAGACCACCGAAAGTTGTTCAGGCACGACAAACACCAAAGGAATTACACCTTCAGAGGATTTAAGGTCTCCTAGACTAGGCAAGTGCACCATACAATGCTAACAAGATGCACAAAACAGTGCGATGCAAGGTGAAATGTGCAAGATAGTGCGATGAAATGCACAAAATAGTGCTATACAAGATGAAATGCACAAGACAGTACGATGTACATCCAAACGTGCCACACACGAGTGGAGAAAGGTTGTGCAAGAAAGCGCGATGCACAAGACAGTGTGATGTGCTAAACAGCGCGAACAATTGGGGTTCACAAGATAGCGCGAGCAATGCACTAACAAGTGCAGCTAAGGTGCGCAAAAGAGCACGAGCAATGCACTAACAAGTGCAGGTAAGGTGCCCAAAAGAGCGCAAGCAATGCACTAACAAGTGTAGGTAAGGTGCACAAAAGAGCGCGAGCAATGCACTAACAAGTGCAGGTAAGGTGTGCAAAAAAGCACGAGCAATGCACTAACAAGTGCAGGCAGGGTGCGCAGAACAGCGCGATACAATGCACTAACAAGTGCAGGTAAGGTGCGCAAAAGAGCACGGGCAATGCACTCACAAGTGTAGGTAAAGTGCGCAAAAGAGCGCGAGCAATGAACTAACAAGTGCAGGTAGGGTGTGCAAAACAGTGCGATGCGCAAGAAAGCGCAAGTGTAAACAGTACAAAAAAGTGCGATGTGCAAGAAAGTGCGAGTGTAATGCACCAAAAAAAGTGCGAATGCGTCCAAATGTGCCATACGTGAATGGAGAAAGGTTGCGCAAGAAAGCGCGACGCACAAGATAGTGTGAGTACATCCAAACGCGCCACATGCGAGTGGAGAAAGGTTGTGCAAGAAAACACAATGCACAAGACAGTGCAAATGAAAGTGAATAAATGAACACCAGAACGAATCCGAGTGTTCGAAACTAAAGACGTCCTAACGCACTACATGCGAGAGGAGAAGGGAGCGGTGTAAACACCGGAGGGTGGTATGAACATCGGGCTCTCATCCCAATGTTTGAGGGGGCAGGAATGATCTTACCTGGAGTTCCTCTGAATGAACCATAAATACAATATCGTGTATATAAAGAAAGACACTTAACAAGTGTGATATAGTAAGAGTGCATATTCCATGCAAGACAAACAACCAAGATATAAAGGCAACGGCACATTCTAAGTGAGAATGAAAGCATGTTCGATGCATCAAACAAGCATATTCTATGCAAGAGACAAAAGCATATTCTATGCAACACTGAAAGCCTATTCTATGCATGAGACATGCATATTCTATGCAACATTGAAAGCATATTCTATGCAAGAATCATAAACGATGTGCGGCATGCATGCAACAGAAGTGTATATGAAAGTGCACATTCTATGCAACAGAGGGGCATCAAACATGTACTTCAGTGCCTCCGATTTTCCTCTCGAAGGACTTTGCAATATGCTTAACTCAAAAAGGACACACCCTGTTCATATTGGCAAGGGGTAACATTTGCATGATGCTTTAATTTTCATTCTGACTTGACCTGACCTGAAGCAGGCTTGAACTTGGGGTCGAGATACACTCATACTCCAGAGAAAGGCGAGGCTTGAGGAGATGCACCTGGAATGGAGTCTTAGAATTTGCTGAAGTCGAAACACACTCAGATGCTCCAAATTTTCCCTCTTTTCTTTTGTTTTGCAGGCCGGAACCCATATAGCTTCATATAGGTCCTGGTTTTGTTGTTTACATATGACCTGGGTTAAACCCTGCAGTTTTATGAAAGAACAAATCCTGTTTTGCACATATGGGGAGAATGGCACAGCACTCTGAGCACAAAACGATTTATTTTTTTTGAAATTGAAATGAGAAATGAGTTCTCGACCGGGTATTGAACCTACGACTGACCAAAGTCAAAACGACTCAACGAAGAGAAAACGAAGGTAAAACAACCTAAACACATCTATTGACACTCGAAACGACTCAAAGCAAAAATTGAGGCAAACAAAAAACAACAAACACATCATTCGAATGTGTTCCACCAGTGGGAGACCTCTCAGTTCACGAGGGCCTATTTCTTCAGGTATTGTTTCCCACCCTTTATCATTTGTGATCCACACATCACTATGGCACTCAATCTCTAGTTTTTTGAAAAAGCCCTTTTCTCACTTTTTCTCTCAGCACACATCTCTTTATTCTTCAATCTCTCTTATTTTTTTTATCCCTCCCCTGGGTAGTTAGTGGATAAATAGGAAGTTGCGGGCTCTTGTCCTTGGTATTCTGCCAGATTCTTCTTTTTTCGCTCACAGCTAGTGAGCTTTCCCACAGAGGGGTTGCGCTATAATTGGGTGTGCAGCAGATCTGCAACTGACATCGATTGACAATGCCCTTGGCCAGTTTGGATATGATCAGACCTCTCCAGATGAGGGAGTGGAATATCCTGCTCCATTCCAATTCATGCTTCGCACTTGGCTTGATACCTCGCTGCTTGGAGGATGAGGAGGCGCTTGGCCCCCTATTATTAGTTTCAGTTGTGCCCTTTTTGGCAAGTAGAGTGCCCTTTCCGGCAGGTATGTTGACAACAGGGCAAAAACAGAAAAACCTGACTCAACTGTGCCCCTAGTTCATCATTTTGACCATTTTTTTTGTTTTTGTTTTTGGCTTTCTACTAAAAATTTTTTGATCAATATGAGAGTTAGATTAACATACTTGTTCCACTTTCTGATTTGAAATCACGCAAGTCAGGCTGTGAACACTGAAAATTTTCCTTTTTTGGGTCCAAGAAATGGTCCAGTTTTGGAAAAATGGAATAATTTTCGAGAGAATTAGTCAAGCTTAGTAAAAATTCTCAAAAACTATTTATGCAAATGGCCACTGCTCAACCAACGCTGAATTTACGCTTGAGATACACAATTTCAGATTTGAATTTGATTTGTCTTGCAGCTGAATCTTCCAACGAAATAGAACAATTAATTTTGAACGAAGACAAGCCAATTTGCACATGGATAGGATAGCCGAGTTGAACAAGGACAAACCAATCAACATGGACGAGCCAAGCAGGCTGAAAATGATTGGAGCCGAACTTCAAGATGAAGTTGGCTACGTATCCCAAAAATGGGAATCAAGCCGTACGTAGTTCCGGGTTAAGGTTCACTTGGGTATTAACACTCTCCTTTTACGCTCTAACTTTTGCCAAAGCCGCCCTTTCGGGTTTTCAACCTTGCGAGCTCTGTTTTTCATTTCTTTTCATTTCTTTTCTTCTTTCTTCTTTTTTTCATTTTCTTTTCTTTTCTTCTTTTTTCATTTTTTCTAACTTTTGCCTGGGTCACCCTTCTGGGTTTTCGGCCCAACCAGCCTCTCAAGGATAAAAAATTTAACTTGTCCATGCTGATCAGTTTTGAGTTCTCGAAGCCATTTGTATCCAGGAGAATGGCTGTTGTTCGCTGATGATCCATCCAATCAGGTCTGAATTTGCCTCTAGTGTTGTGGATAGGAACTTGGTTGTCCTTCGGCGAAAATTTTCTTCTTTCGGATTCTGGCATTTGACTTTCTTGCCAATCTTCATTGGTTTGCAAAATGACCCATCTTTTGAATCTTTGAGCACATCTGACATTTTTGCCCCTAGTTCAAGAACTACTTCTGATATAGCTTTACAAGCTTCCTTTGATGATATCTAACCTTCTTGATATGACCTTTTTGCCCCTAGTTCAAGGGTTGCTTTTGATCCGGCCATAGAAGCCTTACATTGTGATTGATCATTGAACATTCTAAGTCAAAGTTCAAGGTTTGAAAGCAAAAAGGGTCGAGTCTTGAGGCCGAGAGTGATCCTATGTTGTACAATCTCGAGAGTGATTCCACGTATGTCTTCGCAGGACAACGCAAAACATTTTTTGAAATCCTTTAAGAAAGCGACTAATCGCTCGCGTCAAAGACAATGTAGAACCAATCTGGATCAAGCTAGGATCCTTCTCAGTGCTCACATTAACAAACATAATCTCTTTCATTAGGGGCTTAGCTTGCCTTTCTTTCTGTCAGTTGATCAAATTTTTACACATCCTGAGGAATTCCTTCCTCTTTGTATTCATCACAGTGCTAGAAAAGTTTTGAAAAACTTAGGTCAATGCTATGATTTCAAGGCATGGAAAAGTAGGTGAAAAGCACTGCCGTTTCATTCAAATCTTCTGGTAAAACTGGCTTCAGTGGCAGAAACAGACGCAAAAGAAAAGGTGTGAAAGACACACAAAACAAGAAAGTGATGTCTGAGGTAACACCCCCGAAATCACCTAACTCTAACACAACAAGACTGACTCGATACAACAAGACAGACTCAAAACAACACAATAGAACTAACTCAATACCTAAGTCAGAAAGCACAATAAACAGCATTCGCAAATTGCTCAAAACAGTGCATGACGTCCACCACATTTGGAGTAAACTGAGCACCATCAGCAGGTGGTTCATCACCCGATCAAATAATCACATTATCCCCCATGTTCATTGATCTAGTGTTGATAGACTTTGCAGGACCTGGTGTGACGATGACCTCATTGTCAATCAGATCTTGTATTTCGTGGCGAAGATGAAAACACATGTTAGTGTCATGGTCGGTTTGTTGATGGAAGGCACAGTACTTGGCAGCATCATGCTTAGCTAGAAGGAGATGCGAGAGAGGCCGAGGCTCAAGGGGTTTGAGATGGCCTTGTCCAACAAGGATTTAGAAAGCTTTGGACAAGGTCATATAGAGCGGAGCGAAGACCCTCTGGCCTCGGGGTTGGTACTTCGAGGTTTGTGGAGTTATGTTGGATATACCGGCGAAAGGGTTGGCAGGTGTTAACTGGGTTTGCTTATCTCTTCATAGTGTAGGATTGGAGCTAAAAGGGACGTTTCTGGCACGACATCCCTTTTCCCAGCTTGCCCCTTGATTCAAAATGCTCTCACCGTGAGTAGTGAAAGTGTCATCCACAGTTTTTGCAACAACTGCGAACACTTGTTGTTTGTTCAAAACTTCGGCGTTCAAAACCTCAACAGCCCACTAAAGGTGTTTATGGGGACCAATGCTTGCCCCTACCATGTTCTTACCCCTTGCCTTCACTTTGTCTAGGGATCGGATTGTTATATCAGAGCAGAGCCCAATTGTTGTCGACATGTCATTGCCCAGACCTGGGATGGCTTTAGGTTGGCCATTTTCAATTGCAACTTGCCCCAAGGTTTGAGATGATTGGGGCTCGAGTGCATCCATCATGTATAGGTCCATGCATGCTGGAATGAACACCTCAGGCTTAGGTGGATGGGCTGGGGTGATGTATATGCTAGGGTTATAGGTGGATGGCAGTATATGGATTAGATTGAGGTATGGATGAGGTACTTGGTCATTGGGGTCTTGAGGTGGAGCTATTGTCCGGTTGTCGATGAGATTCTGGACCTTATGACGAAGGTGGTAGCAACGATCGGTACCATGACCGCGCTACTGATGATAAACACAGTATTTAGTGGGGTTATGTCTGGCTGGGAGTGGGTCAGGCAGAGGTTGAGGATCGAGGGGTTCGAGATACCCTCTTTCCATCAAGACTTTTAGTGCGCCAATTAGGCTCATATAGAGGGGGCTGAAAGTTCTGCCTTGAGCTCAGGTTGGGCCGGTTGTTTGTAGGCTTGATTTGGCAAAAGGGTCGGCTGTGGCGGCTGTATTGATTTCGATGGATTCGGGAATAGTGCTACCGCCAGCATTAGTACTCCCAGAAATCACCCTCCTTGTCAATTCACTTGTTCTGGGAATTATCCCCCTATTGAACGCATTCTCGATCTGAACCCCCAGTTCATACAAACTTTTCAAAGTGAATAGTGGAGCTACTATTAACTTTGGCAACATATCATGCTCAAGGTTCTGCACCACTATCTGCACTTGGTCCCTCTCAGAAGGCCAATCTGTCATCTGTGTTGCCTTTGCTCTCCACCTTTTAATAAATTCCACAAAAGACTCTGTAGGGTTCTAGTGGGTTGCTTCAAGCTCTTGAGTGGTCATTTCAACTTGGGTATTGTAAGAATACTGATCGATAAATGACTCAGCCAATTCTTCCTAGTTCTACTTCACTGTATCCTCGAACTTGGCGTACCAAGTGGTTGTTATGCCTGACAGGGTTCTTCCATATAGAGAGAGTTTCTGCGGCTTAGTCAAACCCATTGGTTTCAGGACATCCATGAAAAGCCAGATATGTACCATAGGATCTCCAGACCCGTCGAAACAGTCAATATGTGGCATTTTGAATCTGTCTGGGAGCCTTATGGCAGCCTCGGTGTACCCATCCTCAATGTCGAGAATGGAATTAAGGCCCTGTGCCTTTTTGAATTGCTTCTCAAGGTTCGCAATTTTCACCGTGGTCGGATCGAGATCAATAGCATCAAGGGGGTAAAGCCTCTCATTAGGCTGCACCAGGGGTCTAAAAACTCAGGCTTGAGCCAACCCTTCTCGGGGATCCGACCATTCAAATCTTCAGCTGGCGGAAGTCGGTCAAAGTTTGGTTGGGGTCTCGAGACTGGATGTCTGGTAGGTACCTAAGATAGATGTTGCATTGCAGCGTTGGTCTCATCTTGCATGGCGATTCCTTGGTTTAATGCCGCTATCATGTCCACAAATTCTTCTGGACTCTGTGCCATCATGGTCTGCTGAGTTTGAACAAAGGTGATCTGACTGGTGACTGTCGGATCAGTGGAACAGGTGAGCCATGACTGGCCTTTCTTTACCTTGCCTCTAGCGAAGGAAACACTGGTTGCCCTTGAACTAAATCTTCGACCTGACAAAGTCTATCAACACAAGTCCAATGTAACTGGGGGATATTGGAGACTTCTGAAGCTATGGTTCCGAGACTACCTTGCAAAAGAGAAAACAGACAGCATCTCAGCCTGGTTTCACTAGAATGGATATGATCACAGCTGAATGATTGTGCTCTCTATTGAATTCTGCCCCAAAACAGATACCAACTTGGCAACTGATATGCACATCCCTATACAGTTCTCACTGTGCACATACCAGTTAAAGAGAGCCAAAACAACCCTATGATAGGGTAGGGTTACCCTATCTTAGTTTCGTCAGGAGCTAGGGTTTCACTACGCCAACATGCGGTTTCAAACAATCCTGCATTCGGGTGAGCATCCTATCCTAGTTTGGAACAATCTCTATGGCTTTCGATAGGCAACTAGGTCGAATGGTCAAAAGGGGTGCCACAGCAAGACCACCAAATATGCCTCTCACTCCTAACACCGAGAAGTGAAAGGAGGATCAAACGGTACAGCGGTGATCCAGATCCAAGGTTTGTGTTCCCATCGTGGCAAAGCCCGCAGCCGATCAGCCTTATGGCACGCTTTTCCAAGCAACCCTCTGATAAACCGTTCTGGAATAGCAGATGGCAAACACTGTGACTTAGGCGCACCTATGCAAATGCAATGCAAAAAAACACATAACTGTGAATAAAACGACATATCATGAATTCGAGTTAAGTTCTCTAAATCCGCAGCAAAGTCGCCAGAATTTGTAGACTCGACTTTCTTCGCGCGCCCCTCTTTTGGAGAGGCGCGAATTGGTCTCCTACAGTTCGGACTCCTGTCACGGTTCCGAATCTAATCTCACAAGGTGCAATGTGAGACTGATAAACACCAAAGAGTCCAAATCTGGCAATTGGTTTTGGAAAATTGATTTTGAATTAAGAAGCGCCAAACATAGACTGCTATGCCAGATTACAGAGTTGCCTCCTAAATATTTCATTTTTGGGAAATTTGGGAAACCCTAACTCGTGCCAAAGGCCACGTGTCCGTCATCACCAAAGTTGCCTCGGCTCGGGAACTTGGGTATGAGAGGGGAAGGTCCTGAAATGAGCACCCCCGCTCGCCCAATCAATGGATCGGCCTCTACTAATCATGATATGTTGTTTTATAAACACATGTGTTCTTATTTCGATTATTAGCTAACTTACTATGTGATGCGCACATCATACAAGTATAGACTAAAATTGCAAGAATTGGAACAAAACAACTTATGTTTGTTTTTCGAAAATGGTTTGAAAGTGCCACCCTCAAGCAGGCTAAAACGCGGATTTGCCACTCTCAAGTGGGCTTTAAATATGATTTGCCACTTCGCAAAGTGGGCTTAAAACTCACATTCGTCGAATTGTTCCAATTCAAGCAACTAAGCCTTCATCCACAGGCATTCATGCAGTTTATCATTTAAGCACATAGCCTCATGGTAAGCATGCTATCATGGCAACACTCACACTAATGCAAGTATGCTAAAACGTAAAACTTATAGTGTACTCCGAGCCAAAACAAAAGCTAGTTAGAAAACAATGCATGATCCTAACTATACGAAATGCCTAATGCAACACAAGCAATAATGCAACTAAATAGGCTCGACTATCTAAGATGGCATATGAATGCAACACTTTGATAACATACTTTGAAACACATATTCAAAGAAGTGTATTGAAATACGATGCAGTTTGAATGATGCGCTGAGCCCAGTGCATGCAAGACAAATGAATGATGCAAACATGCAAGCATAAGGTATGCTAATCAAAACGTGCCCTAATATAACCACCAAAAGTGGATAAATAAAAGGGAGAAAGACATGCGGTTGGAAGACATGCACACACACACACACGCGCTTATTACAACATTGCGCCCTCGCGAAGGAGGGTCTGAATAAACAAGCTAAGCTATTCTAAGCTACTTATTACAAACCAACTAATTAACTATTCTAGTTAATTAATTACAATACCATTGAAATTGAATAACTAACTATCTACACAAACTAATTAAGATATTACAAAAATGAATCAAGTAATTAGCTACAACTAACTAATTAAAGCAAGAAAGCGGCCATGCAGGCGAGGGAGACATGCATGCTCAGTTGCTTCCTCCAAAAAATCAATTGCCTTGCCATCGGTTGTCTCTGTTTGCACTTGCCTTAATTTTTGAACACTGATCCAATCTTGCAGACTACTTTTGCTTCAAAATAGGAAACCTCCTTCACAGAAATGAACTGGTGGCCTATCGGCCACAAAAGGTGGCTGTTGCCCACCCTAACTGGCCGGTCAGCTAGTGTAGGTGACCGGTCGGCTACCTCAAGTGGGCAGTTGGCCACCTGCCTTTCCAAGATGCTGTTTTTTGCTGTAACAAAGAAGAACAGAGGCAAAGCAAGGCATTTTGTAGGAAATGTATGTACTGCCACTCTCCTCATCATTTCTCATGCTTAAAAGAGTGTGGCCTCTCAAGCCACCAATCAAGCATCTAAATGCATGATGGCCAAAGGATCAAGCTTGTACAAGCATAATAAATGCGCACATAAGACACTAATGGCCACAACCCTATCATGCATGATCAAGGGTGACAGCGACCAAGAAATACGGCACGTTTCATCACTTTGAGTATGAAACGTCCCTCATTCCTTGTGTTTGGATAAACGTCCGATCCAAACACATGCAATGCAACACAAATGCTTATCTTGCTCATGTTTTATTTGGTTCGTTTTGTTTACACATTTTACATTACTGATTAATCATTTAACCGATTTAGTCCAATGTGAAAGTCCTCTAATGAGAGAGGGGTCAATAAAAGGATGATTTAAGACATGAGAGAGCTCATGCCTTTGGCTAGGAGGAACCTTCAAAGGAGGGTTAAAGCCATTGACCACAAGCTCCATCTCAAGCTTAAACACAACCCTAAGGCCAATCAACTCTCAAAGAAAACTAAAACTGAAAAAATGATGGAGGTTACAGAATTTCAGTGCTGAAATGACATGAAAAATAATACTACAACATGCAAGCAACACATGCACAACATGTTAAAAGCCAAGAACACTTAACTAGTGAAGAGCACTACACTAGAGGCATGCAATATCAAGCTTCAATGACCAAACCAGCTCTGGACAGAGCTAAAACATGCCAAAATTGTGGCTAAATCATGCTGGAATTGAAGCATATAAGGCAAGAAAAACATGCTCACATGCTGGGTCACAAACAAGGCTTAGAGCACAACTCTCAAAAGCAATGAAAGAGTGAAAAATGTGAGAGTGTGACAAAGATATATGCACTGAAATCACATGTTAAATGATGCTATAGTATGCAATCATCTCAAGCAAAGCATGTTAGAGGCCTTAAAACACAAAGCTAGTAAAGGCAATTTGCACTATAGCTATACAAAGCATGAGTCAAAAGGGACAATCCAAAATAGTCTTAAAATAACTTAAAAGAAGTCCTAAAACATGTTTGAAGTAAGCTAAAAATAGCTAGAATGAAAGGCTAACACAAAGCACAAACTAGACTATTAAGCACCATTGCACTACAAGCATGCAAAGCAAGCCTCAAGTGGCCAAACTAGCTCAAAACAGAGCTAAAAAAAGTCAAAATAATAGCAAAAACATGCCGAGATCATGCCACAAAATGGTAGAAAAACATGCTCACATGTTAGGCTATCTACTCATGCAAACAAGACACAAGGAGGGGAGGCCAAACCCTCCTATTTTGGACCTTAAAACATGGTTTTTGTCACTAAAAATCCTCTGAGTTTTAGTGGTAAAAAGGCCCAAACAGTTTGATTTGAAGGTGATGAAAAGATGGCACAAAAGCTTCACAAGCTAAAGAACAAAAGGGAGACACAACCCCCTAACTCAAAAAGGTCTTAAACCACCATTTTTAGGACTGAAAAACAAAGCTTTTTGTAGTTGAAAACCAGGCCAAACACAGTTTGCAAATGTGGCAAAACAAGTGTGCAAAAATAAGCTTAAAAGGGGTAAATGTTTACCTTTGAAGCACAGCAGCAAAATAGCCAAAATTCTGAGCTTAAAACACCTTCCACCAGCCCAAAATAGGTTCCAAGGGATCTCAGCCCAAAGATATGCAACTTTGATGAAGGATGTCTAGGGAAACTAGAAGTGTTTTTCTACTTCTATGCACAAAAGAGCAAGAGAGAGAGAACTCTAGAGAGAGAGAGGAATGTAGATAGAGAGAGATTTTAGAGAGGGGCTCCCAAACTTTCTAACCTTGCAAAATCATAGATATGGCCTCCATATATAGCAAAAATACAAGCCTTGGTCGAAATATCTGATTTAGAGACAGCTGGAGCATTTGGAAGACAGCTAGAGCAAAATATCTGCAAATTCTAAGCTTTATGGACATTTGTGGCAGACCGGCCACCATTGGTGACCGACCAGCCACTAATGGTGGCCAACTAGGGTCACCTCTGGCCAACCTATGGCCGGCACCCTCCATCTGTGGCCGGCACACTCCCCAGTGGCTGACAAAAAAAACTGGTTCTGGCCCCAACTTGAAACAAGCATAACTCCTTCATCTAGACTTCTTTTTAGGTCATTGTTGAGCCTAAACTGAAGCCCCGGAATTATTATTTCCAATGGTGGCAGCTTCACATCGAAATTCCAAGTGTGCTAAGAGATATCCCTCTTTTAGTGAAGACTGCTCAGTTTTGGTCTAACCGGGTTGATGCCTAACTTTAGCCAGCCATATCTCCCTCATCTGGCCTCGGCTTGAGGAGATTCTTAAATGTAAAATGAAGCCCTGGAAGTCAACTTTCCAACGGTGATGGCCACATAGCTGAAATCCAAGTGTACAAACGGATAGGCCTGATTTAGAAAGGGCTGCTCGACTCTCTCTTAACGACTCATGCCCATCTTCTTCCCCAACTTGGTTTCTTCCCTCTCCTTCAAGTTTCTTCAACTCGAAACCTCCAAACAAGATTTTTTAAATATTTTTTCCAAAGAGTTCACCTCTCTTTCATTCATTTCCACTTTGTCCATGCTCGGTTTACCCAAAAGCGTAACATTTAACGAAATGCGAGCGTTGGAACATCGTAGGAACTTTGTTTCAAAAATATTTTGAAAGAGAGGGTTTTAAGGTCTCAAAATCATTTTGATCAAAAAGCTTTGGACCAAAAATGGGGTGTAAGGTTAGGATTTGACTCTCTCCTTGCCGAAGAAATCGAACCTTTGCACTGCACAACTTTCATCACCAAGTAAACAATCAGTGGCACCCAAGTCTTAAGGGCGGTCAAAAATGGGGTGTCTACAGTTGCCCTCTTTGACAGAGCTCTGAGTCATGAAATGACGTGAGTGAATGTCAAAGAACAGAGATGACCCATTTTTGACAAGGCCATAACACTTGGGCAAACAAACAATATGCAAATGCAATTGTTTGAACCCGAAGGTTGCCTACATATCCTTTTGCAAGGAATCAAGCCAGCATAGTTCAGGGGCAGGATGCAAAATGATACACAATATAACAAAATAGTGTAAATGAAATACAGTGCAACGAAACAATGTAAATGATATGCAATGTAATTGAATCATCAAAGCACAAGTAGTGCAAAACCACACAAATATCATAAAGGGATGGAGATACAAAATCAAACTACGTTTAACACAGAAAAGGTGTCGAAATCCTCAGACCACAATTCTCTTAGTGGAATAGGCGTGTGCACATGCAGAACTGTGTGTTTCGTAACAAGAATACAAGTAATTGGGTGGCATGATATGAGTGAGGAATGATCTGCTGAGAAAAGATCGTGATCTTAAATGCTGAATGCAACAAAACAAGCTACAATGCAATGGATGCAGTGGATGAAGTGAATAAGGCACAAGCCGAACCACATTTAACCTAGAAAAGGTATGAACACAAAACAGACCACGTCTAACACAGAAGAGGTGCCGACACCCTCAGATCACAATTCTCTTAGTGGAATAGGCGCGTACACATTATCACAGAACCATGCTTCAACAAAGGAAATGTATGAGCACGTGCCAGACTAAGCTTAACATGGAAATGATGCAAACGATAAAACAAATAATGCAGTAGATGCATGCAATATATTCTATATGCAATGCAATGTAGTAGCTAAAATGCAATGTAATAGCTAGGAAGTGAAGGTACCTTACAGGGGCAATTGGCAATGACTTACCACATGCTGCTGGGGATCTTGCCACTTTGATTGTGCATCCAAACCACAGGTACTACTTTTCTCCCTGGCTATGGTCGTAGCTTTCCCTATTCTTCAACAGGGTGACAGACTAGGTTGGTTTAATATCCAGAATTAAGGCGCATACACACTACCTCAACCTATGGGGCTGCCACACAGATTTCATGCCGAGGATACACCCCTGGGTATTTAAACCTGACTTTGGTCTCAGAAATCCCAAACCTTTGTGTTCTAGGTATCGGCCATTTGAACTCTAGTTTCTACCGTCTTATTTCATCTCCTAGGAACTCATCGCAAACACAGGCAGGTGGCTATATCAGACCACCAGAAGTTGTTCGGGTACGACAAACACCAAAGGAATTACACTTTCAGAGGATTTAATGTCTCCTAGACCAGGTGAGTGCACCAAACAGTGCTAACAAGATGCACAAACCAGTGGGATGCAAGGTGAAATGTACAAAATAGTGCTATACAAGATGAAATGCATAAGACAGTATGATGTACATCCAAACGTGCCACATGTGAGTGGAGAAAGGTTGCGTAAGAAAGCGCGATGCACAAGACAGCGCGAACAATTGGGGTTCGCAAGATAGCACGAGCAATGCACTAACAAGTGCAGGTAAGGTGCACAAAAGAGCGCGAGCAATGCACTCACAAGTGCAGGTAAGGTGCGCAAAAGAGCGCGAGCAATGCATTCACAAGTGCAGGTAAGGTGCGCAAAAGAGCGCGAGCATGCACTAACAAGTGCAAGTAAGGTGTGCAAAAGAGCGCGAGCAATGCACTAACAAGTGCCGGTAAGGTGCGCAAAAGAGCGCGAGCAATGCACTCACTAGTGCAGGTAAGGTGCGCAAAAGAGTGCGAGCAATGCACTAACAAGTGCAGGTAGGGTGTGCAAAACAACGCGATGCAATGCATTAACAAGTGCAGGTAAGGTGCGCAAAAGAGCACGAGCAATGCACTCACAAGTGCAGGTAAGGTGCGCAAAAGAGCGTGAGTAATGCACTAACAAGTGCAGGTAGGGTGCGCAAAATAGCGCGATGCGCAAGAAAGCGTGAGTGTAAACAGCACAAAAAAGTGCGATGTGCAACAAAGCGCCAGTGTAATGCACCAAAAAAAGTGCGAATACGTCCAAATGCGCCACACGCAAATGGAGAAAGGTTGCGAAAGAAAGCGCGATGCACATGGCACTGCGAGTATATCCAAACGCGCCACACGCGAGTGGAGAAAGGTTGCGCAAGAAAGCGCAATGCACAAGACAACGTAAATGAAAGTGAATAAATGAACACCAGAACGAATCCGAGTGTTCGAAACTGAAGACGTCCTAACGCACCACATGGGAGAGGAGAAGGGAGAGGTGTAAACACCGGAGGGTGGTATGAACATCAGGCTCTCATCCCAATGTTTCTAACCAAAACAAGAGGGTTCAAGGGGGTAGGAATGATCTTACCTGGAGTTCCTCTGAATGAACCATACATACAATATCGTGTATATAAAGAAAGACACTTAACAAGTGTGATATAGTAAGAGTGCATATTCTATGCAAGACAAACAGCTAAGATATAAAGGAAACGGCACATTCTAAGCGAGAATGAAAGCATGTTCGATGCATGAAACAAGCATATTCTATGCAAGAGACAAAAAGCATATTCTATGCAACACTGAAAAGCCTATTCTATGCATGAGACATGCATATTCTATGCAAAATTGAAAGCATATTCTATGCAAGAATCATAAACGATGCACGGCATGCATGCAACAAAAGTGTATATGAAAGTGCACATTCTATGCAATAGAGGGGCATCAAACATGTACTTCGGCGCCTCCGATTTACCTCTCGAAGGACTTTGCAATATGCTTCACTTAAAAGGGACACACCCTGTTCATATTGGCGATGGGTAAAATTTGCTTGCTGCTTGAATTGCCATTCTGACCTAACCTGACCTGAAGCAGGCTTCAACTTGGGGTCGAGATACACTCATACTCCAGAGAAAGGTAAGGCCTGAGGAGATGCACCTGGAATGTAGTCTTGGAATTTGCTGAAGTTAAAACACACTCAAATGCTCCAAATTTTCCCTCTTTTCTTTTTCTTTGTAGTCCGGAACCCATATAGCTTCCGATAGGTCCTGGTTTTGTTGTTCACATATGACCTGGGTTGAACCCTGCAGTTTTATGAAAGAACAAATCCTGTTTTGCACATATGTGGAGAATGACACAGCACTCTGAGCATAAAACGATTTAATTTTTTTGAAATTGAAATGAGAAATGAGTTCTCGATCGGGTATTGAACCTACGACTGACCAAAGTCAAAACGACTCAACGAAGAGAAAACGAAGGTAAAACAACCTAAACACATCTACTGACACTCAAAACGACTCAAAGCAAGAATCGAGACAAACAAAAAACAATAAACACATCATTCGAATGTGTTCCACCAGTGGGGGACCTCTCAGTTCACAAGGGGCTTGTTTCTTCGGGTGTTGTTTCCCACCCTTTATCATTTGTGATCCTCACATCACTATGCCACTCAATCTCTAATTTTCGGAAAAAGCCATTTTCTCACTTTTTCTCTCAACGCACATCTCTTTATTCTTCAATCTCTCTTATTTTTTTATCCCTCCCCTGGGTGGTTGATGGATAAACAGGAAGTTGCGGGCTCTTGCCCTTGGTATTCTGCCAGATTCTCCTTTTTTCGCTCGTAGCTAGTGAGCTTTCCCACAGAGAGGTTGCGTTACAATTAGGTGTGTAGCAGATCTGCAACTGATATCGATTGACAATGCCCTTGGCCAGTTTGGATGTGATCAGACCTCTCCAGATGAGGGAGTGGAATATCCTGCTCCATTCCAATTCGTGCTTCGCACTTGGCTTGATACCTCGCTGCTTGGAGGATGAGGAGGTGCTTAACCCCCTGCTATTAGCTTCAGTTGTGCCCTTTCTAGCAAGTAGAGTGCCCTTTCCGGCAAGTATGTTGACAATGGCGAAAAGACAGAAAACCTGACTCAACTGTGCCCCTAGTTCATCATTTTGACAACTTTTTTGTTTTTGGCTTTCTACTAAAACAATTTTGACCAATATGAGAGTTAGATTAACATACTTGTTCCACTTTCTGATTTGAAATCATGCAAGTCAGGCTGTGAGCATTGAAAAGTTTTCTTTTTTAGGTCCAAGAAATGGTCCAGTTTTGGAAAAATGGAATAATTTTCGAGAGAATTAATCAACCTTAGTAAAAATTCTCAAAAACTATTTTTGCAAATGGCCACTGCTCAACCAACGCTGAATTTACTCTTGAGATGCACAATTTCAGATTTGAATTTGATTTGTCTTGCAGCTGAATCTTCCAACGGAATAGAACAATCAATTTTCAACGAAGACAAGCCAATTTGCACATGGATAGGATAGCCGAGTTGAACAAGGACAAACCAATCAACATGGACAAGCCAAGTAGGTTGAAAATGATTGGGGCCGAACTTCAAGATGAAGTTACCTACGTATCCCAAACATCGGAATCAGGCCGTACGTAGTTCCAGGTTGAGGTTCACTTGGGTATTAACACTCTCCTTTTATGCTCTAACTTTGCCAAAGCCACCCTTTCGGGTTTTCAACCTTCCGAGCTCTGTTTTTCTTTTCTTTTCATTTATTTTCTTCTTTCTTTTTTTTTTTCATTTTCTTTTCTTTTCTTCTTTTTACATTTTCTCTAACTTTTGCCTGCGTCACCCTTCTGGGTTTTCGGCCTAACAAGCCTCTCAAGGATAAAAAGTTTAACTTGTCCATGTTGATCAATTTTGAGATCTCAATGCCATCTGCATCCAAGAGAATGGTTATTGTTCGCTGATAATCCATCCAATCGGGTCCGAATTTGCCCCTAGTGTTGTGGATAGGAACTAGGTTGTCCTTCGGCCAAAATTTTCTTCTTTCGGATTCTGGCATTTGACTTTCTTGCCAATCTTCATTGGTTTGCAAAATGACCCATCTTCTGAATCTTTGAGCACATCTGACATTTTTGCCGCTAGTTCAAGAACTACTTCTGATATAGCTTTACAAGCTTCCTTTGATGATATCTAACCTTCTTGATCTGACCTTTTTGCCCCTAGTTCAAGGGTTGCTTCCGATCTGGCCATACAAGCCTTACATTGTGATTGATCATTGAACATTCTGAGTCAAAGTTCAAGGTTTGAAAGCAAAGGGGGTCGAGTCTTGAGGCCGAGAGTGATCTTATGCTGTACAATCTCAACAGTGATTCCACGCATGTCTTCGCAAGACCACGCAAAACATTTTTTGAAATCCTTTATAAAAGCAACTAATCATTCGTGTCAAAGACAATGTAGAACCAATTTGGATCAAGCCAGGATCCTTCTCAATACCCACATTAACAAACATGATCTCTTTCATTAAGGGCTTAGCTTGCCTTTCTTTCTCTCAGTTGATCAAATCTTTGCACATCCCGAGGAATTCCTCCCTCTTTGTTTTCATCACAATGTTAGAAAGGTTTTGAAAAACTTAGGTCAATGTAATGATTTCAAGGCATGGAAAAGTAGGTGAAAAGCACTGCCGTTTCATTCAGATCTTCTGGCACAACTGGCTTCAGTGGTAGAAACAGACGCAAAAGAAAAGGTGTAAAAGACACACAAAACAAGAAAATGATGTTTGAGGTAACACCCCCAAAATCACCCAACTCTAACACACCAGGACTGACTCGATACAACAAGACAGACTCAAAGCAACACAACAAAATTGACTCAATACCTAAGTCAGAAAGCACAATAAACAGCATTCGCAAATTGCTCAAAACAGTGCATGCCATCCACCATATTTGGAGTAAACTGAGCACCATCAGCAGGTGGTTCATCCCCCGATCAAATAATCACATTATCCCCCACGTTCATCAATCTAGTCTCGATAGACTTTGTAGGACCTGGTGCGACGATGACCTCGTTGTCAATCAGATCTTATATTCGTGGCGAAGATCAAAACACATGTTAGTGTCACGGCCGGCTTGTTAATGGAAGGCACAGTACTTGCCAGCATCATGTTTAGCTGGAAGGGGATGCAGGAGAGGCCGAGGCTCAAGGGGTTTGAGATGGCCTTGCCTAACGAGGATTTGGAGAGCTTTGGACAAGGTTATATAGAGCGAAGCAAAGACCCTCTGGCCTCGGGGTTGGTACTTCGAGGTTTGTGGAGTTATGTTGGATGTACCGGCGAAAGGGTTGGCAAGTGTTAACTAGGTTTGCTGATCTCTTCCGAGTGTAGGATTGGAGTTGAAAGGGGCGTTTCTGGCACGACATCCCTTTTCCCAGCTTGCCCCTTGATTCAGAATGCTCTCACCCTGAGTAGCAAAAGTGTCATCCACAGTTTTTGCAACAACTACGAGCACTTGCTGTTTGTTCAGTCCTTCGGCTTTCAAAGCCTCAACAGCCCACTAAAGGTGTTTATGGGGACCAATGTCTGCCCCTACCTTGTTCTTACTACTTGCCTTCACTTTATCTAGAGATCGGATCGCTATATCAGAGCGGAGCCCAGTTGTTGTCGACATGTCATTGCCCAGACCTGGGATGGCTTTAGGTTGGCCATTTTCAATTGCAGCTTGCCCCAAGGTTGGAGAGCCTTTTCTGGCATGTGATGTGGTCGATGACGGAGTCAATATCCCAAAGGCCAGATCTGCCAATGTTCTCTAAAGATCTTCAATCATTCTCATCAGCTCAGAAGTAGTGGATTCACGGGTTTGAGATGATTGGGGCTCAAGTGCATCCATCATGCATAGGTTCATCTTTGCTGGACTGAACACCTCAGGCTTGGGTAGATGGGCTGGGGTGATGTATATTCTAGGGTTGTAGGTGGATGGCAGTATATGGATTAGATTGAGGTGTGGATGAGGTACTTAGTCATTAGGGTCTTGAGGTGAAGCTATTGTCCGGTTGTTGATGAGATTCTGGACCTCATGACGAAGGCGGTAGCAACGATCGATGCCATGACCGCGCTGCTGATGATAGACGCAGTATTTAGTGGGGTTATGTCTATCCAGGAGTGGGTCAGGCAGAGGTTGAGGATTGAGGGGTTCGAGATACCCTCTTTCCATCAGGACTTTTAGTGCGCTAATTAGGCTCATATAGAGAGAGGTGAAAGTTCTGCCTTGAGCTCAGGTTGGGCGGGCTGTTTGTAGGCTTGATTTGGCAAAAGGGTCGGCTGTGGCGACTGTGTTGATTTCGATGGATTTGGGAATAGTGCTACTGCCAGCATTGGTACTCCGAGAAATCACCCTCGTTATCGGTTCACTTGTTCTGGGAATTATCTCCCTATTGAACGCATTCTCGATCTGAACCCCCAGTTCATGCAAACTTTTGAAAGTGAAAAGTGGAGCAACTATTAACTTTTGCAACATATCATGCTCAAGGTTCTGCACCACTATCCGCACTTGGTCCCTCTCAGAAGGCCGATCTGTCATCTGTGCTGCCTTTGCTCTCCACCTTGTAACAAATTCCACAAAAGACTCTGTAGGGTTCTAGTGGGTTGCTTCAAGCTCTTGAGTGGTCATTTCAACTAGGGTATTGTAAGAATGCTGATCGATAAATGCCTCAGCCAATTCTTCCTAGTTCTGCTTCACTGTATCCTCCAACTTGGAGTACCAAGTGGCTGCTATGCCCGACAGGGTTCTTCCATACAGAGAGAGTTTATGCGGCTTAGTCAGACCCATTGGTTTCAGGACGTCCAAGAAAAGCCGGATATGTACCATAGGATCTTCAGACCCGTCGAAACAGGCAATATGTGGCATTTTGAATCTATCTGGGAGCCTTACGGCAGCCTCGGTGTACCCATCCTGATTGTCGAGAATGGAGTTAAGGCCCTGTGCCTTTTTGAATTGCTTCTCAAGGTTCGCAATTTTCACCGTGGTCAAATCGAAATCATTAGCATCAAGGGGATAAAGCCTCTCATTAGGCTGCACCAGGGATCTAAAAACTCGGGCTTGAGCCAACCCTTCTTGGTGATCCGGGCCATGCAAATCTTCAGCTAGCGGAAGTGGGTCAAAGTTCGGCTGGGGTCTCGAGACTGGATGTATGGTAGGTACCAAAGATAGATGTTGCATTGCAGCGTTGGTCTAATCTTGCATGGAAATTCCTTGGTTTAATGCCGCTATCATGGCCACAACTTCTTCCGGACTCTGTGCCATCACAGTCTGCTGAGTTTGAATAAAGGTGATGTGACTGGTGATTGCCGGATTAGTTGAACAGGTAAGCCCTGACTGGCCTTTCTTTCCCTTGCCTCTAGCGAAGGAAACACTGGTTGCCCTTGAACTAAATCTTCAACCTGACAAAGTCTATCAATGCAAGTCCAATGTAACCGGGGGATATTGGAGCCTTCCGAAGCTATGGTTCCGAGACTACCTTGCAAAAGAGAAAACAGACAGCATCTCAGCCTGGTTTCACTAGAATGGATATGATCACAGCTGAATGATTGTGCTCTCTACTGAATTCTGCCCCAAAACAGATACCAACTTGGCAACTGATATGCACATCCCTGTACAGTTCTCACTGTGCACATACCAGTTAAAGAGAGCCAAAACACCCCCTATGATGGGGTAGGGTTACCTTGTCCTAGTTTCGTCAGGAGCTGGGGTTTCACTACGCAAACATGCTGTTTCAAACAATCCTGCATTCGGGTGAGCATCCTATCCTAGTTTGGAACAGTCTCTATGGCTTCCGATAAGTAACTACGTCGAATGGTCAAAAGGGGTGCCTCAGCAAAACCACCTAATATAACTCTCGCTCCTAACACTGAGAGGTGAAAGGAGGATCAAACGGTACAGCGGTGATCCAGATCCAAGGTTTGTGTTCCCATCGTGGCAGAGCCCGCAGCCGATCAGCCTTATGGCACGCTTTTCCAAGCAAGCCTCCGACAAATCGTTCAGGAATAGCAGATGGCAAACACTGTGACTTAGGTGCACCTATGCAAATGCAATGCAAAGAAACACATAACTATGAATAAAATGACATATCATGAATTCGAGTCAAGTTCTCTAAATCCCTAGCAGAGTCGCCAGAAACTATAAACTCGACTTTCTTGGTGCGTCCTCCTTTAAGAGAGGCACGAATTGGTCTTCTACAGTTTGGACTCCTGTCACGGTTCCGAATCTAATCTCACAAGGTGCAATATGAGACTGATAAACACCAAAGAGTCCAAATCTGGCAATTGGTTTTAGAAAATCGATTTTGAATCAAGAAGCGCCAAACATGAACTGCTACGCTAGATTACAGAGTCGCCACCTAAATATTTCATTTTTGAGAAATTTAAGAAACCCTGACTCATGCCAAAGGCCACGTGTTCGTCATCACCAAAGTTGCCTCGGCTCGGGAACTTGGGTACGAGAGGGGAAGGTTCTGAAATGAGCACCCCCGCTCGCCCGATTAAAGGATTGGCCTCTACTAATCATGATATGTTGTTTTATAAACACATGTGTTCTTATTCCAATGTGATGTGCACAACATACAAGTACAGACTAAAATCGCAAGAATTGGAACAAAACAACTCATGTTTGTTTTTCGAAAATGGTTTGAAAGTGCCATCCTCAAGTGGGCTAAAACGTAGATTTACCACTCTCAAGTGGGCTTAAAACATGATTTGCCACTTCGCAAAGTGGACTTAAAACTCACATTCGTCGAATTGTTCCAATTCAAGCAACTAAGCCTTCATCCACAGGCATTCATGCAGTTTATCATTTAAGCACATAGCCTCATGGTAAGCATGCTATCATGGCAACACTCACACTCATGCAAGTATGCTAAGCATAAAACTTACAGTGTACTCCGAGCCAAAACAAAAGCTAGTTAGAAAACAATGCACGATCCTAACTATACGAAATGCCTAATGCAACACATGCGATAATGCAACTAAATAGGCTCGACTATCTAAGATGGCATATGAATGCAACACTTTGATAACATGCTTTGAAACACGTATTCAAAGAAGTGTATTGAAATACGATGCAGTTTGAATGATGCGCCGAGCCTGGTGCATGCAAGACAAATGAATGATGCAAACATGCAAGCATAAGGTATGTTAATCAAAACGTGCCCTAATTTAACCACTGAAAGCAGATAAATAAAAGGGAGAAAGACGTAGGGTTGGAAGACATGCACTCGCACACGCACGCTTATTACAACATTGAGCCCTCACGAAAGAGGGTCTAAATAAACAAGCTAAGCTAATCTAAGCTACTTATTAGAAACCAACTAATTAACTATTCTAGTTAATTAATTACAATACCATTGAAATTGAATAACTAACTAGCTACACAAACTAATTAAGATATTACAAAACGAATCAAATAATTAGCTACAACTAACTAATTAAAGCAAGAAAGTGGCCTCGCAGGCGAGGTAGACATGCATGCTCGGTTGCTTCCTCCCAAAAATCCATCGCCTTGCCATTGATTGTCTCTGTTTGCACTTGCCTTAATTTTTGAACACTGATCCAACCTTGCAGACTGCTTTTGCTTCAAAATAGGAAACCTCTTTCATAGAAATGAACTGGTGGCCTATCGGCCACAAAAGGTCCCTGTCGGCCACCCTAACTGGCCGATCACCTAGTGTAGGTGGCCGGTCGGTTACCTCAAGTGGCCAGTTGGCCACCAGCCTTTCCAAAATGCTATTTTTGCTGCAACAGAGAACAACAGAAGCAAAGCAAGGCATTTTGCAGGAAATGTATGTACTGCCACTCTCCTCATCATTTCTTATGCTCAAAGGAGTGTGGCGTTTGGCTCTCAAGCCACCAATCAAGCATCTCAATGCATGATGGCCAAAGGATAAAGCTTGTACAAGCTTAATAAATGTGCACATAAGACTCTAATGGCCACCACCCTATCATGCATGATCAAGGGTGACGGCGACCAAGAAATACGGCACGTTTCATTACTTTGAGTATGAAACGTCCCTCATTCCTTGTGTTTGGATAAACGTCCGATCCAAACACATGCAATGCAACACAAATGCTTATCTTGCTCATGTTTTACTTGGTTCATTTTGTTTACACATTTTACATTACCGATTAATCCTTTAACCGATTTAGTCCAATGTGAAAGTCCTCTAATGAGAGAGGGGTTAATCAAAGGATGATTTAAGACATGAGTGAGCTCATGCCCTTGGCTAGGAGGAACCTTCAAATGGGGGTTAAAGCCATTGAGCACAAGCTCCATCTCAAGTTTAAACACAACCCTAAGGCCAACCAACTCACAAAGCAAATTAAAAGTGAAGAAATGAGGGAGGTTATAGAATTTTAGTGCTGAAATGGCATAAAAAATAATACTACAACATGCAAGCAACACATGCACAACATGTTAAAAGCCAAGAACACTTAACTAGTCAAGAGCACTACACTAGAGGCATGCAATATCAAGCTTCAATGACCAAGCCAGCTCTGGACAGAGCTAAAAATATGCCAAAATAGTGGCTAAATCATGTTGGAATTGAAGCATAGAAGGCAAGAAAAACATGCTCACATGTTGGGTCATAAACAAGGCTCAAAGCACAACTCTCAAAAGCAATGAAAGAGTGAAAAATGTGAGAGTGCGACAAAGATATATGCACTGAAATCACATGTTAAATGATGCTATAGTATGCAATCATCTCAAGCAAAGCATGTTAGAGGCCTTAAAACACAAAGCTAGTAAAGGCAATTTGCACTATAGCTATACAAAGCATGAGTCAAAAGGGACAAACAGTCCAAAATAGTCTTAAAACAACTTAAAAGAAGTCCTAAAACATGTTTGAAGTATGCTAAAAATAGCTAGAATGAAAGGCTAACACATAGCACAAACTAGACTGTTAAGCACAATTGCACTACAAGCATGCAAAGCAAGCCTCAAGTGGCCAAACCAGCTCAAAATAGAGCTAAAAAAAGTCAAAATAATAGCAAAAACATGTTGAGATCAAGCCACAAAATGGTAGAAAAACATGCTCACATGTTAGGCTATCTACTCATGCAAACAAGACACAAGGAGGGGAGGCCAAACCCTCCTATTTTGGACCTCAAAACATGGTTTTTGTCACTGAAAATCCTCTGAGTTTTAGTGGTAAAAAGGCCCAAAAAGTTTGATTTAAAGGTGATGAAAAGGTGGCAGAGAAGCTTCACAAGCTAAAGAACAAAAGGGAGAGACAACCCCCTAACTCAAAAAGGTCTTAAACCACCAATTTTAGGACTGAAAAATAGAGGTTTTTTCAGTTGAAAATCAGGCCAAAAACAGTTTGCAAAGGTGGCAAAACAAGTGTGCAAAAATAATCTTAAAAGGGGTAAATGTTTATCTTGGAAGCATAGCAGCAAAATAGCCAAAATTATGAGCTTAAAACACCTTCCACCAGCCCAAAATAGGTTCCACGGGACCTTAGCCCAAAGATATGCAACTTTGATGAAGGATGTCTAGGCAAACTAGAAGTGTTTTTCTACTTCTATGCAGAAAAGGGCAAGAGAGAGAGAACTCTAGAGAGAGAGGAACGCAGATAGAGAGAGATTTTAGAGAGAGGGGCTCCCAAACTTTCTAACCTTGCAAAATTATAGATATGGCCTCCATATATAGCAAAAATACAAGCCTTGGTCGAAATATCTGATTTAGAGACAGTTGGAGCATTTGGAAGACAGCTGAAGCAAAATATCTGCAAATTCTGAGCTTTCGGTAATATTTGTGGCCGACAGGCCACTATTGGTGGCCAACCAGCCACTAATGGTGGCCGAATAGGGTCACTTCTGGCCAACCTATGGCCGGCACCTTCCATTTGTGGCTGGCACACTCCCCCAGTGGCCGACAAAAAAAACTGGCTCTAGCCCCAACTTGAAACAAGCATAACTCCTTCATCTAGACTCCTTTTGAGGTCATTCTTGAGCCTAAACAGAAGCCCCAGAATTATTATTTCCAATGGTGGTAGTGTCACATCCAAATTCCAAGTGTGCTATGAGATATCCCTCTTTTAGTGAAGATTGCTCAGTTTCGATCCAACCAGGTTGATGCCTAACTTCAACCAGCCATATCTCCCTCATCTGGCCTCGGCTTGAGGAGATTCTTAAATGTAAAATGAAGCCCCGAAAGTCCACTTTCCAACGGTGATGGCCTCATAGCTGAAATCCAAGTGTACGAACAGATAGGCCTGATTTAGCAAGGGATGCTTGACTCTCTCTTAACGGTTCATGCCCATCTTCTTCCCCAACTTGGTTTCTTCCCTCTCCTCCAATTTTATTCAACTCCAAACCTCTAAACAAGATTTTTTAAAGATTTTTTCCAAAGATTTCACCTCTCTTTCATTCATTTCTACTTTGTCCTTGCTCAGTTTACCGAAAAGCGCAACATTTAACAAAATGTGAGCCTCGGAACATCGTAGGAACTTTGTTTCAAAAATATTTTGAAAGAGAGGGCTTTAAGGTCTCAAAATCATTTTGATCAAAAAGCTTTGGCCCAAAAATGGGGTGTAAGGTTAGGATTTGACTTCTCCTTGCCGAAGAAATCAAACCTTTACACTACACAACTTTCATCACTAAGTAAACAATCAATGGCGCCCAAGCTTAAGGGCGGTAAAAAATGGGGTGTCTACATTGCCGCATTTAGCTTCCTTTTGTTTGGTTTGCCAAATGGGAATGAGCCAAATAGGTAGGCTACATTGTCCACCATATCAATTTTAACGCACAAACAATGCACTCCTCTGTAATTGAAAGGCATGTAAATCTACAATAAACACAAGTGCAGACATTGCTTAGAGGGCATGTAAACATGTACTGCTTTCATATTTTCATTTTAATATAATGGGATGAAGATTGATATTAACCTCTGACATACATCAATCGCACCAGTGTATCTGTCATGTCTAAAAAATGATGTGACGATATTTTCATTGTATAGAGGTTGCGTATATTTATTTAGAATCAAAGTCTGCACATGTAATGCATAAAGGTCATTGAGGCAAACATTTGTCAAAATATGTCATATATAAAACACAACCTATCTTTAAACACTTACTTACCGACAGATATATGGGGAAAAACCAATCAGTTTGCTCCCGTCATTGTGTAAATCCCTCTGTTGATTAGTCAATTGCACCACCACCAAGTTGATTGGTTGGAACATTGTATGTAAGACATGAGGGCAAGTTGATTAGAAAGGTTTCCAAGTTCTTCAAATGAAAAATGCAGATTCATATGTGCGCAGTCAACACTTACAGTGTCGGATAGCCACGACCTTGGTTTTAGCGTGCGCGATGTCACGCCGGGTACCAACTTCACATGCCCTTCCATGAAGATTCATGGAAAACAACAATGTCCCTATAAGCAATAATGATCCTTAGAATGATAGTCATTTCACAATGGACTGTCATTTACAATTTGTAAGTACTAAATGAAACAATACATTTCATTTTTGCTATCGTCAAATACATAGTCGAGAAGTTTTTGTTCCTCCGCCGATAAGAACCCTTCGCTGTCCAACATCCTCAACGAGTCCTACAAAAATAAACAGTTAAGTAACAGAACACATTTCATAAAAAAAATTGAAGCTTACACAACAAGGTTGTTACTCATAAAAAAGAACGTGAAATGATGTATAACCTCTGAACCTCAGAGTTTTCCTAACTTTTGAAGTTTGGTGTGGAGTTTGTTAGAAATGTGTAAAAACATAAGCCAGCAGTCATAAGTGCAAACATGCAATTGTTTGACAACTAGTACAATACAACACAAATCATTGTAAAATTAGTGATTCACATTATTGATGTGGGCATGAATTGGTTATTCAGAACTTGTGGGGCATTAAAGGAAATATTTGTACCTTGTTCGCCATATTCAAACCATTAACATCCAAAGGTGAACTAATGTCGTGAATTTTTCTTCTACAAGTCGACTATTTGTTTTTCTATCGATGCACAACTGCATATCCCCGACCTCAGTGGCTTGAACTCCTCTTCTGCGCGTTTTTCCTTTTCCTTTTTCTCTTCCTCTAAACGATTCCAGTTGCTCCCAATGGTTGGCCAATCTTAGTAGGAGAAGTATGCACATTGCACACCACTTTCTTCACGCCTACTAACTGAAGCTCAGGAGTGTATTTATCTTCAGCTTTGTATCTTTCCCCAAGTGAAGGCCTCCCTTCTTCTGGTTGTCCCCACCTTTTTCGATGTTCAGCTTATGTCCATCATGGAAATCACTTTTGTCCCTTGCCAAGGTTCCCTTGGCATTCTATTCTTGGTGATCCACCCCTTGTACATCTGAAATATTACACTCCATTGAGTTAAACTTGCCAGTTGGTTTGACCACGCCATCGTCATGCACCTCCACTCCAACAGAAGGGTCCACACCACGCCTACCAGTTGTGGTCTAGAAAATATACCTTCCATGACGTGCTGTAGCATTTGCTTCAATTCAACTAAATTGGTTTGTTTAGTCAACGGTTAGTTACAGCCCAAACTAAAATGTTGAAGCAGTTGCTTCAGCATTTCCCTTCAGTTCAGCAACATTGGAGGAAAGGTTAATGATACACACATAGTTGCCTTCCACCTAATCATATAAACACATACGTGAACTTAGTCTTATAAATCATCTTCAAATGATGTGGCTCAACTGTGTCAAATTTGCGTAATGATTGGATATATTACCTTCTCATTGTCAACAACTTGCTTGCCACGGAAATGTCGCAACATCTCCATTAATCCTGTTTGGTTCTGAAGAACTTGCTTCATCATTTCCTTTAGTTCACAAATGTCCGGTTGTACTTTGGCCATACAAACTTCATCGTACTGTGCTTTTGTTAGTTATCGACATGGTATGTATTCATTTCATCATCATCGGCGTCACTTTTGTCATTAGTGCAATCAAACTCCACCTAATCATAGAAACACATAAATGAAGTCTGACATTGTATGTTCAAGACAAGTTGGTCAATGGTGTCAAATGTGCATACTAGTTCGAGTGCTTACTACATCTATTGGGAAATTTTGCTTCATTCTGATACATTGCAGTGTCTTCCGTATTTGGGCGTCACCCCAATCATGAAGCCGAGGCATGGACCGCGTTGTAGCATATCTTGTGGAGCTCAGACAAACACAATCGATGTACAATAGTTGTGGACAGTAAGGGGCACACCATAATTAATTTTTTTCTTCCCACAAAAATCAACTATATTCAGTAACAATGACATTGATTTTTGTCAATTTTGCAGCTGAACGTACATAGAATATCGATTTTGTTTACGATGTTGTGAACTTTATAGGCCATATGATGCAATGTTTTTTGGAAAAAAAATATGTACAACAAAACAACGACTTTATTAATGAAAAAAAAAATATGTATATGAATGGCTGAAACCCCAAAGACCTTTCCCATAATGAATACGTTTGCTTTGGTAATGGTCCTATCAAGATTTCTTTTGTATATTCTTCTTTAACTCTGCCTATAAATGTGTATAAAGTTTCCTATATCAGTTCTATGTCTGACTGATTATTCAAAACGGATGAAGATCAATCAATTATGTTCCCCTCTTCACAACGTAAGAAAATTGGTTCCTCCATTGAGGTCGGTGATTTTTTTTTTCCCTGTACTCTTTATTTTTAAATTCATGATGGTGATTGCAGAAAAGCTCTTTCTACAACTGGCATACTTGGTCAGAAAGAGTGTTATTTGTTGTACTGACATACCAAGTAACATTGTATTTCCTAATAAAGCCCAATTTGTTGAACCATGATAGAACAATGCATGAAACATATAAACGGGAATGGAAAAAACAATCAAGTTATTGGCATACCATTAGCAGGAAAACATATCTAGTTACAGTGCAATGACCTTTGGTCTTATACTTGCGAACACTATTATAAAGGAATTACAGTGTCAACTTTGCCCGATTACAAGCTCGCATACCATTGACGTTCTTTATGGCATGAATGAACGATGGACTCAAGGCGGTCATTGTGGTAGAACACAACATGGCCCCCAACACGTACAATGTAAATTTCCTCCGAAACTCGTCGTCCGCAACATCAGTCTCAGTTAGATAAATTCTCAACTTGTTTAAAGGAATGGCTCTCTTAACAACTCCAACCTCTTCGTAGATATTGAGATATGCTTCTAACGAACCAGCCAACTGCACGTCATCGCCTTCACACCGTATTCCCAATAAAAATTAACTGCCTTACAGGTGACGACCATGAACATTCAATGAACTACTGTTAGGATCGAAGTTCTGTACCAACCATTCGCAGAAGTCCTGATCTATACGTGTACAATTCATCCCCAGGAGGCCACCAAACCCAATATCAATGACTACCTGCTTTTGTGCTTCGTTAAACCGGTTAACTAGCTCAACAATTGACTTCAATGATATGCGGAGTTGCTTTTTAGTCTGCACATTTTTTACACATAAATTAATACAAAAATACAACCAACAATGTCAGCAAAGCAGGACCTAGCCAAATGCATTTATGAAAACATGACGTACGTAATTACCTTTTCAGATTTCGGTGCACATGGAACTACTTTGGTGTGGTCCTCAACGCTCGCCTTAGCCATGTCCGCAAACCTCTTCTTCTCATTAGAGGGGAGTGCCTTCCACATTTTCCCAAGATCCTTTCTACTCTTTAAGCAAGAAAGTGACACACGTACAATACAAGTAACAACTATAAGTCCAAAATAACTGTAACTATAACTTTTGCTAAACACAATATGTGTGCAATGTTGGTAATTAAATAAGATTGCAAATACAAATAACAGTTGCAGGAAAAAGTCAGAGCCAAAATGTAGATGGAATTTTAGAAAGAATAGAAATTTACAAAAACAGTAGGAAGTTGACATTATTACATGCTACAATCCAACAAACGAGAAAGAATCAGAAGCACAGTACGACCATTCAATACAACACGTGGATAACAACCCAGTCATGTGTTTCCATGACAGTGTATTATAGAGAATATAGATTTCCACACTCACCATTTTTGGTCGACTGTTGTCTGCCCCTTGCATTTCCTTCAATTGTTGTTGGCTGCATGCAAGCATCGTCAAGCTTACCATCACTAAATCTTAAATATGAATACATATATATATATATAAGTATTTATGTCAATCTGGCCCTGAAATCCTAGCAAAACACCTTTCATACGTCTGGGACTGAATCGACACCATTTGAACATTTTTACACATGCGGAACCAAACCAATTTCAAACATTACAAACTGAACTTCGACAAGGCGCATACTTTGACTATAAAAAATTTAATTTCGGATTGTGAAAATGAACAACTAGTACCTGTAACAAATGAATAGTGCAACTAGCTGCTTTTGAGAAGAGTCATCGATAGTGTAAGACATTTGAACATGTTGTTCACCAATTATCTTCAATATTTTCCTTCCCCTTTAAGAAAGAGCAATTCATACAAATTAGATTGAAGGGAAAATTACAGTGGTGGTGTACACATTTTATCCGTTGTCTCATTTGATTCGATGCACTTTAAACTTCCTCAATTTTGACACTTCATTTTAAATTTCGTGGACAATTTTGGTCAAATTGCTAATGCCATTTGTGATTTTCAGAACAAATATTGTAATGTCAATTGATTGAGATTAACTAAGTTCAGCAAAGTTATAAGTTCACTAAAAAAAATGACACATGCCACGTATATGCATATTTTCTGATAAAAAACAGTGAAGAGTTGTAATCAAATGGACGTAATTGAAAGAAAAGTTCACAATTGACAATGCAAAACGAGGCCAATCAAAATTTGTGCAAAATAAATGACACAAACACAAAAGTACATGGGCTACTGTAACAATTTATCCTTAAAAAAAAATTCAGGGTCTTCCTTGGTGATGGATTTCATTTGTTAACAAACATATGTACGAAACCAATTGGTAGCAAGTCTTCAAGGAGAAAACTAACATTGTTGGTGCGATGTGACCAATATCTGTCAGATACAATGATGACAATTCCTACAAAGTATTCCGATCAATATTTACAAGAACACAAAGAAACGGCTTCAAAATGTGGCTATTAACCTGAAAATTTTGCCTAAACACAGACAACAAAACGCATAATTTCCTAACACATACACAGATTTTGAAACGGTCAAAAGAAAGGACACACATCAAAATTTTGCATTTAGTTCAAATAGCTTACAATTGAAATGATTATTTGTACAAGCGATAAATGCATAATTTCCCAAAAATTAAAGAGGAATCTATTATGAAAACTTACACCTTCTATGAAACCTTACCCCTTAGTGTGAAAACTTACCCCTTATTGTCAAAACTTACCTGTTCTTGTCAAATTACTTACGCCTTCAACTGGCAACACCGCCATTTCCAACAGCTTTAAAAGGGTCAATGTTCATATCAGATATTTTCCGCACTTTCTCAATTTTCTTCGTTACTTTTTTTTTTTTTTTTGACTAAGCTGCTCCATTTTCTTTTTTATTTAGGGCACAAGGACTACACGTACATACTTTTATGAAGGCTGGACTACAAAGGACAAGGAAGCAACTGGAAGTAACTAAAATATTTCATGACGGGGTTAAACTATCTGGACAGGATTCTGCTGTCACTAAAATTGGTGCTCATCCTAGGCACAAAAAGCAGATGAAACCCCATCAAGTTGAGGGCTTCAATTTCCTACTAAGTAACTTGGTTGCAGAGAATCCAGGTGGCTACATCCTGGCCCACACTCCAGGCTCTGGAAAAACTTTCATAATAATTACTTTTACGCTGAGTTTTCTAGCCAAGTATCCCCATGTTAGACCACTGGTGGTGTTGCCAAGAGGCATTCTGGCTACATGAAAGAAAGAGTTCTTCACATGGCAAGTTGATGACATTCCGCTATATGACTTCTACTCGATAAAAGAAGATAATCGAGCACAGCACCTTCAGGTGCTCAAACAATGGGCAAATCAGAGAAGAATACTTTTCCTGGTGTACAATCAAGTTTCTTCAATTGTATGTAACAATGAAATAAACAAGACTGCCACTGCCGGCCCACAAATACTGCTAACGTACCCATCCATTCTCATTCTAGACGAAGGTCATATTCCCAGAAATGAAAATACGGCTGCCCTAAACTCGCTCAAGAAAGTCCAGACCGCCCGCAACTCCTGAATAACAGCTACCTTTCTCTTGAAATGTAACTGCTATTCAACAGAAAGATGATAATTTCAAGAGAAAGGTAACTGTCATTTAAGAGTTGCGTGCAATGACAAGCAAGGTTCTCTATTTCTACTGTGGGAGCCGAATAACTGGCATTTAGTTAGGCCGAATGTCTGGATGAAGACGGCCCAGGAAGGAGAATGTATTCGGCTCTGATCTAGTCGGTCGACCATAAAGCCAAATATTATAATTAGCATTTTAACCAACCGAACAAAGGCCGAATAAATAAACGTGCAGTGGACCAAAGGTGGGCCCAAAGAACATAAGGCCCAAGAGAAGAAGATATAAATAGGAGAACATTAGCCAAGGAGAGGTATGTGAGAACTAGTATGCTTAACTTAAGATACAAGCAATCAAGAGAGTATATACTGACTTATCCGTCGGAGTGCTAATTCTGGCACCCCCGACTGGAGTGTTCATTCCTTTTCAGGTTATTAGCTGAGGATCTCGAGCGTCCCATTGGATCCAAAGAGTATTTCCAAACCACCTCCCCATAATTGGCGCCGGCTGTGGGAATACTCAACTACATCCATGGCGGGCGTAACAGAAGATCCTTCGATAATCACTGATGAAACCACACAGAGAGATGACCTCACTCCAACAAACATGCTTGGACCGGAAACTATCGCCACAAGACGTGCCTTGAACTTCAACTCACTCGCCCAGAACTAACCCTCGACCTTAGCACATGAGACAATGAAAGCAATCATGGAACAGGAAAAGCAAAACGAACAGAGGTTGGAAAACATGATCGCTGAGAACGAGCGTCTCCGTCAGGATTTGGCCTTAGAAGTGGCAAAGTCCAAACAAGCTGTTCACCAAGATCCGGGACAACCCCTGAAGGAAGATGGCCGACGATTTCGAGCCCGAAGAGAAGATAGTGACACTGGTTCTGACTCATTATCCCCAGAGCCCAAAAAGAAGGGACGAGTCGAAACCACCAACTCCTCCGAAGAGAGTCCACGAGCACGCCATAAGAGAAGACGACATGGTTCAGATGAAGAGGACCAACATGATCCCTTTGTGCAGCAAATCGCCAAGGCAGTACTACCCAAAAAATTCAAAGCCCCATCATTCACCCTATACGACGAAAATTCGGATCCCACTTACCACATCCGTCATTATAAGCAAGCCATGACACTGCATGCAGATGACGAGGCCCTTATGTGCCGAATATTTCCGAGCAGCTTGGGACCATTGGCCGTCAGATGGTATTACAAGTTGGAGCCAGCGTCAATTAAGAGCTTCCATCAATTATAGAAATCCTTCAGGGCAACATTCATCTCCAACGAGGTCCAACTGAAGTAGGCCGACTCTCTCTGGGCAATGCAAATCCAACCAGAGGAAACCTTATGAGCATACTCAGCGCTATTAGAAATGCTTTAATCTTGTTGATGACGCCTGCAATGGCTCTATGGCCATCACCGCCTTTAAAATGGGGTTGCACCTGATAGTGCCCTCCGCAGTTCCTTGACTAGAAGGTCCCCCAAAATAGTATGGTCGTTGATGAAGAAAGTCGAGGAATACTGCAAAGTGGAAGATGACGCTCTGCGGGTTAAAGCCAAGAACAAGGCCAACAAGACGGCCCCTTCTGAGAATGTTCAACCGATAAACTCTGTACCATTATGGAGCCCTGAACCACGGAGTCGAGCTAAACGACATAGGAGACGGGATTCGCGCCGAACAAATGACCAATGTTCCCACCGAGCTAGTGAACAGCTTCAAGTAGATAGCAAGCGCACAAGGTGCGTGGACAAGAAATATACGGAGTTGTCAGAACTGATCAGCACAGTTATGTCTAAAGTCCAACACCTTTCGTTCATCAAATGGCCATCCAAAATGGTGGGACCTCCCGACACAAAGAGACGGGATAGGCAGTGCGAGTATCATAAAGACCATGGACATGACACAGAGAGTTGTTATGCATTGAAGGATCACCTTGAGGAATTGGTACAAGATGGTTGGCTTAAGCAGTACGTCCAAAGAAACGACTCGACAAAAGAAGTAGCCTTACGGCAGGATTCACCTCCACTCAGGGTAATCCATATGATATACAGCCTGCCGACGTCATCTGTAGTACGTACAATTCAGTCACTTCCTGACCCCCAAAAGCAAATCACACCAGCAAAACGGCCCCATAGACCTCTGAGTATTGCCTTTGACGATTCTGATTTAATCGGCGTAACGCTCCCCACATTGATCTGTTGGTCATTGAACTACTCGTAAATCGATTTACTGTTGAAGGCGTTCCCATCAACCAAGGGAGTACTTCGAAAGTTATGTATTACAAGACCTTCACAAAACTCGGGTTCACCGAGTCGAACCTGCCTCTGGCTCCTTACCCGTTATTCGGCTTCAACGCTAACCCCTAATATCCGCTGGGCAAAATCACACTACCAATTCGAGCGGCTCCCGAACAGTGGATGTGGAATTCTTGGTTGTCAAGCTGCCATCGCTGTCTAATCTCATCATAGGACGAACTTGGCTGCACACCATGCAAGCCATTCCAAGTACCTATCATCAATTGCTCCGCTTCCCAACTGAACGCGACATTGAACAAATCTGTGGTTCCCAGAAATCAGCACGACCATGTTATCTTCTCGCCGCGAAGATGCCAAGAGAGCTGGAAGTAAACTCTATTAAGGTGCTGAATTGAGAGAGCCTCGACGATGTTGGACAGCTCCTGAGTGAAAAGGCCACGGAAGCCCTGGATCGAGTGGAAATTGACGGGAATCTAGATAGGTTCTTCATGGTCGGCGCCTCCTTCAATAAAGTTGATAGGCAGTAGTTAGTTTCCTTCTTACTTGGCAATCTTGATGTATTTTCATGGACACCATATGAGATGCCAGGGGTGGATCCATCTGTTTCTCAGCACCGTTTGAATTTTGACTCCAAATGTAAGCCGATTATTCAGAAAAGTCGGCGCTCCGTCGCAGAGCACACTGCTGCCGTTGTTGAGGAAGTTGACCGACTGCTTGATGCCGGGGCAATCCGAGAAGTGACCTACCCTACATGGCTCTCGAATACTATGGTTGTTAAGAAGAAAAATGGGACTTGGCGTGTTCGTGTGGACTTCACCGACTTAAACAAAGCTTGCCCCAATGATTGCTTTCCCCTACCCAGAATAGACCAACTTGTAGATGCCACCGCACATCATCAACGAATGAGCTTCCTAGATGCCTACAGAGGCTACCATCAAATTGCCATGCATTTGGAGGACCAAGACAAAACTGCATTCCTCACCCCAAGAGGAACCTATTGTTACAAGGTTATGCCTTTTGGGCTGAAGAATGCGGGGGCAACTTATGAAAGACTAGTCACTGCTATGTTCAAGGAGCAACTCGGCCGAACTATGGAAGTGTACATTGACGATATGGTGGTTAAGTCCAAAAGAGGAGCAAACTCATCTAGCCGATCTGTAGGACATATTCGGCATCTTACACAAATACAAAATGAAGCTGAACGCTTCCAAGTGTGCATTTAGGATCGGATCCGGCAAATTCCTTGGCTATATTGTCAACCACTGAGGAATCGAAGCCAATCCAAGGAAAATCATAACAATCTTGGAGCTTGCCTCCCCTCGATCGGTGAAGGAGGTCCAAAAGTTAATGGGGATGGCCGCCGTACTCAACAGGTTCATCAGTCGTTCCACAGACTGCTGCCGACAATTCTTTCATACTCTATGGTAGGGCAAGGCTTTTGAATGGACCTCTGAGTGCGAAGCCGCTTTTAACGATCTGAAGACCTACCTACGATCAGTTCCACTCTTGACAACACCTTCGGCAAGCGACCCGCTTATTTTATATCTGGCAGTTTCCTACCGGGCTGTCAGCGCCGAACTGTTAAAGGAAGAGTTTGGGGAGCAGCGGGCAGTGTATTATGTGAGCAAGGAAATGGTTGACACCGAAACACATTACCTTCCGTTGGAAAAACTCATCCTAGCCCTCGTCATGGCAGCAAGAAAACTGATGCATTACTTTCAGGGGCATACCATCGAGGTAGTAACGGACTACCCCCTCCGTTCAGTACTCCGCAGTGCAGAAGCGTCCAGGCGCATTTCAAAATAGGCTCTTGAACTCGACCAATACGATATTTAGTTTCTGCCTAGAACCTCAATCAAGGGGCAAGTGCTTGCCGACTTTGTGGCCGAATTCACTAGAGGCCTTGCCGATTACAAGCCTGATGAAATTCAACCTAAGCCGAACCGGAGAATTTTTGGTGGGGACATTTGGCAATTGTACTGCGATGGATCGTCCAATCAACGCGGCAACGGGGCTGGAGTAGTGATCATGGCTCCGGACGGAGTAATAATCGAGCAGGCTGTCAAACTCGACTTCGAAGCATCAAACAATGAGGCCGAATATGAAGCCCTGCTAACCGGCTTGCGGAATGCACATCTCCTAGGTGCTCGGCATCTGCTTATATTTTGCGATTCAAAACTGGTGATCAATCAGCTAAAAGGGGAATACGCGGCCAAAAATGACCGTATGGCCGCTTACATGAAAACGGCAAATTCCTTGCTGGCAAAATTTGACCATCATGAGCTAAACCAAATAACTCGTGATCAGAACACACATGCAGACGCCCTGGCTTGCCTAGCCTCCGCCGTTAACTCAGAGATTAAACAGACAATCAAAATGGGTTTTCATCCCTAAACTGAGCATTGGCCTTTCAAAGGAAGTCCAGATCAATGTCATAGAGTCAGGTCCGAGTTGGATGGACTCCATTGCCGCATTCCTATCTTCCGAACAGCTCCCGTCAGATAAGAAAGAAGCACACAAGCTGCGAAACAAAGCCCTGCGATACTATTTGGATCCGCAAGGAAAACTTTACAAAAAATCCCTTTCTGGCCCGTACCTAGAGTGTGTTCATCCTGACAAAGTCAAGGGACTCCTGACTAAAATACATGAAGGTAGTTGTGGTACCCATTCTGGCGGGTGCTTTTTGCCCCATCGAGCTGTGACACAGGGGTATTATTGGCTGACAATGAGAGCTGATGCCGAATGTTATGTGAGGAAATGTAAACAGTGCCAGAAGTTCTCTCCCTTAATCCATCTGCCCGCTGAGGAGTTAAGCTCTATAACCAGTCCTTGGTCGTTCACCCAATGGGGACTTGACATCGTCAGACCGCTGCCTCGCACCCCGGGTAACAAGCGATTTTTTATTGTTGTAACAGATTATTTCACAAAATGGGTAGAAGCGGAGGCACTAACGCACATTCGAGACACCGATATGAAGCGTTTCATATGGAGAAATATCATAACGCGATTCGGCATTCCAAGAGCACTAATCTCAGATAACGGAACCCAGTTTGATTGCGGTGTCTACAGAGAACTGTGCAGCGAGTATGATATTCGGCCCTATTTCTCCAGCCCAGCTTATCCATAGAGTAACGGCCAAGCTGAGGCCTCCAACAAAGTCATTCTGGATGGCATCAAGAAGAGGCTGGAGAAAGCTAAAGGCAAATGGGTCGAAGAATTACCGAGTGTATTGTGGGCTCATCGCACTACTCCAAGATGGTCCACTGGGGAAACGCCGTTCGCTTTGTGCTTCGGAAATCAAGCCATCATTCCCTTGGAAATCGGCCTCCCAACCTTGAAATCAAAAGTTTTTGATATGGGCCGAAACGACATGATGTTGGCCTTGGATTTAACTCTAATTGAAGAACGAAGAGACTGTGGCCTTGCATCCATGGCACGGTACCAGCAGTAGCTCGCTAAGTCATATAATCAACGCGTTCAGCTGCGCCGCTATCTTCTAGGCGAATTGGTCCTGAAGAAAGTGCTTCCAGCTGCTCAAAGACATGTCTGGAAGAAGTCTGCCACGCCCTTGGGATTCCTCGCATTTGCGTAAATTCTATCATTGAACCCGACCTGTGGGGCAAGATATTTGTTTTGAATGATTCACCATGTACACATTTCATTTTTGCAATGCAAAGTCTCTTATTTCCTTAGTATGAAATTCAACTCGTTACAACTCTCAAGCCTCCGAATTCATAGCCCCATCAGCGCAAGACGTTTTTGGGCCGATTAAGCCTCCAGATTCAGAGCACCCTTCATGGATATCACGATTGGCCAAGAGAAGTCTCCGAATTCGGAGCCCCATCAACGCAAAATGCTTTTGGGCCGATTAAGCCTCCGGATTTGGAGCAGCCTTCGTGGATATCACGATTGGTCAGGATAAGCCTCCGTATTCGGAGCCGATTCAGCCTCCGAATTCAGAGCGCCCATCGTGGATATCACGATTGGCCAAGATAAGCCTCCGTAATCAGAGCCAATTTAGCCTCCGGATTCAGAGCGCCATTCGTAGATATCACGATTGGCCAAGACAAGTCTCCAAATTCGGAGCCCCACTAGTACAAGACGCTTTTGGGCCAATTAAGCCTCCAAATTCGGAGCGTCCTTTATGAATATCACGATTGGCCAAGATAAGCCTCCGTATTCGAAGCTGATTAAGCCTCCGAATTCGGAGCGCCCTTCGTGGATATCACGATTGGCCAAGATAAGTCTCCGAATTCGGAAACCCATCAGCGCAACACGCTTTTAGGCTGATTAAGCCTCTAGATTCGGAGCTGATTAATCCTCCGAATTCAGAACGCCCTTCGTGGATATCACGATTGGCCAAGATAAGCCTCCATATTCAGAGCCGATTAAGCCTTCGGATTCGGAACGCCCTTCATGGATATCATGATTGGCCAAGATAAGCCTCTGTATTCGGAGCCGATTAAGCCTCCGGATTTGGAGCGCCCTTCGTGGATGTCTCGATTGGCCAAGAGAAGCTTCCGAATTCGGAGCCCCATTAGCGCAAGACGCTTTTGGCCGAGTAAGACTCCGGATTCGAAGCCCCATCCGTGCAGGACGCGATTGGGCTAAATAAATTGAACTGGCACAAACCGTATAAACATTAGCTGAAACATGCAAGCATTTAAAATGAAATGTTTCTTTAAATTGGTCGATTGGCAGAAAGTGTATTAACATAAGTTGAAGAATGCAAACATTTAAAACAGAGTATTTTATTAAATTAGCCAATAATTACATAATTTTTCACTCAATCTACGTTTGAGCATTACAATGTCTACTTTTATCCGGCATCTCCCTCATCATCACTCTTCTCGACTTTGAAGGCGGAAAAGGGGAAATGATCACGTTGTTATAGTGGTGATGGCGAATCAACACCTTCTGCCCGGAGAGCCTCCACGGCCTGAAGTGCCTTGATCCAACCGTGCTTAAATCCACGATTTTCGCATCGGCAAACTTTCTCGACGAGCTTTTCCTTGGTCTTCTCTATCCCAACTTTTCGGCCATCATGGAAGCCTTTTTCATAAGCCCTTCCCTTCGCAGCCTCTATCGCAAACATGCTCGCCGTATCACGATCGACAATTACGTAACTGATAAGCCGTTGGGTCACCCTTTCTTCCACAATTGGGTTAGCTTGTCCGGCTGGTTGTGTCTGAGCGGCTTTGACCTTCCTCAGCTTGCGCTCAGCCGCCTCCGCGCGAGCTTCCAAGTTTCGAATGCGTTCATTCTTCTTCTCTATTTCACGTATGCGGCATGAAGGTGTATGCCGATTTCATAGGTGGTGTGCAGCCCTTTCACCACCCCATGAACGCCCTCTCGAAACACCTCGAAGTCAGGTCGACCAACCATCGACTGCTGGACTTCTGGCGGAAAAATCTATCATGCAAGTTCGACTGCCACGTTCGGATCGTGGATGATGGAATCTCCCTCTGTCATCGGTTTGTTCCCGATGAAAAATGAAAAGCTTAATGGGCATGGTGGCCCACTGGCCTCACTTCGCGAACGAGGAGAGCTCCCCCGTTGGCTCTTATCCTTCCTCAGTGACCTGTTCCGTCGACATGGAGAGTGGCGCCTCTCATGTTCTGCAGATGCCCTACCTCCCATACGAGGAGGCTCACCACCGCGATTCATTGCTGAGTCCAGCTCAGCCAGCGTCCTACTCTCTCCCTTACTGTTAAAGAATAGTCTAGTTGACATTCACACTTTTCCAGCCATGTCTGACTGACAGAATTGAGTGGCTTTTTCAAACACAAATGGAATCTCCCCCCCTTTTTTAGTCACTCAGGAGTGCACCCCACTCCCGAGGCGACCTCATCAATGCGCGCACTCCATAAGCCAACGATATTCGGCGTTATTGATTCGTTCCAAACTGGGGCAAGGGCAACTCATAACTAAGGCAAGGGCAGATTCGTTAATCTTAACGGCTAAAGGATGGCCAATCGAATCGGCTAAATCCCTAAAACCCATGGCCTTATGCTGAAAGAATCACGTGCCTCAATCATCTCACGAACCGTCAATATTCAGCATTCCGACTCATAACTAAGGTAAGGGCAGATTCGTTAATCTTAACGGCTAAAGGATGGCCAATCGAATCGGCTAAATCCCTAAAACCCATGGCCTTATGCCAAAAGGATCACGTGCCTCAGTCATCTCATGAACCGTCGATATTCGGCATTCCGACTCTTAACTAAGGCAAAGGCAGATTCACTAATCTTAACGGCTAAAGGATGGCCAATCGAATCGGCTAACTCCCTAAAGCCCAGGGCCTTATGCCGAAAGGATCACGTGCCTCAGTCATCTCACGAACCGTCAATATTTGGCGTTCCGGCTCATAATTAAGGCAAGGCAAGATTCGTTAATCTTAACGGCTAAAGGATGGCCAATCGAATCGACTAAATCCCTAAATCCCATGGCCTTATGCGGAAAGGATCACGTGCCTCAGTCATCTCACGAACCATCGATATTCGGCGTTCCGGTTCATAACTAAGGCAAGGCCAGATTCATTAATCCTAACGGCCATATATTTGTGCTGAAAGGATCATGTACATTCATATGCAAGGGTATGCTCATGAGTTTATTTGACTAATTTGAAAGTCTAATCGCGAAGATTCGCCACTATATCTTTAGCAATATTTAATTTATTCATCTTTTTAATGGAATGTTTATCTACTGCGCAACAGACAGCAATAGTCTTATCCAAAATAATGAAAAGCAATAATCTTCATTGATAACAACAATTGCATATAGGCAATAATGCAAAGCATGGAAAATTTTCATTCATAAAGTGAATACAGATAGTCATCATTTTATACATGAAGATTACCCCAAGTAAATAGAAGCCTATTAAGAAAACAAAACATGTTTACAAAAACATACACTGAAATTCCTAACAAAACTAAAGTTTCGCCCAAATCAATCCTCGGGGTCAGACTCAAGCGGCTCAACGTCCACTTGCTCGTATGGAATTAGCATGGCCGATGTCACATCAGCGGCAGCAAGGGCTTTGAGCCAACTGTGTTTGAATCCCTGATTCTCGAATTTGGGGACTTCTTCTACATAATTTGCAAGGGCGGCACTCTTCCCAACCTCGAAGGCTTTGGAAGCCTCGAAGTCGGCCATTTCCTTCGCCTTCCTCGACTCTTCCAGCTCGGCCTCCAGCTTGGCAATCACCTCCTTGGCTAACTTGAGCGAACCTTCACTCGCGTTTGCCCTCTCCTCTGCAGCCAATTTGAGCTGGTCATAACTCCGCGCCCTTTCCGCCTTGGCTTCGGCCCTTGCACTTTCCATAGTTGCTCTCGCCGCCTCGAACTCGGCCCTGCTCCTCTCACCCTCAACTTTCGATTTCAAATGGCCAATTCGTTCAATGGCGTCACGCTGGCGGCGGCCTATTTCGGCTATCCTTCTAACCGTCTGCAAAACAGAGTTTAAACCAAAACAAAACCAAAACAATATACGCAGAAAGCGAAATTAGGATCGAGTCACATACCAGAAAAGCTGATTGAGCGGCTAATGCTATTGCCAGCAAGTCCAGCTCCGCCCGAAAGGCTGCCTTGTCAGCCGACAATGAGACCGAGGAAGCCAAGCTCAGTGCCACGGCTGGATCTTTCAAGGCCGACGCATCAGAGGAGATCGGCACGTTTTTTTATCTTCAGTTGAACAACAAAAGGCGTAAACACATGTGACTCCTCTAAGTGCGGCCGTTTGTCAATGAGATTTTCCTTAGCACTGACCTCACTCTCGGCGGAACGTTTCTCCCCCCTCTGATCTTCTTGGCTTTGCCGTTCGACTTCCTGCACCGTCTCGGCCACCTCAACTTGGGCCGTTTCTTTTATAATAATAGGCTCAAGAGATTCAGTCGGAGGTTCGGAACGAATGGTCTCGGCTCTCCGCCGGGCGGCCATCTGTTTGGTATTTTTCCTTCGTGCCATTTGCGAGAGCGTTTCCCCAGCCATGTCCTCCGCATAGGAGTCGGGGAGATCTCCCAAACCAAAATATATATCTTCAAAAGAAACTTTCCCTCGGCCTAAAGTGGAGGGAGGGTTGTCCTGGTTAAGGCCTGCTGCTTCGAACGCTAAGTTAACAGCCTCGTCGACTTCTTCAACTTCTAAAGCAGACCGGCTCGGCTGTTTGGCGATCTCCTTGGCTACTGGCTCTTCGGCTTGGTCCGAATCAGAAGCTTCGAAACCGATCTGCCTAAGGCTTTTGAAACGAGAAAAGATAAGAGCCGTGAGATGTTGTTCGCCACGTGGAATCGGGATGTTTTCTGCAGTCGAGAATGTTGTATAAGTTGGCTCGTACCTTAGAAGTATATTGGCGGCTCTCCCCTGCTTCTGGATATTGGAACGGCCAGAAAACTGGAGTGCGATTTTGATTTCCGCAAGAACCGTGTCGTCAGCCGAAACCAGAACTTTCTTAAAATGGTTGCCTACACAAATAAAAAGATTACTTAGAGTGAAAGCCAAGCAAACGAAGACTGGATAAGCGAAAGAAGATACATGGCAACCTGGTTCGCCTCTCCGTCTAGGTATAGGGCCTAGGCAGTCTTCGCCCTCGCCGAATTCCCAGCTATCTCAGACAATGACCATTACATCATCAACCCGCTTGCCAGAGCTGGCAAGCATAGTTACCAAGTGATGATCAGTGTCCTTGGCCCTGAGAAAATAGCGCCCTTGCCGACCGGAGGATTTGGCCAAAGCATAACAGTACCGAATAGCGGGAATGCCAAGGTTGATCCTAAGGTGCCGGTTTAACTCTATGATCCCCATTACGATTCGGAAAAAGTTTACATTAGGCTGGGAAGGGATCAAACCCCAATGGCGAAGGACGGCCCTAAGAAATGGGTGTAGGGGAAAACAGACCTCGCCCTCTGCAATTGACAGAAGAGGGAAGATGATTGTACTCTCATTAGCCCTCTGCATATCAAGAGTGTTGTCCGTCACGAGGGATAAATGGACATCATCAGGGATACGAAAATGGCGTCGAAACCCAGTAATACGACCCGCAGAAAGGAGGTCTTTTAAATGCTTAGCCATCCTAGCAAGTCTAAGGAGTACGCTAAACTAAAAATAAGCAAGGAAACAGGATTCAAGAAGAAAAGGAAAGAGAACTTACAAGAAGCAGAGGAGAAAATGAGAGACGGAGGGAAGTTGCAGAGGACGCAAGACGGAGTAGGTATATCGACTGACAGTCCAGGAGGTTCGAATATTCAGAAAGCATGCACTCGAAGAGACAACAAAGTTTCAAATCATAATAAATGAAGAGAGCGTACAAAGAGGCGGGAATATGTAATAGTGCTTACAAAAGGTGTGCTCTGACATACGTTGAGATAAGTTTAGCCGCCGTCCCTCTGGATTCTCAAACTCGAGTAAACATGCCGTATGAAACCAAACATGCCGAATAACCAAAGTTAAGAGGATGTTTGGGAGGCAATTGTGGGAGCCGAATAACTGGCGTTCAGTTAGGCCGAATGTCTGGATGAAGACGGCCCAGGAAGGAGAATGTATTCGGCTCTGATCTAGTCGGTGGACCATAAAGCCGACTATTATAATCGGCATTTTAACCAACTGAACAAAGGCCAAATAAATAAACGTGCAGTGGACCAAAGGTGGGCCCAAAGAACATAAGGCCAAGAGAAGAAGATATAAATAGGAGAACATCAGCCAAGGAAAGGTACGTGAGAACTAGTATGCTTAACTTAAGATACAAGTAATCAAGAAAGTATATACTGACTTATCCGTCGGAGTGCTAATTCCAGCACCCCCGACCGGAGTGTTCATTCCTTTTCAAGTTATTAGCTGAGGATCTTAAGCGTCCCATTGGATCCAAAGAGTATTTCCAAACCACCTCCCCACATCTACGAATGATATTTTCTTCATGAATTGCCTGGGCGTGTTGACTTTATTGCATTTCTTCACCTCAGCCTTATACATAAGCGTGAAGTTAAAGAACTGAAGAACTTAGTGGAGAAGTTCAAAATTAGCTGGGATGGGAGCACACTTTATGTGCATGCATAGTTGAGATCTTTCCTAAAGAGTTCACCTACAGAAACATCAACCAAAGAAAGGGGGCTTAACACTGTCCGGATGGACCACATCAGAGAAGTTGGATATTAGAGAAGGACTGAAGGCAAAGTTCTTCCTTAATCTGTTTGGCTTGTGCGAATCAGGTGGTGACAAGGTATTGGTTTTCAACCATTATCTCCTGGCACTTAAGTTCTTGGAAAGGCTAGCCATGAAAGTGAAGGGTTCGACTCTAGGAAAAGAATTGTTTGTAATCACTGGTGACTCCAGTTATGAGATTAGAGAGTGGTCCATCAATTGTTTTAACACTTCCCGAGTTGGTCAACTCCTCTTTGGATCAGTAAAAGCGTGTGGGGAAGGAATATCTCTTTACAAAATTTGAAAATCATTATCATTTCAACCCTTTCAATTGGGTTTCCTATGTTTTAAGTTCACTACCGTCAACTATGCATGAACTTCAGCACTGAAAGAAACAGTTGTTTCTAAACATAAGTTCCGACAATATAAAGTCACCTAGTACTACAAAATTGAAAAGAGAATTCAACCAAGTGTGCTAGCCATTGCTGAATCAAGATTACTCATTATTTGTTTTTTGTGTTTTTTTTTTTTTTTTTTGGGTACTCTAAAAAAAGAATTGTTTTTCCCGTACCAAGATTACACAAATATATATATATATTTGTTATATATAACTTAACAACAGTTGGCCATGTAAATGCAGGACCCAGTGATGCCTGTTGCTGACTACTATGAAACTTATGTTCAACTTGCAGCACTGGTAACAGAGAGAAGAGTTCCTATTCGAAAGGGAGAAAATACAAAATCGAGTAAAGAACGGTTCCTATTGGGTTGATTTGGGGTAGCAGAGGGAAAAGTTCCTATTCGAATATGAGAAAATACAAAAATGGAGTAGAGAACAGTTCCTATTGGGTCAATTTGGGGTTGGGTGTGAAGGTATATGCGAATGAAAGAAGACAAACAGGGAGACAGAGAGACACAAAGACAGAGAAAGAGAGAGCGCGAAATAGAGGACGTACCTACCGGAGGAGACGAAGCGACGGTGGTGCTAAACCTTGCGATGGTGCTCGTTTAACCCTTGCGATTGTGCTCCAGCGACAAAATTTTTCTAAAAAAATGAATTTATGAATGCACTTATGAATCAATGTTTGTGAATGATTTTTGTTTTCTAAACTTAAATAAATCAGCTTGTTCTTTCAATATGATTTTTACCCTCAAAATATTTTTCTCTGTAAAACCCTAGAGCTATGGGGAAATAGAGGAAGGGCGAGACAGAGAGAGAGACAGAAAAACAGATAGAAAGGGTCTGAGATGGACAGACAGAGACAGACCGAGGGAACTTACACCTTTTGTGAACACTTACGCCTTTTCTGAAAATTTATACCTTTTGTGACACCTTACACCTTTTTGTGAAATAACTTACACCTTTTGTGAAAAGTTACACCTTTTATGAAATAATTTTTTTCATCAGACTTATACCTTTTGTCAGAACTTACACCTTTTGTGAAAACAAGACGTACACATTTTGTTAAGTCACTTACACCTTTTGTGAAAAAACATACACCTTTTCTGAAAAATTACACCTTTTGTGAAATAATTGTTTTCATAAAATTTACACCTTTTGTTAAAACTTACACCTTTTCTACCTTTTCGTGAAAAAACTTTCACTTTTTCTCAAAAGTTACACCTTTTGTGAAATAAATTTTTTCATAAAATTTACATCTTTTGTTGAAACTCACACCTTTTGTGAAAACAAGACTTACACATTTTGTGAAGTCACTTACACCTTTTGTGGAAAAACATAAAACTTTTCTGAAACGTTACACCTTTTGTGAAATAATTTCTTTCATAAAATTTACACCTTTTGTTAAAACTTACACTTTTTCTGAAAACTTACACCTTTTCGTGGAAATACTTACACATTTTCTGAAAAGTTATTCCTTTTGTGAAATAATTTTTTTTTATAAAATTTACATCTTTTGTTGGAACTTACACCTTTTGTGAAAACAAGACTTACACGTTTTGTGAAGTCACTTACACCTTTTGTGAAATAATTTTTTTTCATAAAATTTACAACTTTTCTTAAAAATTACACCTTATCTTAAAACTTATACCTTTTCGTGAAAATACTTATACCTTTTCTGAAAAGTTACTCCCTTTGTGAAATAATTATTTTCATAAAATTCACACATTTTGTTGGGACTTATACCTTTCGTGAAAACAAGACATACACGTTTTGTGAAGTCACTTACACCTTTTCTGAAAAAACATACACCTTTTCTAAAAAGTTACACCTTTTGTGAAATAATTTGTTTCATAAAATTTACATATTTTCTTAAAACTTACACATTTTTTTTAAAACTTACACCTTTTCGTGAAAATACTTACAATTTTTCTCAAAAGTTATACCTTTTGTGAAATAATTTTTTTCATAAAATTTACACATTTTGTTGAAACTTAAACCTTTTGTGAAAATAAAACTTACACGTTTTGTGAAGTCACATACACCTTTTGTGAAAAAACATACACTTTTTCTGAAAAATTACTCCTTTTGTGAAATAATTTTTTTCATAGAATTTACACATTTTCTTAAAACTTACACCTTATCATAAAACTGACACATTTTCGTGAAAATACTTACAGCTTTTCTGAAAAGTTACTCCTATTGTGAAATGATTTTTTCATAAAATTTACACATTTGGTTGGAACTTACACCTTTTGTGAAAACAGGACTTACACGTTTTCTGAAGTCAGGTACACCTTTTATGAAAAAATATACACCTTTTCTCAAAAGTTTCTCCTTTTGTGAAATAATTTTTTTCATAAAATTTACTCTTTTTGTTAGAACTTACATCATTTGTGAAAACAAGACATATACGTTTTGCGAAGTCACTTGCACCTTTTCTAAAAAGTTACGCCATTTGTGAAATAATTTGTTTCATCAAAATTTACACATTTTCTTAAACCTTACACATTTTTTTAAAATTTACACCTTTTCGTGAAAATATTTACAATTTTTCTCAAAAGTTATACATTTTATAAAATAATTTTTTTTATAAAATTTACACCTTTTGTGAAAACAAAACTTACACGTTTTGTGAAGTCACGTACACCTTTTGTGAAAAAATATACACTTTTTCTAAAAAGTTACTCCTTCTGTGAAATAATTTTTTTCATAAAATCTACACATTTTCTTAAAACTTACACCTTATCATAAAACTTACACCTTTTCGTACAAATACTTACAGCTTTTCTGAAAAGTTACCCCTTTTGTGAAATAATTTTTTCATAAAATTTACACCTTTTGTGAAAAACAAGACTTACACGTTTTGTGAAGTCACGTACACCTTTTGTGAAATAATTTTTTTCATAAAATTTACTCATTTTGTTGGAACTTACACCTTTTGTGAAAACAAAACATATACATTTTGCGAAGTCACTTATACATTTTCTAAAAAGTTACACATTTTGTGAAATAATTTGTTTCATAAAATTTACACATTTTCTTAAAACTTACACATTTTCTTAAAACTTACATCTTTTCGTGAAAATACTTACAGCTTTTGTGAAAGCAAGACTTACATGTTTTGTGAAGTCACTTACGCTTTTGGTGAAAAAACATACACCTTTTCTCAAAAGTTACTCCTTCTGTGAAATGATTTTTTTCATAAAATTTACACATTTTATTAAAACTTACACATTTTCGTGAAAATACTTACATCTTTTCTGAAAAGTTACTTCTTTTGTGAAATAAATTTTTTCATAAAATTTACACATTTTGTTGGAACTTACACCTTTTGTGAAAACAATACTTACACATTTTGCGAAGCCACTTACACCTTTTGTGAAAAAACATACACCTTTTGTGAAATAATTTCTTTTATAAAATTTACACCTTTTGTGAAAACTTACGCTTTTTCTTAAAATTTACAGCTTTTCTGAAAAGTTACTCTTTTTGTAAAATAATTTTTTTTTATAAAATTTACACTCTTTGCTGGAACTTACACCTTTTGTGAAAACAAGACTTACACATTTTGTGAAAAAACATACACCTTTTCTGAAAAGTTACACTATTTGTGAAATAATTTCTTTCCTAAAATTTTCACCTTTTGTGAAAACTTACGCATTTTTTTAAAGCTTACATATTTTTTTGGAGCTTACACCTTGTGTGAAAACAAGACTTACACGTTTTGTGCAGTTAGTTACACATTTTATGAAAAAACATACACCTTTTCAGAAAAGACACACCTTTTGTGAAATAATTTTTTTCATAAAATTTACTCATTTTGTGAAAACTTATACCTTTTCGTGAAAATACTTACCAATTTTCTGAAAAGTTACTTCTTTTGTGAAATTCATAAAATTTACACATTTTGTGAAAACAAGACTTATACGATTTGTGAAGTTAGTTACACCTTTTGTGAAAAAACATACACCTTTTCTGAAAGGAAAATATTTGGTGGCCCGAATTTTTGTGGCTCAAATGGCTCGAATGTGTCAAAACGACGTTGTTTTACACTCAAAACGACGTCGTTTTGGGTTTTTCTAGCCATTTGAGCCATGATTTTTCGGGCCACCTAACATTGTTGTTCTGAAAAATTACACCTTTTCTAAAATAATTTTTTTCATAAAATTGACACATTTTCTTAAAACTTACATATTTTGTGAAAGCTTACACATTGTCGTGCAAATACTTATAACTTTTGTGAAAAGTTACACTTTTTGTGAAATATTATTTTTTTTATTATAAAATTTACATCTTTTGTTGATACTTACACCCTTTGTGAAAACAAAACTTACACATTTTCTAAAGTTACTTACACCTTTTGTGAAAAAAACATACATCATTTCTAAAAAGTTACATCTTTTGTGAAATAATTTCTTTTATAAAAATTATCCCTTTTGATAAAACTTACACATTTTTTTAAAATTTACAACAAAAGGTGTAAGTTTTTAGAAAAGGTATAAGTTTTAACAAAATGTGTAAATTTTATGAAAGAAAATTTTTCACAAAAAGTGTAACTTTTCAGCAAAGGTGTAACTTATTTCACAAAAGATGTAAGTCATTTGACAAAAGGTGTAAGTTCTAATAAAATGTGTAAATTTTATGAAAAAAATTATTTCACAAAAGGAGTAACTTTTCAAAAAAAAAGTATAAATATTTCCATGAAAATGTGTAAATTTTCAGAAAAAAGGTGTAAGTTTTAGCAAGATGTGTAAATTTTATAAAAGAAATTATTTCACAAAATGTGTAATTTTTCAAAAATAGTGTAAGTTTTTTCAAAAAAGATGTAAGTAACTCCACAAAAGATGTAAGTTTTATTTTCACAAAAGGCGTAAGTTCCAATAAAATGTGTAAATTTTACCAAAAAAATTATTTCACAAAATGAGTAACTTTTCAGAAAATGTGTAAATTTTTAGAAAAATGTGTAAGTTTTAGCAAAATGTGTAAATTTTATGAAAGAAATTATTTCACAAAAAGTGTAATTTTTCAAAAATAGTGTAATTTTTTTCACAAAAGGTATAAGTAACTTCACAAAAGGTGTAAATTCTAATAAAATGTGTAAATTTTAGAAAAAATAAAATATTTTACAAAAGGTATAACTTTTCAGAAAAAGTATAAATATTTTCACGAAAAGGTGTACGTTTTCAAAAAATGTGTAAGTTTGAGCAAAATGTGTAAATTTTATGAAAGAAATTTTTTCACAAAACGTGTAACTTTTCAAAAAATGTGTAACTTGTTTCACAAAAGATGTAAGTTATTTCACAAAATGTGTAAAATTTATTTTCACAAAAGGTATAAGTTCTAATAAAAGGTGTAAATTTTATGAAAAAAATTATTTAACAAAAGAGTAACTTTTCAAAAAATGTGTAAGTATTTCCACAAAAAGGTGTAAGTTTTCAGAAAATGTATAAGTTTTAGCAAAATGTGTAAATTTTATGAAATAAATTATTTCACAAAAGGTGTAATTTTTGAGAAATGGTGTAAGTTTTTTCCACAAAAGATCTAAGTAACTTCACAAAAAGTGTAAGTTCCAACAAAAGGTGTAAATTCTAGAAAAAAAAATATATATATTTCACAAAAGGTATAAATTTTGACAAAAGGTGTAAGTATTTTAACAACAAGGTATAAGTTTTCAAAAAATGTGTAAGTTTTAACAAAAGATATAAATTTTATAAAAGAATTTATTTCACAAAAGGTGTAACATTTCAGAAAATGTATATGTTTTTCACAAAGGGTGTAAGTAATATGTCTAAGTTGTCGAAAGTTACACCTTTGGTAAGTAATTTCACAAAAAGAGTAAGCGTTCACAAAAGGTGCAAGTAATTTCACAAAAAAACGTAAGTTGTTAGAAAATGTGTAAGTAATTTTACAAAAAAACGTAACTTCTCACAAAAGGTGTAAGTAATTTCACAAAAAAGCGTAAGTTTTCACAAAAACTGTAATTAATTTCACAAAAAAGTGTAAGTTTCACAAAATGTGTAACTTTTTTTGAAATTACTTACGCATTTTGTGAAAATTTACGCTTTTTGTAAAAACTTACGCCCTCTTGTGAAATTATTTACGCCTTTTTGTGACAATTTACACATTTAGTCATATAATATATTTTTTATTAATTTACCTGGAAAGTGACTTGCTTAGCAGGTCACCAGTGTGTATGTTTTCAAAAAATTTGGTATAACCCAATACATAAAAGATGTAAATGCAAAATAGAAAGGGTGTAAGTGCCTTGCATACCAAATGCAAGGCACACCTAAGAAAGGTCTTACTTATTATGTTTATAATTAATCTTCCATTGTTCGACAAAAATACAAAAAATAAAAAATAAAAAATGGGGGATTTGGTGATAGACCCTCACTGTTTAATTTGTCTTTCAAAAAGACAAGAATTATATAAGTACTTTCAAAACCCCCTATTATTTTAAAACTTGTTTCTTTTACTATATTACCCTAATATCTATCAGCTCTCCTATTAAGTCATCCTTACAGTGTATTTCAGAGTAAAATTTTACTTTGAATCATAATAAATTTTACTCTGATTAGAGTAAAATTTACTATGATTCAAAATAAAATTTTATATCGCTAAGCAAATCAAAATGTTTTTAACCAGAGTAAAATTTTACTTTTACTATGATTCAAAGTAAAATTTTATATTGTTAAGCAAATCAACATGTTTTTAAGCAGAGTAAAATTTTACTCTGCATCAACATTTATCTATTGACATTATACAGATCATAATCTGAGTTTTCTCTCTTTGTTTCTCTTTCCAACAACATTTATATGTTCCAGTCAACAACAACAAATAAAATAAAAAAAATTAGATTAACAACCAGCCAGATTAAAAATAAAAATCCATGAATACCAAAATTCAATCTTCTATAAAATCATCCGAACAACTGTTTCAGAGAATACATCCAAATATCTCTCCATCTTTTGATTTCAAAGAATACATGTGTTCAACAACACTCATACACACAAAATATATATATATATTCAAAACTCAAATCTGTGTTTCAAAAAAATATATATAATCAAACAGCTTCACCAAACACGCCTTTGTCGCCTCTTAGAGTGCCGCGACAGTGTTGATCTAGAACCCTAGATCGGTATTGAACCTCAAATTTGTGGCAATGGTAAATGCACCTCTACATATCTGCCTCTCTCTCTCTATATATATATAAATATGTGTATATCTATAGCCGGAGTCTGATCGCCGCCATAGCCTTCGCGTAGAGCTCGCAAACCAATCTTTTCACCTTCGTCAAATCAGTCGCCTCAGATTGTCTTGCCGGAGGTCGGAGTCGTTGTTCGACTTCTCAATCACCTCAGTTTGTGTTTAGAAGGGGAGGAGAGAGATGAAGAAGGTAGGGAGAGAGTGGGTGGAGAAGGTGGGAGATTTAGTTGAGGGTATAATAGTCTGATAAAATATTTAAATAATAAATTGTGTCCTTTATGCAAGACTTTATAATTATGAGGGGGTTTAGAAAGTATAATTTTTTTCTTAGTCCTTTTAATAATAAAAGGATGATAAAGAGGGTTTATAGCCAAATTTCCCAAAAAAAGAAATTAAAAGTTATTCTTCTTTTTTGGCATCGATTCTTAAATGTTTACATTTTTCTTTTTTCTCTTTTTGTTCAATTAATTAAAGATCTCACGATGCTTCAATCGATATGAAATAATAATATTGATAATAATTAATTAAATGACATTACTAAATTAATTTTCTGTGGAGGCTTAAAAATCCATGTCGTACGGATCCAAAATATAAAGTGTCGGTGGTAACTTATGGTCGTTAGAGAGTATGCAATCTTGATTCAAAGAACACTACGCCAAAACAGGGCATTAACGGCAGTTTCGTTACCGCCTTTTAAAGATACTATTAACGGCGGTAACGAAACCGCCGTTAATACTGCCGTTAATGTATCTTTAACGGCGGTTTTCGTTACTGCCGTTAACAAAACCGCCGGTAATGACCCTTTAACGGCAGTAATGAAACCGCCGTTAAAAAACCGCCGCTAAAGCCCTCTCATTACCACCGTTAATGATGGCGGTCTTTGTCGGCGGAGCTCCGGTGAGTGGTGACCACGCGCGGCTAGGGTTGAACATGACCATCTACAATAAAGTAAAAGTAATGTTTAAATATTTATTTAGGAAATATATTTCATGAAGAGTGGTTGTGGTGGAGTGGTTGGTGTGGGTGGATGAGAGGTTGAGGGTTCAAGACTTGGGGAGTGTAAGAAGAAAGAATTATTTTTTGAAAAATTTGAACCTATTTATGGCGGTAAAGAACCGCCGTTTTTGGTCGACTTTTAACGACAGTAATTTACCTTTTTATGACGGTTGTACTTTTTCTGACACACGCATAAACGGCAGTAACAAAATCGCCGTTAATACCGCCGTTAAAGGCTTTAATGGCAGTTTTACAGGCTTTAACGGTGGTAAAAAACCGCCGCTAAAGCCCAATTTTGGCGTAGTGGAAAAAAGGTCTGGTAAATCCTGCGCTATTTGGAAGTGCTTGGAGGAAAGATTTTGTGTTGTGAGAAAGAAGGGAGTGTCCGTGGATTGGTAAGAATTGAAGAGAGTGAACAATTTGATTTCAAAGTCGGAAATTGAGGCCAGCAAATTGGAGTAACTTTTTGACTAGAGAGGGAGTATGTCAGGTCTATCATTATATATACATAGGTGTGGTAGAATTTGAACGTGCAAAAATTCAATTGTGCGTAACGTCCTAACTTTTATTATTCGAATATCAATACTAATATTCATATTAAGTCCATTTATAAGGTAATGAAATGCAGAAGGTAGATAAGAATGTAAAAATCATAAATGTTCTCTTTCGTACATATATTAATAAAATGTTCAAATATAATAATTACATCACATGTCTTTAAGCTTACATTGAGAACCACAAAATAAAATAATTACAATGAAAAGAAATAAATTCTTTTCACAACACTTTGGCAATTCGCCTACAATTTACAATTTCACCTCCCACAATAAAATAAACTTCTTGAGTCTCGGACAATACATCTAACTTCGCACCTAAAAAATGTCTTACCAATTAGGATGAACAAATATGTTTAATAGTAATTTATAATGAATCTAAACAACAACGTACCATAGCTATATACGATCATGATGCACAAGTCGTAAATATATAAGTAGTGTAAATTTTGTTATATAAAATTTATATACATAAGCATACATTTCTCAAAAGAATACCTCTTTAACATTTATTAAAATCATTTCTTATCAATACAATCTAGTTTTAGATATCAAAATGTTTTACCTCACTTTATTCATTCTTAACTCCTTTACTCAAATAGTCAATTCATTTATTTATCATGTAACGAACTATAAGAACATCCACAACCACCGACACTAACATTCCTCAAGTTACATAACCAAATGTAATTCCACCATAACACAACACTAATTCATTTACACATTCCCTATCTATCATAATATCATTATTAAATCCATTCAATTTGATTAATATCATAATAGCGTTATATTCTCCTACATTTACCAGCCTCAACATAGAAGGGCAATTGGGCACCTTTCAATTCTTAACAAAATCGACTTCAACGAGTCATCAATTCCACAACACAATTTACGGGTGCTAACCGATAGGAATCAGAATCTATCTCAATGCCATACATTATTAGTGGCTAGTCGGTAGGAAAGCGGAATCTCCATACAGCCCCAACAGTTCAAATGATTTACTAGGCACAGGTTGGAAGGTAAGCGAACCCTATCTCAATGCGCCACAATTTACCAGTCATTTTCCGGAAGGAATGCAGAATCTCTACACAATTTACTGGGTGCTAACTGGAAGGAATCAGAACCTATCTCAAAGCGCCATACTTTATCGGTCACAAGTCGGAAGGAAACGAACCCTTTGCATTGTTCAATAATTTCCACAACATTCTAAATTACGTAATTCATCAACAACACATGATACATATAACCTATTCAACAACAATCAACACCATCCTCCACCGATGGCCAATGATAAAACTTCTAAATAATATTTAGTACAACTCTCCTAAATTGAAACAAAATGTATCCTCATAAAGTTTCCCACAACTTCAACGTTATAACATCTGGATTTTTAATCAACAAATCATAATATAGCATAACTTTTACACTCAACTATATTAATTACCATTGATCGTAATTACATCATAATCAATCTCTTTTTCACATTAAAGGATATAGTTCAAAATCATGAGACTAGTAACTAATCTTATTTCTCAAGATTATTAAGTAAACAAAATTAGGCTTTTTATTTCAATCATCAAAATCTTGTTCTAATGACATCAAATTCCCATAATCAATATTAAAACACAAGATTTACTCTTTTAATTCAAAACCCTAACTCACATCTATATGCATTTCAAAAATCCCATCTAAAAAATCAAGTTTTTCATGCAATAGAAAAATACCACGTATCTATCTATGAGATTGTGATTGAGGTTGCATTGTATATCACTGAGGTCAAAATTGAAATTTCTTAACACTATTCTTGATTCAAATTTGTAAATTTTCCTAATGTTTAATGTCAATCAAGTTAGATGCATTTGAAATACAAAATGAGCAACAAAAAAAAAAAAAAAAGGAATTTTAACTGAAAAGTCATTCCCGCATGTGCGGCTTCTCGTCTTGAAGTTCAAAGCATTCTGAAAAATCCGCACGTGCAAAGGGTTTTCCCCATACCTGCAGTCTGACCTCATTTTGCGTGCACGACATTCTAAACCTGTTTTGAGGCCTACAAGGTATAAAAAAGGAAGAAAGAAAGCTAAAAAAAGGGTTCTGATACTTTTCCAAAGAAAAAGAGAGGCCAGGATTTAGAGAGAAAAAGCTTGGAGTTTCAAGGGTGTCTTCCATTGTGGCTTCTCCCTCTATATCTTCCCACTCATTCATGAGTGGCTAATCTTCTATTTTCTAGGGTTTTGATGAAACCTTAGCCATGTAAAGAGATTTTTCTTAGGCTTTGATTGTGTAACGGTTTGAATAAATGTATGAATGTTTTAGAAGTTTATAACAATATTTATTTTCATCTCTTCAAGTATTTTACTCTCTATGATTGTTAAATGCTTTCCATACATTCGCTTTCTTTATGTTTGTGTTCAAAGTATGAGATGAGTCATGCTACAAGAGGCGAGTCATGTTGCTACTGTAGTTTAGAGAGAATGACTCATTCTACTTGAGATGATTTGTGCCTGTACGTTGAATGCAACAATCCTCTTGATCAATGTTTCAGCTTGTAGTTGTGGAACATTGGGTATGTAACAACCCCGATCTGTGATTATCCCATGATCCTTGATTAAGACCACTTAATATTTAATTAAGATGAAATTCTATGTTAATTGCATGTGTTATATGTTATTTGCAATTGTATCTGTCTTTTGTAGAAAGATCTGTCTGTGTTTCTGTTTCATTATGCGAATTGAAGGCCTGATCGGCATTTGATCACGAAATTGACTTGTTTACGTGTTATTTGGAATTTTTATAACATTATGGTACGTTGAATTGAAATTCGATTTAGACCCCATTAATTAGAATAAAATAATAAAATAATCCTAATTAACTAACCTTAACTCAAATTAATTAAGGCAACCTAACCAGGGCTATATAAGGCTAATTTGATTGCTACACTTCTCCATTACACTCTCATTTCATCATCTTTGAGACTAAACGTAGAGAAAGGAAGGAAAGGAAGAAAATTGGACTCAACAAGGGAATTGTTAGGAGTTTAAAGGAAATTGAAGAGAACTTGGAAGATTCGGCTACTACACTTGGAAATTCAAGTCTTTAGGTAAGAGAACCAACTCTTATGAAAAATTTAAGACATCAAATAGATGAATTCAAGAGAAATAAGTTGATCATGCAAGAATTGAGTTAATGAAGTGGGAAAGAAGAGCATTCCATGCATGCATGTCCATTTCATTACAATTTTAGCTTGATTTCGAAGAATTCTCACATGCATGTTCTTACCTTGGTTTTGTTATAAGAATTCAACATGTTTTTGAGTTAAGCATCTCAATTGATCATGTTTTAGAAGGTTTGAGTTCATAACAATTCATGAATGTTATGTTTTGGACGTTTTAAGTTGAATTTTGAACAATTGGCATACTTTTGGGCCTTGATTTTGCAAAATGATTCTTAGTTCTTGATGTTTTACAAGTTTAGACATGTTTTCTTAAGTTTTGGGGCCCAAAGGATGTGTTTTGAAGTTTTACACTTGAGTTTTGCATCCTGAACATCAATCTTGAAATTCTAGAATTCTGCATCATCGCTCGAGCGACATAACCTACGCTTGAGCGACCACTCTTTGTTTTGCACTTTTGCTCGAGCGACTAAAAGTTGGCTCAAGCATAAAATTCAAGCTCCCAGTACTTTTGTAGACATAGGTCATGGCTCGAGCGACAGAACTTGTGCTCGAGCGACCACCCTTATTTTTGCTCATCCGTTTGAGAGTGAGAAATTGCCCTTGAGCATAAAATGAGAGCTCTTAGAAGTTTTACAAACTTTGCAGACCACTTGAGCTACCAAAGTTGCGCTTGAGCGAAGACTCTGTTTTTAGAAATTTGACTAAGTGTTACAACACATATTTTGGCATCCTCGTTACGTCTTAGCCATTCCTAAGCCTTAATTAAGACATAATAATGAGGATAAGGATTAGGAACGCACCAAGATAGAAAAGAAACAAGTTAAGTGTTTTTCGAATATGTGTTTCAATGTATATCTGTTGTGTGTTGTGTAGGTCACGTGCTGTAGACTATCTGATCCATCTACTTTATCTGTTCTGCTATTGAAGCCATCTGTGAGTAATTACTCTATAAAGCTATGTTCAATGTCAAGTACTTTCGGAACATTATGATATGGAAAGCTCGCACATCTGATAATTGCTATGGGATTGTTACTACTACTAATCTTACTTGCCACTCAGCTGTCATTAGTAACATTGACCTGTGGCATCAAAGATTAGGTCACATGAATTTCAAAGACCTAACTAAGATTGCCAACAAAGAGCTTGTGAGAGGAGTACCCAAAATGGGTAAGAATGTGAACCATGTGTGTGGTCTGTGTCAACTTAGGAAGCAAACTCGTGCTCCTTATAAAAAGGTGAACAGAACATCCTCTTGAACTGGTTCATATAGATCTTATGGGACCCACTCGCACTGAAAGTATTGGAGGTAAAAGATACATTTTTTTAACCGTTGATGATTATACTCGTTTTTCATGGATAAGTTTTTTAAGAGAAAAATCTGATACGTTTGATGCTTTCCAAGCCTTAGTCCTTAAAATCCAAAATGAACAGGGTGTTTCTACTATGTGTATCATAAGAATCTGAATAGGTCGTGGTCGTGAGTTTGAAAATAGTTCGTTTTCGGATTTGTGTGTTATGCATGGAATTAAGCATGAATTTTCTGCACTGATTACTCCACAACAAAATGGAGTTGTTGAGAGGAAAAACAGGGTTGTTCAAGAGATGGCTAGGGTCATGCTCCTTAGCAAGAAAGTTCCTTCAAAGTTTTGGGTTAAAGCCTTAAATACCGCTGTTTATGTTGTAAATTGTGTGTATTTAAGGCCCAGCACTTTACAAACTCCATATGAATTGTGGAAGGGATTGAAACCTAATGTAAAATACTTCAAAACTTTTGGAAGTAAATGTTACATTTTCAAAGATAGAGAGCCCTTGGGCAAATTTGACTCCCGAAGTGATGAAGATATGTTTCTAGAGTATTCAACCTCTAGTAGAGCTTTTCATGTCTATAACCTGTGTACTTTGTCTTTAATGGAATCGATCAATGTGGTTATAGATGACACAAGTTCTCTTACTTCAGCGTTAAATGAGGAAGAAAATGGTGAGTCTCCAATCCTGGCTACTGAACCACAAAGTCAAGGAGAAACAGAGGACCAAGCTCAAGAAGGTGAGCCAGCACCAACTTCTAAGGTAAGTCCGAGTCCAACGAGTGCACAAAGAGACACCACTACTGATGCTCCTGTCACTACAAGTCTAAAATTCAAACCATCAGCAAAGATGAAACTGAATCATCCGGCTCAACAGGTGATTGGAAGTATCTCGAATCGAATGAAAACCCGAATACAAATTCGAGAGGAAGTATCTCATATATGTTATGTTTCATTAATTGAACCTAAGAATATAAAAGAGGCCTTACTAGATGATAGTTGGGTCAATGCTATGCATGAAGAATTAGGTCAATTTGAACGTAACAATGGTTGGACTCTTGTCCCCAGACCTAGAGACATGAATGTGATTCGCACCAAGTGGATCTTTAAGAATAAATCTGATGAGAGTGGTACTGTAGTTAGAAATAAAGCTAGGTTGGTTGCTCAAGGCTATACTCAAGTAGAGGTTGTTGACTATGATGAGACGTTTGCTTCAGTTGCACGTCTTGAATCTATTCATATTTTACTTGGTGTTGCATGCTTTCTTGGGTTCAAATTGTTTCAAATGGATGTGAAAAGTGCCTTTCTGAATGGGTACTTGAGAGAAGAGGCTTATGTTGAGCAACCAAAAGGGTTTAAGGACCCAAAATATCCAAACCATGTCTACAAGTTAGACAAGGCTTTGTATGGGTTTAAACAAGCCCCTCGGGCTTGGTATGATAAACTTACTACCTTTCTTCTAGATAATGATTTTCACAGGGGTAGTGTGGATAAGACTTTATTTGTGAAACATACTAAGTCTCATATACTTGTTACTCAGATTTATGTTGATGAATTATGTTTAGATCCACTGCTAATCATCTTGTGAAATATTTTTCAAATTGCATGACACATGAGTTTGAGATGAGCATGATAGGAGAGTTGTCTTATTTCTCGGTTCTTCAAATTAAATAGTCTCCTTCGGGTATGTTTGTCTCTCAGACGAAGTATGCCAAAAACCTTGTGTCAAAGTTCGGTCTAGAGTCGGCTAAACATGTCTGTACTTCCATGAGCACCAGTCTTCACCTTTCCAAAGATTCATCTGGTACTAATGTTGATCCTACCCCTTATAGGAGTATGATAGGGAGTCTTCTTTACCTCACAGCCAGTCGACCTGATATTGCATTTAGTGTAGGTGTCTGTGCTCGTTACCAAGCCAGTCCTAAAGAGTCTCATCTTCTTGTGGTTAAACACATCATTAAGTATGTTAATAGGACACAAGGGTATGGGGTTTGGTTTTCTACCGACACTACAGCCGAAATTACTAGTTTTTTTTATGCCGACTGGGCAGGGTGTGCTGATGATAGGAAGAGTACGTCCGGGGGGTGTTTTTACCTTGGGAATAATCTAGTTGCATGGCATAGCAAAAAGAAAAATGCTATTTCTCTCTCGACTGCTGAGAACGAGTATATTGCTGTAGAGAGTTATAGTGCACAAATGTTGTGGATGAAGCAAATGCTTCATGATTATGGTATAAACTAGGACACTCTCACCCTTTTCTGTGATAACACAAGTGCCATCAACATTTCTAAAAATCCGATCCAACACACTCGCACCAAACACATTGACATTCGTCATCATTTCATTCGAGAGTTAGTGGAAGAGGGCCTTGTTGTTCTTGGACATGTTCCCATTGAGCATCAAAAGGCTAATATTATAACAAAATCCCTTGATCTTCTTAGGTTTGAGTTCCTTAGAAAGACCTTGGGTGTTGAGCTAAGTCACTAGGGTGTGTCCTGTTACTTGAGTGGGTGAGAGTGATTGGCTTTATGTGTGCTTGAATGCTATAATCTTATTGTCATTGATTCTTGACATCTCTACATTTAGACTCATATGAACACCTCTCATGCTGCTTGTAAGATTTCATTCTTCTTTGATCATAGCTCATTCTGAATGCTCATGCCCATCGACTTTATGACCTCATTTTGTACACATCCTTGAGATATACTATTGCAGGGGTTCCCGCACAAGTGATCAAAGTTCTCTATGGACCACTAACAGTGTCTCTTTTACATTTTTAGAGGAATTGACCTATACTTGCATATCATAGGTGATGTTGAGTCTCTTAAACATCTACCATCATTGTTTTCACTTCCATGGTTCCTCTCTCAGTTCATTGATGTCCGGGCATTAGGAAAAGGCTACCTTAGAGGCACCAACCAGGCCATCCTCATTAATTCCATGCTTCTCTGGTTTGGTCTCCATACTCTTGAGCGTGCATACCACCAGTGAGTGTCCGCAGGAAAGAAAAGTCAAAAATAAAAAATAATAATACTAAAAAGACTCATTGATTGAGGGGGAGCCTCCGCGTTTACTCAACAAATACCCCTTGATTCCTAGTGGTTTGACTTTTCTCAGAAATGTTTAGTTACTCTTGCTGGAGGTCCAACCATCCAATCACTATGATGATTAACTCTAGCTATATGGCCTCTCAAGGATTGCACACACACACATTCATTATGTGAGCTCTCATGATTGTCTTTGAGTTGTGTATTCTCATGTTGCTTATACTCATTGATTGATGTTTATCTGATTTGCTCATGAATATTGTGCTTCAGATTGTCAAAATTATGATTTGTGGGCTTCATGGTTTATGGATTATCTCATCTTAGTATTACATTATTGCTATTTTGCTAACCTCCTTTTGTTCCAGGTTCCACTTGACAGTGTTAGTGTCTTTATTCTACTCAAAAGGGTATTTAATTTGGGAGCCTTGTTTTTTATTACTCGCTCGAGCGAGGGAATTTTCGCTTGAGCCACAAATTCTTCAATCCAGTACTTTTGCAGGTTTCTCAGATTCTAAGAGTTTACTTTCCTGGCTCGAGCGACATTGTTCTAGCTCGAGCGTATTCGTGGGCATAAGTGTCTTAGCTCAAGCGAAACACTTCTCGCTTGAGCGACCTGTCGTGGTTTAAATACTCCCACTCCTTCCCTTCACTCTATTTTTCCTTATTTTTCTCATTTCATCCCTCTCTCCTAGGGCTTTTTCCTCCCCATTGCTGTTCATCCCTTGGTCTTCACTCGATTTTGGGGGCGTCTCTCTTCAATCCGTCTTGCATCTTCATTTTTGGTAAGTCTTTCTCTCTATTTCTCATTTTTTTCCCGTCCTTCTTATTTTTGTGTGTTGCTATACTCCGTCTATGTTGTCTAGGGTTTTTTTCTCTCTCTTCCTCGAATGCTGACTTTTGGGTTCGTTTATGACCTTATGGTTTGCTTTGTCACTCCATTTAATTTGGTTTAGAAGTTTGGTGCATCATTGCTAGGGTTTTGCTAGGGTTCACTATTAGGGTTTTGTTTTTAGGGCTTTAATTTTTGACTTACCTTTGTTTTGCCATGAGTTTCAATTAGTGATTTATGTTGTTTTTAGTGAATTGTGTTGCTATTGGTTTCCTTATTCTACTCTTCATATCTCTCATCCTGCTGCAACACTTATTTTCTACTTCTGCATTTATTTGGTTTTGGGACTTGACCTAGCACTGTATCTATGCTTTCCCTGATTTTACAGTCTTTGATATAATGCTTTGGTTATGTGAATTTTGGTTTTTCTAACCCTGTTGGACTAATGATTTGTGTTGTGCACTTATGTTTGTTTTTGGGGGTGGCTAATGAGCTTTAGGTGTTCCTTGGTTCTATCTTGGTGGGTTGGGGTTTTGTGGTGGTCTTTTCTTATTATCGGTTAGTCATGGCTGAGTCCTCTAAACGCCGTAAAACCCCTGTGTCTCGCCCCAATTTCAATACCGAAAAATTTCAATCCAAGGAAAAATCCAACCTTTATTGGGATTTTAATGTTTCTCAAAAAGTTCACTTAGAACGTAATATCCACCATAGTGCCTTTGAGTTTATTCAGATCTGGTCTCTATTTGATGCTTTAGGGGGTGACCAGGTCCTGCTTTTCTTTGGTCCACAAAATCTTAGCTGGGTCTGGAAATTCTATTGCAATATGCACTCCATTTGCAAGGAAACAGCCCCATCTTTTCACACTTGGGTTCGTAACAAAGCCTTGTTCATTGATGACGTAGTCATTAGGCAGTTTTTAATCTTCCGAAAGTCCAGAACTGTCACTATCCTTTTATTAACCGCAGCTTTGTTGATTTTGATCAGGTCACCACTGAACTTTGTGGCACTCCCTAGACTTGGGTCACCGCGGCTCTTGTTCAGTAAAATAAGCTTCTTTCCTGTTTCTGTCTCCTCAACATCATCGTTTGTGCCAACATCCATGTTACTTCTCATTCTTCTCACATTACCTAAGATCAAGGTTATGTGTTGTATTGTGTTGACCACCACCTTTCCATCGACCTGTCTGAAATGATAGTATCCAAAATGATTAGTGTGTTTAAGGGTCGCAAGTCTTTGGGTCTCTCTTATGGGTGTTTCCTCACTCAGTTTCTTACATCTCTTGGTGTCTCCACCTTTGATGATGACGAGTTTGTCCCTTCCATTAAACCTGTCACCAAATTGACCGTCTCACAGAGTCAAGCCCATGTCAAGGGGGTTCATTGGGAGTCGGGGTGTCTAATGCAAGTGATGATCCACTTGCCGAGGAGGCCGAGATTGATGCAGCCACTGCCAGTGCACCTGAGTTGCGTCCTCGTTCGTTTCGTGGACAACTACAGCAGTTCGAGCAATCTATTACCCATCGCCTTGATCAACTAGATGCCCGGCTCGATACACCTGATGGCCGCCTCAATCAGCAGACCGCGTTGCTTGCCCAGATCCTTTCTCTATTACAGCCGCAGCCGCAGCCTCCACCAGACTCGCAGTGATATTTTTTCTTGCGTTTTTTGTTTTGGACAGTTTTTTTTTTTTTGTGTGTGTGTTTGGGCTGTATATTCTTTTTCTTGTGTCTCTCCCGAACAAAAAAAAAGGAGTTTTTTACATGCTGGTTGGGGTATATATCTTTTTGCATGATGATTGGGGTATATAGTCTTGGGGGATACTGTTTGATTTTGGGATATAGTCTTCCTGGTATTCTTTTTGCTATTGTGATATTGGGCTTACTTTTTCATATTGTGATATTGAATTTTGATGGTGGTCTAATCAATTTTTGTAATTTTGATTCAGTTTGGATTCATTATGTCTTGATATGATTTGATTTTGATTGATTACTCTATCTATTCCCATGGTTTTGTTTATATATTTTTGCATGATATTTCGTCAAGGCTGGTGTTTTAGATGAGTTGTTTTTTGGTTGATTGTTTAGTTAGTGCATGTGTTTTCTAGGAAACTATGTTAGAATGTTTTGTTGGGGAATTGACAAATGGGGAGATTGTTAGGTCCCTTAGTTTAGTCAATACCACAAATAAACATTGTTTATCGAGTTGTAAGTTTCCTGATTGCTTTGCCTTAAGTCCTGGCTCAAGCGAAGAAGTTTTGCTCCCAGAAGTTTTCTTGTCTGCAAATATTCTGAGAAGGAAGATTGTACACTAGAGTGAAGGAAGCTTGGCTCAAGCGACACCACTTAAGGAATACACACGTAATTGGTTCCTCGCTCGAGCGAGACAGTCTTCGCTCGAGCAACCTTCGTGGCCCCTGTTTTCTATAAGTATTTGTTTAAGTTAGTTTTAGGGTTAAGTTTCTAGATCTGTTTTGAGGGCTCTAGGGTTTTCTTTTAGGGCTATTTTGCCAGTTTTCCTTTGATGTTTGCTTGAGTATTAAACTCACATGGTTTGATAATTCACATCAAAGGGTTGTTTGAGTGATCATCTTCAAGAGTGTTCTTCTTCGATGGAATTCGGAGATTCAAGCGTGGAGTGTTCAAAGGTGTTTGAAGTTGTGCGCAATCGTTGAGTCAATGTGGATGCTGTGGAATCAACATCAATCTAATCAATTCTGAGACGAAGGTTATGGTGGAAGATATACAAGTCGTTGAAGACAAATTGATAGAGTTTGGATAATTTGTTTGGGTATTTTGTATTCTTTCTTTCCTTCATAGTGAATTGATTTGTGGCGTTTCGCCCGTGGTCTTTTCATCACAATTGGAGGTGCTCCAATAGTGATTTTTTCCATGTAAAAATCGTTTGTGTCAATTTATTGTTTTTGAAACAATAATCTAAATCACTTTTGTACATGCTTGATGATTTAGATTGTTAGTTTTAATTGTTTGGGAATTGGTACAATTAAATCTTGATCTAATCACGAATCACTTAGATTTTTCAATTTTATTAAATTAATCTTTAGACTTGTGAAATTAATTGATCATGCTTTATTTGAATTGTTTCTCTTTTGCTATAGTTTTATAGTGCATGATTTTTTCTCTTTCTTTATCTGATAGAATAGAACATATTATAGCATTCAAATGTGAGTAAGTTGATGTGATTCAGAGAACATATTGATTTCTTTAAGAAAGTTCTATGACATTTTAATTACAAATTTGCCATTTTGCTTTCTTAAGTTCTGTTTTATCAATTTGAATACAGATGCGGAGTTGGGAGACACGAGGTCTGTAGCTGAAGCTCTTGCCATGTCAAAACAAGGTTAGCATAGTTCACTTTTCCTTGTGCAATTCAATTTGATATAGTGCTTTGTCTTTCCTCAACTCGTTCTTTCTTTTTATTCTTTCTGTTTGAACACTAAATCGTTGAGTTTCTATGCAGTTGAGTTAGCTAATGAAGCATCTAATGGAATGCAAACCAGGAATGCTTAGATAGGATTTCTCAGTTGGCTGGGATTGAGGATTTTTCAGCTACCTCATGGCCCTTCATTGGCACCATTTGTCATTAAGGTATGCCTTTCTTCTTAAAAAAAAAATGACACATGTTAGTTTTGATTGCAAATAGGTATTTTATGATTTGTTTCTTGGATCAAGATCCCTGAGACTATTTTGATTCTCAACAAGCTAATGCACTAAAAACTTTGGGAGATACACTAGTTAAAACATGACAATGAAATGCAACCTGAGTACCAGTGAAGCTTATGGTTCTCTAAGGGAGTGTATATCTGAGATCAAAATTGCCGGATCAAGTGATCCTATAGTTAAGCCTGAAGTTGCTTTCAAGGTAATTGAAACTCTTGTTGCAAATCATTGATCTGCCATAGAGAGAGGTCACTAACATAGTTTTATTTTGATTATTTCAAGCTAAACTAACACATTGAAGTGCATTAAATTTTCAAGTCAAGTTTGATATATGTTTTTGTGGATTTTGTTGAGGGAATAGTTGATATGATCAAGCAGATGATGTTGGGAGCCAACAAATTTTTTTTTTTTTTTTTTTTTTGAAGACTTGAATTTTTTAGTACAGTGTATTTAAGGATGGTTAATGAATAATGTCTATTATAAATTTAATTAAGGATTAATTATCTAAAAGTCCTATCTACATATTTAGTGGTAGCTTAGGTCCTGTCAAAAAGTTTTTGAACCAATAAGTCCCATTTACAGGTAACGCCAAAACTGAGAATGTTCTCAATTTTCAAAACATAGAATGATTTCAGTATATAATTATCAAAACTAAGAAATTTCTCAACGTTTTTTCTAGTATGAATTGAGAATATTATTAGCTTAGAGAAATTTCTCAATTTTTTTCATGATTAAAATTGAGAATATTATAAACTGAGAATGTTCTCAATTTTAAATCAAAATTCAGAAGAACAATGTAGTCGAGTACATAGGGTTACAATTTCAGATCTGGTGAACTTTTTGACTTGGAAGGTTGCAATTTGGGGTTCGATTCGAAGCCCTGGTGTGATCTGCGTACTTCTTGACTTGCTCTCGGTTCAATTGGGTGGAACTTGAGTAGGCTTCACGGGCGATTTGAAATGGATCCAGATTTGGATTCCTTGAGTCGCAAACTCAGAGCACAAATTGAAACCACATGTTGATTTTAGTGAATCGAGTCCAAAACAACTCCAAAGAACATCCCAGCTATGATTTCATCGCAAGTGAACAAAACCCAGATTCGAAACTGGTTTGATGCAAGTCGTGGATGAATTCAAGAGTAGAAGTCATGATCTCGAGCTGAAATCTAGATTCAAAGTCGAAGAGTGACCTGCGAAATTGATTGATCGAGCTTCAATCAATGACGAATCAAGACCCAGATTACCCTTGTGAACTCGAATCACCCATGTCCGTCGAACTGAAGTTACATAGAACTTCAAATTGCAACTATGAAGAGAGAGAGAATGAAGATAGCAATGATGTTTGGCAGCTATGAGAAGGTCTTGGAAGGATAAATTGGGCTATTAAAAATTAATGGGACTTGAACGAGCAAATAATTTTGTTTAGGACTTAATAAATTATAAGTTCACAAAATGGGACTTGTACGTAAATGTCCCTTTAATTAATTTATTAATTTTGTTATTAAAATTAACAAAAATTTGTTTGGTGCTTGTAATTGATTTTTTTGTTGTAGCAAACCCATATATGATTTTTTTAAATAAATAATTATTTGCGACAGTAAAACAATGGTCACTAAAATAAATAATTAATCATGATTTTTTTTTTTTTTTTACGACGGCAAAATAACTATCGCAAAAAGTAGTTTAGGCGGCCGCAAATAATTTGCGACCATTGCTTTGCCATCGTAAAAAGTATTTGCCACCCCCACATGTGCATCCCCCATCTACGGTCACATAGGCAGTCACAAAAAGTCTTTGCGACTGTATTTTTATTATTTGTGGCGGTTGCAAAAAGAGTGTTTTTTAGTAGTAATCTCCCTCTCATCTTTAGACTCCTTAATTACAGAATGTTTGTCTGAGACCACCCATACCATGATATGGCATGAACTAAAGGAGTGTCACAGTCACTAACATGATTAATCAATGTGTCAATCATCAATTCTTTGGCATCATTTCTATTGAATTTTTTTGATTCACTTACATCTAAACTAGTATGTCATCTATCCATATCAGCAATTTTGGTTTCTGCAACACAAGCACTCAAGTGAAAATCTATCTTGCATGCAATGGCATCTAATCTAGCCCTCATATCTTTGATCTTGTGTCCCATTTTCCAACGAAGTATAAAATCATTTTGAGGAGAGAAAAATGTATGTAACTGGTATATTACACCTCATTTATAATCCAACCTAACTGGTATAAGTGGCCATGGCATGTCCCCATACCCATAAACATTTTTTCATACATATCCCAATATCATAAAATTTAAGTTTATAAAGGTCTAATGCTTAGACAAAATAGATCAAAAATGTAAAAAATGTGATCAGCTTTTTACTGAGTTCGTATATCCTTCAATTAGAGTTTGACAAGTTAGACTCTTAGAAATGTACCTGTACCCGAGTCCATATAACATAGGTACATTTAATTAGTAGTGGACTAAATTAATCTACAACATAAGAAGTAACAATCAAAAGTTATGAAGCTTAGTTGAGGATCTTAGTGCATCCTAATGGAATGAAATGTCATATTTGTTATTATATTTAATCTCTGTTGTATTACTCTTTATTTCTTATGTATTGGTTATGAATTAACATGTGCCTTACTTTTTTGAGCAACAATTTTTGTTAGTGTCACCATATTGCTTCATGTTTCATTTTTATGAGTAGACCTCTTAACCTGCCCATTTTCAAGATGTCAAAAGACAATACAGGTGATAGGGACCAAGGAAAGAGAAGATTGAAGACATATGTGAGTGTAGACCGCTCGAACTCTCTCCGCGCAGCCCCCTTTTGAAGAGGGCGCGAATTGGGGTTCTAGCTACTACAGCTTGGACTCCTATCACGGCTGAATCTAATCTCACAAAGTGCAATGTAAGTTTGATAAATCACCAAAGAGTCCAAATCCAGCAATTGGTTTTAAAAAATCAATTTTGAATCAAAAGCGCCAAACATGGGCTACTTTGCCAGATTTCAGAGTCACCACCTAAATATTTTATTTTGGGAAATTTAGGAAACCCTGACTCGTGCCTAAGGCCACGTGTCCGTCATCACCAAAGTTTCCTCGGCTCAGGAACTTGGGTACGAGGGGGGAAGGTCATGAAATGAGCACCCCCACTCGCCCGATCAAAGGATCGGCCTCCACTAAGCATGATGTGTTGTTTTGAAAACACATGTGTTCTTATTCCGGTTTATTAGCTAACCTTACTATATGATGCGCACAGCATACAAGTATAGACTAAATCACTCGGTTTGGAACAAAACATCTCATGTTCGTTTTTCGAAAATAGTTTGCAAGTGCTACTCGCAAGTAGGCTAAAACGCGGATTTTCCATCCTCAAGTGGGCTTAAAACAACATGATTTGCCACTCCGCAAAGTGGGCTTAAAACTCACATTTGATGAATTGTTCCAATTCAAGTAATAAAGCCTTCATCCACAGGCATTCATGCAATTTAGCATTTAAGCAAATAGCCTCATGGCAAGCATGCTGTCATGGCAACACTCACACTCATGTAAGGATGCTAAAGCATAAACACTTATAGTGTACTCCCAGCCAAAACATAAGCTAGTTAGAAATATGCATGATCCTAACTATGTTAAGTGCCTAAAGCAACACATGCAATAATGCAACTAATAGGCTCGACTATCTAAGATAGCGTGTGAAATGCAACACTTGATAACATGCTTTGGAACACGTATTCAAGAAAGTGTATTGAAATACAATGCAGTTTGAATGATGCGCCAAGCCCGGTGCATGCAAAGACAAATGAATGATGCACATATGCAAGGCATAAGGTATGCTAATTGAAATATGCCCTAAACTAACCATCGAAAGCGGTAAGTAAAAGGGAGAAAGAAATGGGGTTGGAAGACATGCACACACACACGCACCCTTATTACAACATTGTGCCCTCTCGACGGAAGGTCCGAATAAATAAGCTAACTAGCTACGCTAAACTATGCTACTTATTACAAACCAACTAATTAACTATGCTAAGCTAATTAATTATTACAGACCGAATTGAATACTAGCTAATCTAAGCTAATTAGAATATTACAAAATAAACTAAGCTAAATTAATCACAGCACATGTAATTAACTACAATTAGCTAAGAAAGCGATAAAGATGGCCTCGCGGGTGAAGGAAGCATGCATCCTAGATTGGCATCATCCCGAGAATCCATTGCTTTGCCATCAATTGCCTCTATTTACACTTTGTCTCAGTTGCTGAATATTGAACCAAACCTCCAAGCTATTTATGTTCCAAAACAGGCTGATTTCTGCACAAAATTGGACTGGTGGCCAGTCAACCACAAAAAGTGGCTGCCGGCCACCTAAAGTGGCCGGTCGGCTACTTGAACTGGCCGGTCGGCCACCTGTTGCTCCAGACTTCTGGTTTTGCTGCAATAGAGGACAACAGAGGCACAACAATGTATTTTGCAGGAAATGTATGTTCTACCACACTCTTTATCATATCTCAAGCTCAAAGGAGGGTGGCACTCGGCTTTCAAGCCACCAACCAAGTATCTCAATACATGATGGCCCGAAGAACCAAGCTTGTACAAGCTTAATGAATGCACAAGTAAGACTCAAAAGGCCTCCACCCTATCATGCACAATCTAGGGGGACAGCGACCAAGAAATGGGACACATTTTATCACTTTGAGTATGAAACGTGCCACATTTCTTGTGTTTGAATTAATGTCCGATCCAAACACATGCAATGAAACACACATGCTTATCTTTTACAAGTTTTACTTGGTCAATTCTTGTTTACTCATTTTAAACTTACCAATTAGTCCATTAACCGGTTAAGTTCAATTGTGAAAAGTCCTCTACTTTGAAAGACGACTTAAGCTTCGAGTGCCTTGAGCATGAAGGAAGTATCATGCTATTGGTTAGTAGAAATCCTCAAGGGAGAATTAAAACCAATAGGCATGAATGCCTCAAGTTCATGCTCAAGCCAACAAAGGGCTTAAGGCCACTTTCAAGGTGAATGAAAGATTGAAACAATGGAGTGCAATGGCATATATTTCAGCACTGAAATTGCATGCTAAGTGACTTAAAAAAGATGCAAACAACTCATGTAATGCATGCTCAAAAGCCAAACTCATTAAGCTAATGAAAGGGGTTGTGCCGCCACCTTACAACACAAGCCTCAAAGGGCTAAACTAAATCAAAATAGACCTCAAACATGCCAAAACAGTGGCCAAATCATGCTGAGGTTGAAGTTTACAAGGCAAGAAAATCATGCACACCGATTGGCCAACAAACAAGGCATAAGGCTTAACTCTTGGAAGCAATGAAGGAGTGGCACATGCAAGAGTATGACAATGGTATAAGCTTTGAAATTACAAGCTAAATGATCCCACATCACGAAAATAACTCAAACAAAGCATCCTAGGGGGCCCAAAACATAAAGCTAGCAAAGCCAACTATACCGTAGCCATACAAGGCAAGCCTCAAAGGACCAAGGCCATTCAAAATAGAGCTAAGGCATGCTAAAACAAGAACGAAAACATGCTGAGATAGAGCTAACACTAGCTAAAATGATAGGCTCAAGCATGAAGCATGTTAGGCCAACAAGCATGATTGCACTACAAGTATAAAAAGCAAGCAAGAGGTGGCCAAACTAGCCAAAAACAGAGCTAGAGTAGGTCCAAAAAGTCACAAAAACATGCTTAAACTAAGCTTCAAAAATGGAGAAATACATGCTCACTTGGTACGCCCTCTATGCATACAAACAAGACATAAAGAGAGGGGACCACCCCCTCTCATTTTGAGCCTCAAAACCAACTTTCTACCACGGAAATTCCTCTAAGTTTCAGTGGTAGAAAGGCCAAACAAAGGTCACAACAAAGGCTAAGAATGGTGGCTCAAGAGGCTTTACAAGCCATAGAGCAAAAGAGGGGAAACATCCCCTAACCAAACAAGACTCAAACCCACATTTTAAAGCCTTAAAATTAGAGTTTTTTAAGAGGTTAAACCAGCCTTAAAATAGCATGCAAAGGTGATCAAACACTTAATCAAAACAAAGCTTAAGAGGGACAAGTTGTTACCCTTGAAGAACAGCAGCAAGACAAGTCTTCCTCTGAGCCAAAACCAGCTTTTTGAGCTCCAAACAAACCTTCAAGAACCTCAGCTCCCAAGCAGTGATGTTTGACTAGGTGTTTTAGTGCAAATATGTGAAGAAAACACACTTTAAGGCACAATATACATATATATATATAGAGAGAGAGAGAGAGAAAGAGAGAGAGAGAGGGAGATTTTAGCTCTGAGATTTTCTGAACCCCTCTAAAGGGAGAGGGACCTACCCTTATATAGAGGAAGCAAGCACAAGCTTGCTTGACAAGCTTAGAGCTTGTTCCAATCCCACCATACACGTGTAGGGAGGATAGCCTCAATGCTCAACAGTTGGCTCAAAAATATCTGAAAATATCTAAGGAAAGAGAAAATTGGCCGCCGGCCAATTAAGGTGGTCAGCCGGCCACTCTAAGTGGCCTACAAGAGAGAAAAGTGGCTGGCAGATGCCAAAAGTGACTGGCAGCCCATCCCTTCCCTCAGACAAGAGGCAACAAGGTTTGGCCCAAAAATCGAGGCCAAAACACAAAGTGTTAAGAGGCTCAAAGACAAGGCACTCAGCCGAGACCTTCAGGCGCTCAAAACAAGCACAAACATGCGCAATCATCGCGTGCACAAACGATGATGTCAGAGTATTAAGGTCGGTCAAAAATGGGGTGCCTACAGTGAAGCGCAAGAAATGTCAAACAAGAGAATAGGAAACTAGAATTTTTTGGAGATTTAATATAATTTAGGTTCCCTTTTTATTCTGTTTATCTTTTTTCTAATTTCCACTTTTGGTTATGGAAAGTTGTTTGCTTATATAGATGGAATTGTGTAATGGAACATGTACCCTTAAATGAATTATTATTGAGAGAAATATTTCCAAAACCCTAGTGTGGTAATGTCATTCTCGAGTTCTTGGTTCTATTGGACGTTCATTAAGGGGTTTAATTCCATCGGGAGAGACTGGAGCGTGTTATTGAGTCTATGGGACCCATCACGGGTCCCGTTTCAATTATTCGAACCGTTAATATCTAGAGCTCGTCAAGTACTTCATGCCTGGAACGAAATCACGGTGATTGGATATCGGTAGCCCTTGATCGGAACATATTTTTTGTTAACAATTTATTTTTAAAATCATATTTACCATGGACAAAAAAGCGTTCCAATCAAGGGGATCTGATATCTGATCAATGTGATTTTTTATAGGCATAAAGTATTCGACGAGCTCTATATATTGAACGGTTAGAATCATCGAAATGGGACCTGTGGTAGACCCCACAGGCCCAACAATACGCTCTAGTTCACACAGTGGACTAGAGAGAAACCTCTTCCAATTCGATCATAACTCCCTTTTACTGATTGCATGAAAAAATAGGAGTTCTTATAGAATACTGCAGCTTCTCAAGCCTTTGAAGAGCTCAAAAATAAGGTAACTAAGGCTCTAGTCTTGACACATCTAGACTTTTCCAAAGTCTTTGAAGTCTCTTGCTATTAAACTAGGGTACATATAGGTTGAGTCCAAAGTCAAGAGGGCCATCTTGTTGCGTACTTCAACAAAAACTCAATGAGGCAAAAATAGAGATACTGCACTTATGATAATAAGTTCTACATTGTAGTGCATGCCCTTCGTCATTGGATGTATTGCTTACTATCTCAAGAGTATGATCTATTCTCTAATCATCAAGCATTGATACCTCAATTCACAAAGAACATTAAGCTCTAGGAATGCTCATTGGGTAGAGTTTCTCCAAGAGTACACATTCGTTCCCAATGACTATGTGGGTATGGAGAACAAGCTTGCTAATGCCCTCAGTTGAGTTGTTACCGTCTTACAATCCCTGAGTGTACACGTAGTAGGTTTTGATAGGATGAAGGATGAGTATGTCTTGATTATGGCATCATTTTTCGAGAGATCCACAATGGTAGCCATCATGATTATATTGATTTTGTGATTAAAGATGGTTACTTGTTTAGAGAGTCTAAGCTTTGCATTCTTCGTACTTCCCTTAGAGACTTCTTAGTTTGGGAATTGCATGTAAGCGGCTTAGTGAGACACTTTGGTAAAAGATAAGACCACTGCATTAGTTGAGGATCGATTTTATTGGCCGTATTTGAAACAAGATGTTGGTAAAATTGTCTTTTAGGTTGCACGTGTCAGTTGGCTAAGGCAAACAAAAGAAACACTGGTTTGTTCACTCCATTACTTAATCCCCACACACCTTGGAAAGACCTTAGCATGGATTTCATCTTGGATTACCTAGAACAGCTAGTGGTTATGATTCAATTATCATGGTAGTGGATAGGTTTTCTAAAATGACTTACTTTATTCCTTGTAGTAAACAACCAATGTATCACATGCTACAAATTGTTCTTTTGGGACTACATGGATTACCTACTTCCAATGTATCTGATAGGGTTTGTTAGAGATTTTTGGTAAACACTTTGAAAATTGCTAGGCACTACATTGAAATTTTCTTCAACTTTTCACTCGCGAATTGATGAGAAAAAACTCAAGTTGTTAATCGAAGTTTGGGTGATTTGGTTTGGTGCATTGTGGGTGACAAATCAAAAAATTGGGATTTAGTTTTACCAACTACTAAATTTGCTTACAATAGTTTGGTCAATCGGTCTACTCGTAAGAGTCCTTTTAAGATTGTTTGTGGTATACCCCATCACCAGCCCATTAACCTTATTTCATTTCCTCTTGATGCACATTTCTCTGAATCCTTTGCTAAACACATTCATGACTTGCATGTCGATATTAGAAGAAAAATTACTATGAGTAATGGACATTATAAACTAATGTTAGGAAGATAGAATTTAATGAAAGGGACTATATCATGGTTCACGTGCGCCTTGAATGTTATCCTAAACATTCTTTCAAAAAAATTCATACTTGTAGACACCCCATTTTTTACCGCCCTTAAGACTTGGGCGCTACTGATTGCTTACTTGGTGATGAAAGTTGTGCAGTGCAAAGGTTCAATTTCTTCGGCAAGGAGAGCGTCAAATCCCAACCTCACACCCCTTTTGTGGACCAAATCCATTTTGACCAAAATGATTTTAGACCTTAAAACCCTCTCTTTCAAAATAGTTTTTGAAAATGATTCTACGATGTTCTGAGGCTCGCATTTCGTTAAATGTTGCACTTTTCGATAAACCGAGCAACGACAAAGTGGAAATGAATGAAAGAGAGGTGAAATCTCTGAAAAATCTTTAAAACACCTTATTTAGAGGCTTGGAGTTGAAGAAAATTGGAGGAGAGGGAAGAAACCAAGTTGGGGAAGAAGATGGGCATGAACCGTTAAGAGAGAGTCAAGCAGCCCTCGCTAAATCAGGCCTATCCTTTTGTACACTTGGATTTCAGCTATGACGCCACTACCTTTGGAAAGTGGACTTCCGGGGCTTCATTTTTCACTCAAGAATCTCCTAAAGTCGAGTCCGGATGAGGGAGATATGGTTGGTTGAAGTTGGGCATCAATCTGGTAAAATCGAAACTGAGTAGTCTTCACTACAATGAGCATAACTTTTTGTACACTTGGAATTTTGATGTGAAGCTAAACCATTGGAATGCTTACTTCCGGGGCTTCAATTTGGACACAAGAATGACCTGAAACGGAGTCCAAATGAAGAAGTTATGCCCGTTTGAAGTTGGACTTGGAGAGCAGATTTTTGTTGTCGGCCACCAGGGGTGGCCGGCCGGTGTCCCAAACTCAGATATTTTGCAGATATTTACCTCCAGTTGTCTTCCACAGGCTCCAGCTATCTCTAAATTAGATATTTCGACCTAAAGCTTATATATTTCTATATATAGAGGCCATATCTCTCATATTGCAAGGTTAGCAAATTTTGGTAGCCTCTCTCTCTAAAAATCCTCTCTCTCTACAATTCTCTCTCTCTAGATTTCTCTCTCTCTTGCCCTTTTGTGCATACAAGTAGAGATACACCTTTCCTTTGCCTAGAGATCCTTAACCAAAGTTGCTTACCTTTGGGCTGAGATTACTTGAAGCCTTGTTTGAGCTCTAGAAGGAGGATTTAGCTTGATTTGGTGCCTCATTTGTGCCTAAAGTGTGTTGTGCTTCAAAGGTATAGAACTTACCCTATTTAAGCTTGTTTTGCATGCTTGTTTTGCCATCTTTTCAAACTGTTTTTTGCCTGGTTTTCAACTACAAAAATCTCTATTTTTAAGGTTTAAAAATGGTGGTTTAAGGCCTTTTTGAGTTAGGGGGCTGTCTCTCCTTTTTGTTCTTTAGCTTGTGAAGCTTTTGTGCCATCTTTTCATCACTTTCAAACCAACTCTTTTTGGGCCTTTAAACCACTAAAATTCAGAGTTATTTCAGTGGTAAAAAGTATATTTTGAAGTCCAAAAATAAAGGGGTTAGCCACCCCTCCTTGTGTCTCTCTTCCATGCCTAGTTAGCATTACATAGTAGCATGATTTTGTGGCCTAACTCAGCTTAATTTCAGCATGTTTTAGGCTCTGTATTGACATGTTTCAGCTTTGTTTTTGGTTGGTTGGAGCACTTGTTGCTTGCTTTTTGTACTTGTAGTGCAATTGTGCTTACTAGTCTAGCATGCCTAATGGTTTTGCCTATTATTCTAGCTTGTGTTAGTTTAACTCCAGCTTGTTTTAGCTACTATTTTGACCTACTTTAACTCTATTTTGGGTTAGTTAAGTCCTTCAAGGCTTGTTTTGCATGGCTATAGTGTAACGGTCTTCACTAGTCCATTGTTTTGAGGCTTTGAGCATGAAGTGTTTGAGTTGTTTGCATGTTGTAGCATCGTTTTGCATGTAATTTCAGCATCATAACCTCTCTCATGTGCTCATGTATTTCACTCTTTCATTGCTTTTGAGAGTTGTGCTTTGAGTCTCATTTTGCAAGCTAACATGCGAGCATGTTTTTGTAGCCTATTGTGCCTCAATCTCATCATGATTTAGCCACTGTTATGGCATGTTTTAACTCTGTCTTGAGTTAGTTTAGCCCTTCGAGGCTTGCACTGTATGGTTGTGGTGCAATCCCCTTCACTAGCTTAATGTTTTAGGCTTTTAGCATGACATGCATGTGTTGTTTTCATGTTTTAGTGTCCTTTTGCATGCCATTTCATCACTGAAATATCTGCAACCCTTCCCCTTTCATCACTCTTTACTTTGTTTTGAAAGTGGCTTTGAGCCTCTTGATAGCTTGAGTGTGGAATTGAGGCTCTCATACCTAATGGTTTTAATCCTCTCTTGAGGGTTCCTCTTAACCAACAGCATAAGGCCTCTTTCATGCTTAAGGTACTTGTGGCTTAAGCCCTCTTTCCAATTAGAGGACTTTCACTTTGGACTTAATCCATTAAAGGACTAATCTGTAATGTAACATGTGTAAATAAAATGAACCAAGTAAAACATGAGCAAGATAATCATGTTATGTTGCATTGCATGTGTTTGGATCGGACGTTAATCCAAACACAAGGAAAATGAGATTTCATACTCAAAGTGATGAAACGTGCTACTTTTCTTGGTCACCGACACCCTTGATCATGCATGATAGGGTGGTGGTCTCTCGAGTCTTATTTGTGCATTCATTAAGCTTGTACAAGCTTAGATCTCTAGCCATCATGCATTGAAAATGCTTGGTTGGTGGCTTGAGAGCCAAGAGCTACACTTCTTTGAGCTTGAGAAATGATAAGAAGTGCAGCAGTACACACATGCCTTGAAAATGCTTTGTTTTGCCTCTGTTGCTCTCTGTTGCAATAAAAGCAGAAGTCCAGAAAAGCAGGTGGCCCACCGGCCACTTAAACTAGCCGACCGGCCAGTTGAGGTGGCTGACAGCCACTTTTTGTGGCCGATCGGCCCCCAGTGAAGTTTTGTGCAAATGTGTTCCTGTGTTGGAGCAGAGGCAATCTGAAAGTTGGTACGGTTTTCAGAAATCAAACAAGTGCAAACAGAGGCATCCGACGGCGAGGCAAGAGCATTTTCGGGTGGAGCGACTGAGCATGCATGCATCCCTCGCTCCTCGAGGCCATTTAACTGCTTTACTTAGCTAGCTAATGGTAGCTAATTTACCGGTTTTGTAATTAGTTAGTTAATGTGCTTAATTAGATTAATTCGTTTTGTAATATTTTAGCTAGCTTAGAATAGTTAGTTAATTTCCTTAAATTGTGTGTTGTAATAATTAGCTAGAATAGTTAATTAATTCGTTTTGTAATAAGTATCTTAGCTTAGTGTAGCTTAGCTTATTTATGCGGACCCTCCTTCGAGAGGGCGCAATGTTGTAATTAGTGTCCGTGTGTGTGTGCATGTCTTCCAACCCCACGTCTTTCTCCCTTTTACTTAACCGCTTTCGATGGTTAGTTTAGGGTCATATTTCGATTAGCATACCTTATGCTTGCATATTTGCATCATTTATTTGTCTTGCATGCACCAAGGCTCGGTGCATCATTCAAACTGCATTGTCAATTCAATATACTTATTTGAATACGTGTTCTAAAGCATGTTATCAAATTGTATCATATGCCATATTAGTAGCTGAACCTATTAATTGCATATTGCATGTGTTGCATTAGGCATTTTGTATATTTAAGATCATGCATTGTTTCTAATTAGTTTTTATTTTGGCTTGGAGTACTCGGTAAGCTTTTACGCTTTAGCATACTTGCATGTGTGTAAGTGATTGCCATGTTTAGCATGCTTGCCATGAGGCTATGTGCTTAAATGATTAACTGCATGAATGCCTGTGGATGAAGGCTTTGTTGCTTGAATTGGAACAACTCGACAAATGTGAGTTTTAAGCCCACTTTACAAAGTGGCAAATCATGTTTCAAGCCCACTTGAGGTGGAAAATCCGCATTTTCTAAGCCCACTTGAGGGTGGAAAATTCAAACCATTTTCGAAAACAAACATGAGTTGAATTCGTTCCAATTCTTACGATTTAGTCTATACTTGCTTGCACGCATGTCACGTAGTAAAGTTAGATAATAACCGGATAAGAACACATGAGGTTTATAAAATCACATATCATGATTAGTAGAGGCCGATCTTTGATCGGGCGAGCGGGGGTGCTCATTTCAGGACCTTCCCCTCTCGTACCCAAGTTCTCGAGCCGAGGCAACTTTGGTGATGACGGACACGTGGCCTTTGGCACGAGTCAGGGTTTCCTAAATTTTCCCAAAATAAAATATTTAGGTGGCGACTCTGTAATCTGGCAAAGCAATCCAGTTTGGCATTATTTGATTCAAAATTTGATTTTCCAAAATGATTTTCCGGATTGGACTCTTTGGTGTTTATCAGTCTCACATTGCACTTTGTGAGGCTAGATTCAGAACCGTGATAGGAGTCCAAACTGTAGGACCAATTGGAGCTCTCCGAAAGAAGGGGCGCGAAGAAAGTCGAGCTACAATACTCGAGCCACTGGACCTTTTCATATCATCCATAAATTTGGACCTAATGCATATTTACTTGATTTGCCTTAAGATATGAATATTAGTCATGTTTTCAATTTTCAATGTTGAGGATTTGTTTCCTACCAAGGTACTTTTGAGCCTCTCATTTTGTCAACATGCTTTCTTTCTCTATTAGTGCCAGTTTTTATTCCTCGTCCTCCTCCACCTCTAGAATTTCATGCTGATCAAATTGAAAAGGTCCTTCACACTTAATATGTTGGCTCTTCTAATGGTGGTTTTCGCCGTTACCTTATGAGATTATAAAATCATTCAAACTCAGAGGACACATGGTCACTGAGGAGGAGTTTCATTGCCTTGAACCCACACTTTTGAAGCATTAACCGAGTCATTACTCTCCGGAGAAGAGTCATTTGCAGCCAAGGAGATAGAGGAAAGGGAAGATTAAAGACATATGTGAGGCGCAATAAATGTCAAACAAGAGAATAGGAAACTAAAATTTTTTGGAGATTTAATATAATTTAGTTTCCTTTTTTATTTATTTTCGTTTCTCTTTTTTCTAATTTCCTTTTTTGGTTATGGAAAGTTGTTTGCTTATATAGATGGGATGCTGTAGTGGAACAAGTACACCTTTGAATGAATTATTAGTGAGAGAAATATATTTCTGAAACCCTAGTATGGTTTTGCCATTCTCAAGTTCTTAGTTCTACAACAACAGGACATGTGATATGAAAAATATGAACAATACATGATACATAACACGATTTGACAACTATGCTCGTGAAAGCATTTGACAGCTAGCCAAAATAAACTATTTGGGGTAATTACCAGCTAGTCCCATTAAGGAGACTTAAATACCATTAAATCCTATTGACTTTTTGAATGCACCAATAAGTCCTACAATATCTATACGTATCAAGTTCTTTCATGTTTTCTTCTCTCTATCTATCTCTCTCTTCACAATTTTTCCAAAAGTTTCACACCACCATTGTCTACCAACGCCGCCACCGCCGTCACCGTTGTCGTCTACCCACTATAACCACCATTGTCGTCATCTACCTATCATCTTCTCTTCTCTCTTTCTCTCTCTCTCTCTCTCTCCATTATTTTTCCAAAAAACTCACACCACCATTGTTGTAACAACCCCGACCTATGATTGACTGTTAAACCATGATTAAGGATACCTAATACGTAATTAAGGAAAAATTCTATTTGTGTGTTGCATTATTTATGTTTATATCTGTCTACTAAGGAATATTTGTTTTTATTTCTATTTTGTTCTGCAAATTAAAGGCCGTATCAGCATCCAACAACGAAATTGACTGGAATTACGTGTTATGTAGGATTTTAAAAAATTTATGGTAGGTTTAATTGGAACTCAATTCAAAATTGAAATAATTAGAATAAATAATGTTAATTAATTAGTCACTAATGAAGTACCACTAATCAAGCCTATATAAGGCACAAGTAAGCCCTTGATTTCATTTTACACTCTCATTCCCTGATCCTTGAGCTCAAAAACGTGGAAGAGAGATAGAAAGAAGAAAATCGAGATAAAAAGCTAGAAACATGGAGAGTTGCTAGGAATTGTTGGAGAATTGAAGAGAATTTGGGAGTTTAAGCTTCTATTCTTGTGAATTCAAGACTCTAGGTAAGAATTTGGACCTTAAACTTTGTATTCAAGACTTTAGTGCAAGAATTCTAGAGAATGAAGTGTTTATTCATGAGAATTGAGCTTAAATTAAGGAATTTGAGAGCATTCCATGCATGCATGCATGTAGATTTTCTTACATTTTGAGTTTAATTGTTAAGAATTCTCACATGCATGTCTCAATTTTTCCTTAGTTTTGAGAATTTATCATGGTTTCCATCAATTTACCTTGGTTGATTACGATTTGGAAGCTTTGAACTCAATCCATTACTTACACGTTATGTTTTAAAGTTTTGAATTTGAATTTGCACAATGAGCATGCTTTTGGACTTTGATTTTGCGAAATGATTTTGAATTCTCAATGTTTTGCAAGTTTAGACATATTTCCTCAAGTTTTGGGGCCCAAAGGTTTCATTTTGAGACTTTGAATTCGAGTTTTGAAGCTTGGAAGCAAATATGGAAATTCCAGAATTCTGCTTCTCCGCTCGAGCGACAAAACCTCCGCTCGAGCAACCACTTTTTGTTTTACACTTCTACTCGAGCAACCAAAAGTTGGCTTGAGCGTAAAATGCATGCTCCCAGAAGTTTACAACTTTTGCAGACTGCTCAAGCGATCAGAGTTGCGCTCGAGTGAGACCTTAGTCTCACACTCGAGCGACCGTGGAGCGTGCGTCGAGCGAAAAAATCATGCAATCAGTACTTTTGCAAAGTTTACAAACCACTCGAGCAATGAAAGTTGCGGTAGCGACCACTCACATTTTTAAACGTCCGCTCAAGCGAAGGAAGTTACACTAGAGTGAGGACCCTGTTTTCAGCAAATTTGACTAAGTGTTGCACAACATGTTTTGGCATCCTTATTATATATTAGGCATCCTTAAGCCCTAATTAATACATAACAATGAGGATAAGACTTAGAAACACACTAAGAACGAAATAGAATAAGTTAAGTACTATCCAAGTGTGTGTTTCAATATGTGTATCTATTATGTTTGTGTAGGTCATGAGCTGTAAGCTATCCGATTATCCGTTCTGTGTATCTACTATTGGAGCCATCTATGAGTAATAACTTTGTAAAGTTATGTTCAATTTATAAGTATTTTTTGAATGATATAAGATGATTTGTTTTCTGAAATATTATTTTCTGTATGAACGAATGGTTGTCCAATGTTTATAGAATGTACTCGTGGCATCATTAGCTTCAGATGACATCTGTTAACTGTTCTATTATGTCCCAATTATGGGATAATTGTACGTCTTATGAGCGAACTATTATGGATCCTTCTGTATACGTCCCATTTATAGGCCAACTGTACATCTCATAAGCCAACTATATCGTCTCCGTGCACATGAGTCAACTGTACACCTTTATGGTCGTCCCATTATGGGTCAACTGTTTCTACTAGTGCTAATAAATGTACCACCTACGATTAATTGCAAATTCTGATTATGAATATGATTCTGAATCTATTTTTGTTATGAACTCCAATTTCTGAATGTGACTATAAATTCTGTTTCTATTAACTACTGAAACCTGATTTCTGTAATTATATGGACAACGTTCATTAAACCCTTTACCTTGTTATTATTCACTGGGTTTTCGCTCACTATTTACTTATGTATGTAGGTGACCAGGCGCATGACCAGGCTTAGAGTTAATGACCTGAAGTTTTGGTCTTGTCAGCCAGCTTTTATGGCTCCCAAGGAGGTTCCGAATGTCATATGGTCATGTTTTGTGAACGTATAAGACTTGTTTTCTTTTTGGATTTTGAACAAGTTTCCTGTTTATCTGTATATTGGGCTAAGTCCTCTTTTGGCTAAATCAGTAATGAATGTGACGTATGACTACTGTAATTATGACGTCATGTGTATGTATAAAGTTTTGAAATTTCTGTCCCATGTATGTCTACACAGCTTAATGGACTATGTATATTTTATATATTTGCTTTTGCAGCCCCTTACTATGTGATAATCTATTCAGAGGCCTATGGTGATCCAAGGATTACTGGCTGGTTACGACGTTAAACCTATAAGGGCGGGTTTGGGTTATGACAATTGTTTACCATCACCACCGTCACCGTAGACCCGCCACACCACTATCGTCGGCTACCCACCGCCACCACCGTCATTATTTAGACGTTGCCACCGTTCACCAACTATCTCCACCATCGTCACAAATCTACAATCTACCATTGTAAATCTACACTGTAAATGTCATGACCCGAACCCGCCCCTATGGATTAAGGTCATAACGGCCCAGTAATCAAGAGATTACTTACTGCCTCAAACCCAATAAAACATATTTCAACAGAGTCAAGGGGCCAAAATAGAAGCAAACTTTAAAAAAAAAAATTGTCCAATGAGCTGTACTTACATGGTATAGCAAAAATCATTCCAAAGGTATTTCATAATAACTCACACATATAAACAAAGTTAGCATTTTATATACATCTAGGAACTTTCAGATATACAGTCAGCCAAACAAAACTCATATACATAGGTGATCCAACGTGTTCACCCAAACAACAAAAAAAGTAACAAAGAACAAAAGGAACAAAACAAAGTCTTGTGCGTGAGACATTGGGGCTGACTCCTCTCAAACTTTACTCCTCTCAAGCCTTTCATCGGAGCTGGGTTTGGACATCTCTTTGCTCACCTACACACACATGAATGAGAGTGAGTGATAGCCCAGTGAATAATATCAAAATAAAGAAGTACATGAATGAAATTATAGCAGTCATATCACACAGCCTTAGGCCCATTTATGATTCTAACTAATACATCAAACGGCCTCGGGCTCAATTTATTCTCATCAAACGGCCTTGAGCCCAATTTGTTCGTGTCAAACAGCCTTTGGCCCTTTCCTTCATATCAAACGGCCTCTGACCCAATCATTCATGTCAAACGGCCTCTGGCCCAACCATTCACAACAAACATCAAGCGGCCTTTGGCCCAATCGTTCATGTCAAACACGTATTTCGTACTTGAGATCATAATCATAATTGTAATCCAACAGCCTTACCCAATCGTGTGGCATAACAAATATTTGTCTATAATTCAAATTAACAAACTTATGAAACTCAAATAGGAGTAAGCAATTGGACAAATAGCATACTTCAAAATGTCTTTACTAAGATATTACTCACAGTGTTCTGCTAGTGGATTCGTCATTGTGCTCGACCCTACACAATTCATAACATATGTTGGGTCACAAATAATTCAATCCATTCTTTAATCTATTTATTTCTCTTAGGCTTCTTTCTTTACCTTTTAGGTCAAACACAAAGTTCAATGCATGCCTAAGAGTACCTATAAATGAAAGAGAACGGAAAATGAAACATAAAACAACCTTTTAAAATTTATGAAACAGAGCTCTCCACTCGAGCGCAACTTTGGCCGCTCAAGCGGACCCCTTTGGTCTGTAAAAGTACTGGTTGCCTCTTTTTTGCGCTCGAGCGTGACTTCAAACGCTCGAGCTGAGAGTCAAAATGTGTGACTTGGCGCTCAAGCACAACTCTCCCTGCTCGAGCAAACATCAATGACTACAAAAGTTCTGGGAGCTAGAATTTTACGCTCGAGCGGACCTGATGAATTCTGGAATTTTCAGAATTGTTCTTGAAGCTCAAACTTGATGTTCAAAGGCCCAAAACTCATGATTTTGGTTCAAAAACATGGGAACACATTATATAATATGAGAACATAAACAATATGAGACCAATTGTTCAAAATCATGGTCCCTTTCCAAAATCATTTTGAATTCTCTTCATAAGTTTCAAAAACTCATGCATTCAATCTCATACAAACTCCATATCTTCATTAATCATGCATGCATGTTACTTCTTGACTCCAATACTATCTCAAATAATGCAAATGATACTTATAATCATGAAACTCATGAAATTCATGCATGCATGTGAAATTTGGTACTCAATTCATCATGTTCAACATGATTCATGCTTAAGTATGTAAAATCATGGCAATTCTATGCATGCATGTACATATAGACTTCAATCTCATCATAATCAATTCAATTCATGCTCTTGATTACCATTTAATTTTGAATTCACAAAATTACAAACTTAAACTCATGAATCTATGCTCAATTACTCACCTAGGAGTTCCAAGCTTCCAAATTCTAGCTAGTTCTTGAGCCTAGCCTTTCAAATCTCCAAGGTTTGAGACAATTACACAATTTTATTCTTCCTCTCTCTCTCTAGAACCGGCCCACTCTCTCTCTCTCTCTCTAGAGTATGATTTCAGCTAAGATGAGCTCTAAAAGGAAGAATTGGGTGTATAAAGGCCTATTTATAGGCTTGTCTAATCAAGTTGATTAAGGTTAAGTAATGATGCTCTAATTTAATCATTCTGAATCTAACTATTTTGATCCGAATCAATTTTCAATTAAATTTCACCGTAGGCTCTAAAAATTGCGTCAATCATAATGGCGTAGTCAATTTCGGTTTCTGTGGCCGATAAGGCCTTCAATTTTCAGTTTATAACAGTAAGTTGAACAGATTTTCCTATGGTGAATAGATATAAAGCCAAAACCACATATAATCATATAAATAGCACTCAAGATCATATCAAGCATATAATCACAATCATAATTAAGATCAATTAGCATAACATGGAATAGGGTTATCATAGTACAATCGCCGATCTACACTCCACCGTCGCCAATCTACACAACCACCATATCACCACCACCTCCTTTATTTCAAATTGAAATTTATTTTTCAGTAATAAATTTGTCACCTCTCTTATTCTTTGTGTATGTAGAAGAGGATGGTGAATTCTTGTAAGTGAATAAATTTACAGTGATAAGTTTATTAGTCTGGTTAATAAATTTATCAGTTAGGACTTGTAGGTAAGTAAGTCTGGTTAATAGGACCGGCACGTAAGTGCCTTAAACAGTTATGGCTCCGTCAATGCCTTTGAATAGGCACATCTATTACTTAAAAAGACCAAAGGCATGACACGAGGATCTTCCTCAGCGTACAATACATAATCCATCAAAGTTAATACTCTTGTCCATTGTCATCAGTCTAGAAATGAACAGTAGAACAGCATGAAGAGGGTCAAACTAAGGTAGCTACCTGGCACTCTGATCTTGTTCAATCCATACTAACCTTTAAAACACTAAACAAAATACAGACAAATAGAAACAAATGGGATGCCAAAGTAAACTTCTATTGATATCGAGAGAGCAAACTAGAGTTCACAATTTTACATGATCTATATTGCACAATGTTCCAAATAATTCATCGAACTAGAGTGTCAGTCTCAATTGTGCCCAATTGGGAAAATTATTTAGTACTCTTGGGGCAAGACCATGTGGTGACCCAACTTGATTTTGATTAGTTAAATTAAATAGTCAAACCCATCACTTTTATGAACATTGATCGCTCCAAGACCACCAAATAACCTCGTATCCAAAATATGGTTAAGAACAAGAAAAACAGATTGATCACTATACATACATCTTACACAAATTTTTATTATACCAACCACTTATTTTGACTAAAGAAAAGTATATAAATGAGTGTACAATGTCTGCATTTGAAGGTATTGTGGTTCTCATGAAGATATTCGTAAGACATCAAAAAATTCACACCTAAAATAATAAAATAAAGTTTTTTACCGCTTGGTTTCTAAAGAGAAATAATACATCCCTCTAATTTGGGAGCTCTAAAAGAGCACTAATGATGTGAAAAATAAAAAAAAAATAAAAAAAAAAAACAAAGCCAAAGCATCACATCACATGGGACCCACTCACCAGTTAAAGCTATTAGAACTCTTAATTTAGAGCTTCCAATCTTTTTTTGTTTCTAAATACTAAAAAGCAATAAGAAAATTATAAATTAATGTTACAAGATAATCCCTTATACCAATGAGTGCAGATGCTTGTGGTCTGATCAGAAGCTATAGCCATTATTGGGGACTTGAAAACTTCACAGAGAATCAAAAGTCTATGCAATTATAATCGAAATTATAAAGAAAAATATGCACATATTGAACAGAAGAAACAAAAGAGTGGAATTAATTAGGTAAACGAACGAACCGTGGAATATTAAACTAACGTATTAACTAAAACAACTGTGCTTTATAATGTTATAATTTTGCTCAATTTAGGTTTTGTCCAAACTAACAACCTTCAATCAGGCCCCCTTTGGGCTAAAATTTTTTAGCCATATAGGGTTGTAAAATTGGTCTGTGGGCCAGTCGAAGCCAGCCTACTGCCTAGGTGGAACAGGCCCATGAGGCCTAGGCCCATATTTAAGGCTCGGCCTGAGGCTCAGCGTCATTTTTTGTAGAAAAAAAAATTGATAAGAACAATTAAAAAATTGGTCAACCCGACCTAGGGTCGCCCCAAGCTCAAGTCCAGGGCCACCAGCCCACTCAAGGCCCAAATACTCACTAGGCTTGGGCCTAGTTTTCTGGCCTGTAGGCCGGCCCAACTTGAATTCTAACGAGAGCCCGAGTGGCCTAACATCGGCCGACCCAAGCCAAATTTACAACCCTAGCCATAAATTGGCTAAAAACAATTTTTATGGGATAAATTTTTGGTTTTTCTTAATTGGTTTGATAATTGTAAAAGAAAAAGTGAAATGATTGTGGTTTGAATGTGACATTTTGCCTTCTTAACTAAATTAGTCTATCTTGCTTTTTTGTTGGCTAATTCAACTACAACTCATATGCCAAATGGGGCCTCAAAGAGAGAGAGAGAGAACAATCTGTAAATTTTTTTGGACGATTTTTTTGTTCACAGTTCATATGAAGGATATGCATGTATTTTTTCTTCTTTTTTTTTTTTCTCTTTTTTGAGCAATGTTACATCCATCGAATTTGGGCTCGTCCGAATTACCGAATCTGTGCATGCCAGTTGTTCGACCAATCATCCAGGAGGTCGTTTGGCTGGTCATCTGGATGGATGTTGGTTGACACACTAGTTGACAAGTATGACATCCGCGGTTGACAAGGATGACACCAGTCGTCCAACTTATGTAATTCAGATAATTCAGACAAGCTCAAATTCAAAAGATCAATCGTTCCATCCCCCTTTCCCCCTCCTCCCCCCCCAAGATAATACATATTTTTCTATTACAAATGAATTTATGGCTTTTGTTTAGCAAGTGTTGATTTTAACCTAAAAGTTAAAAAGTCATTAAAAATATTTAAAAATTAAAGTTTATTTTTTATTTACTCTACTTTTTGCACATTTTTTAGTAAATTTTAAAATGTCAAATATATTATTATTTTTTTATCTCATATTTTAGTTAAAAAATCAAAAAGTTACTAAAAAAAATCTGTTCTCAAACAACCCCATGTGTTTTTATGGTTATATTACGTATTTTTTTTATCAAATGTATTTTTTTGATAATGTTATCAATTTTTGTAATAAAATTACATATTTTGTCATAGTGTTAGATATTTTTGTGGTTAAAATATGTTTAAATAAAAAATGTGTAATATTATTTTTTTTTTAAATGACATTACCACAAAATGCGTAATTTTATTTTATAAATTACAAATTATCGTAACTCCATTACAAAAATACTTAACAAATGCTATAAAAATATCTAATGAGGTGGATACACTACAAGAAATGTCACTTTTAGCTACTAAATTATTGGTTGGCAAAAGGCATAAATTTGGTCGCTGAAACGATTTACTGACCAAAAATTTCTGTCGCCAAGTTCGTCGCCCATACCCCGTCGACGATAGTATTGGCGACTAAACTTCATTTGGTCGCCAAAAAATGAAACTTTTCCCTACTAAATTTCTTTTAGTAGCCAAATGGTATCTTTTCGCCACTAAAACAGTTGGTCACCGAAAGTGAACATTTAGCTACTAATACTTCGTTAGTCGGCAAACGTGACCTTTCCGCGACTAAATTTTTAGTCACTAAAAGTTCTACCTTAGGCGTGGTGACTTTTGCCGACTAAATCTTTTCGTAGCCAAAAACCTATGAAGATTCATTTCTTTACTTTTTCCCACCAAAAGTTTTAGTCGCCAAATGATACCCTTTTTTCCGTGACTAAAAAATTTAGTGGCCAATAGTTTATTTCTCTCATTCTCAGATTTTTTAGCTACTAATTTTTTGGTGGCAAAAACGTTTTGGGTTATGTTTTTGCTACTAAATTATTAGTAGCCAAAACTTTTGATTACCTATTTGGCTACCAAAACATTTGGTGGCCAAATAATTTTATGTTTTTTTTTAAAAAAAAAAAAAAAAATTGTGAACAACTTGTACTCATTTATATTACAACTTTCATTTGTTTGTAAACAACTTTCATTTGTTTGTCTAATGTACAATGTGAGAGATCAAACAAGTTCCTTGAACATTCAAATCTACAAGTTTCATTCAATCTCAGGTAGATATAGCTATGCAAATTGGGAGCTCAAATCTCACATTTGCAAGAAGAAAAAAAATTACACATTAAGCACAATTTCTAAGTTATAACTCAAAAATTAAAGTAAAATCCAATACAAAGGGACCATTTAGAAAATACATGTACATTAAAGTACCTCATATAACATCCAGAGTCAAATGCCGTGATAATACCTCAAAATATCCTTTTTATCATCCGAAAAACAAAAAGAAGTCAGACAAGGAAAACAGGGAAAAAAACTGTTGATTCAATCTTTCAATTCTGAAGTTTCTAACTCTAGTTGTAATATACACACATTATGTACAGTGGATGTTGCAACAAATTCTCACCAAGAGAAAGAGAGAGAGAGAGAGAGAGAGATCCAACCAATATACATTTCCTGCAACTGAAGATAACAGGGACTGCCTTCAAAAATCCCCTTTTTTGTTCTTTCAAAATTTCAGCATCCATATAATGAGGAAAAAATATCCACACAAAAAATCCCCTTTGAATTCTGTTCTAGCCAACACGTGACTTGAGCATGGAATCTAAGACTATTGTGTCAGGAATATCTCCTTGAGGACCAGGAGGACAAGCATGATGAGGCACATGATAACAAGCACTGTTGCACATCGCACCATCCCCACTTTCGCCTGAGTTCTCTCTGCCTGCAATTTCAATATATTTAGCATGACAGCATCCACACAACATGACTTGAGTTCTAGGAATCATAGCAAACTAAGATAAGAGGAAGTGTTCGTGTGTGTGTGTGTGTGTGTGTGTGTGTGTGTGTGTGAGAGAGAGAGAGAGAGACCTTCTGTAACTGTTTAAATCCCTCCTCTACTGATACAGCAACATTCTGAATGTCGTAGTCTATCCGATCAACAATTGTGCCCTGTAGAAGATTATCAACTGTCAGTAATAGATTGATAAAGAAGCATGTGGGCATAAGTATGAAGCTTTAACCTGATCTATCACTAGGACAGAGAGATCCTTCATGATTTGGGCCAGCTCGTTAACAGATTCCAAAACCTACAAAACCTTTATTTATAGCTAAAAAAAGGAGACAGTAGATTTTGACACTAATGGTAGGGAGTAAATTGCCTTCAGTTACCTGTCTGATCTCCCTTTCCCTTTCAGCAGTGAACTTTTCGCTTGTCTTCAGCTTGGCCATTTGATGATCATTAAAACCCTGGATTAATTAACCATATATTCATATTGGAGAAAAAAGTTGCTTACTTCAAATATCAGGATTTTGTATATGGAGTCCGACACAGCATAGGATGTAAGGTCACAAAGTCAGGGTTCCCAACTTCCCTTTATGGCCAAAATTCATATACCAACCATAAGTAAGGCTCTACAGATACATTGATCTTTTTGGTGTTACCCTTTCTATTAATTAAAATGATTATTATAATCCAACAAGAAGGAATTCCTGAACTCTGGCTTCCCAAACAGGACTTGCTCACAGATTCTAGAAAGGGATGAGAATTGATAATTTTGAGCATAGATCTAACACCCACCAAACTTCACTCACAGACCCACAGTCAGACCAACCAATTCGTGGCCAAATCCATTCCCTGACTCTGTGCAACTCCCTGATGGTTGTGCACGGTGGGTGGTGATGGTCGTTGTGGGATGTGATGATAGTGGATGATGTTTACAGTGGTGATGACTTGTGTGATTATGTGTTGTGGGGATGATTGGGTGAGTGATGATGGTGGTCATGTGCAGTGGTGGTGGCATGGTAGATGTTGATTTTGGGTGATTAGTTATGGAGAGCAAGAGGAAGCTAGGGATTAGGTAGAGAATCAAAGATGAAGAGTCAAAGAGGGGACTAATAAGTTTAGGTTCATCACATTTTTAATCCAATGGTCGACAGTTTTATATGTAATATGTTATAAATATATATATAGTATTAATTATGCTTGGCATTCCTGATGCCTTTGCTTAGGCATGGCCTAAACTGAATGCAGGCTTATAAAATCCTGCCTGAGCCCAACAAGTTCTTAAAATAAACTTGTCCAGGACCAAAAAAATAAGGCTAGGTTTGGGTTGCTCAGGTTCAACCAACCCAATTTGCATCCCTAGCTCTTATCAATGCTAACTTATATACAGAGACAAATTTCTACGTGCATTTATGTTTTAGCATTTAGCAAGTTATACACACACTACTGTCTCAAATGAAAATTGCACCTTCCACCTCATTCCTTAGGAGTGGCAATTCCTATTAGATATGTTCCCTTAACAACCTCCCCACCCTTTCCCCCCCCCCCCCCCCCCCACACACACACACACACAAAAGGACGAGGCCAAGTACAATCACCTAGTTTTTTTTTTTTGTTTTGTTTTTGATAAATAAGTACAATCACCTAGTTTTAGCTTAGCAAGAAATAACAAATGATCAATGTCTTTGATATGATCAAAAGTAGAAGAGTTAGAAATTTCTTTTTATGAACTCCAATACCAGAATTAAAAAGTCAATACGTCAAGAGAAAACACAAAAAAGAAAGGTCCAACTGACATACCAAACTAGAACAAGAGAGGAAGTAAAATGATATATGAATCAAACATGGGCATTGGCATTTCAATGGTAAATGCATCATCCTGCTGCAGTGAATTATAATGTGATCTGATGTACATTTTTCATTATAGTCTCCAACGAGAAGAAAGTGAACTAAGTAGTAAATGTGTCAGAAAAATATACGATGGTCCAACTGATACATCACATCAGGGCAAGGTGAGAGTAAGAGGGAGAAATGAAGCAATATAGTACGTAAACGAACAAGGGCAATGTAAATACAACAGTTGGTGCATAATCCAGCTGCAGCGAATTATGATGTCATCTGATGTATAAGTCTCCTTATGGTTTATGAAGAGAAGAAAATCAAGAAATAATAACAGCAGAAAATACAGGTAAATATCAGAACCATACCTGCACATTTTTCCTAATATTTGAATCCTCAGATGGCCCACTTGTCGAAAGTTTATGTAATCTCTTCTCAGACTTCCTTAATAGATCTATAATCTCCAGGCTAAGAGCATTTATAACACGTTGATCTTCTTTGCCATCTCCAAAAGAGGGTGTTAAAGCCTTTGCATGAGCCTTGACTAACTCTCTCATTTATAACATGTTCTCGTGGAAGATGAATTGGTGAATTACAAATTTGGGACCTAAAAGCGACAAAACAAAAACTTTTCACATCTCTCAATTTCCCACATACCAAAAACTAAAATTAGTAAGTAAATTTTGACAAACATTGGAGAGAGTAAACAAACCTGAGCTAGAGAAAGTGCGTCCTTGGTACCTCGGATCACTTCCTGTATCTGCAAAACACCGAACACCATCACACATTTCTCAGGAAACAAACACAACCAAATGAGGGGGAAAAAAAGAGTAGATGAAAATGAAAATGGATGAAAACTTAATGGATGAAAATGAAAACTTACCATCATATACATATGCACATCAGTTATGATAATTTCAGAGTAAAACCAAATGTTAATGACTGAGGAACAACCAACAAGGATCAGAACACATTAATAATTAAGAGGAAGCCACAAGGGCATATGCGCTTCTGTGTTTTGTTGAACTTACCTATGATTAATAAACCTTGCAACATTTCCATAATGTGTTGCATCTAAACAAAGAGCCTCTTCATCCTTTAAGACTCCTTCTGAACCCCAATCAGCATCAAGCAGCACAGGATATGCATGCTCCTCACTGCTGGGGCATTTCGAGACTCGCTCAAACAGCTCTGCATTGGTTAATATTTCCCCAACATATTCACATACAAATGCACCTTTTGGGAGGTCCTCTAGGGTACGAAGACCCCATCCTTTTCCTCCAGGAGTCATAAACACCTGAAACATGGGGATAGGGGGAGCAAAACAGCGCGAACTAGTCATAGAATTGCATGTAAACTAACATAAAGATCTTATTGAAGCAAGTTTATTTACAGAATATGTAGACATTGCTGAGCCTCACTTTTTAAGAGACCCTTTTCTAAAGAACATAAAAAAACTGAAATCTTGGATTTTTTGCTTCAAGAGCTTGCCTTGGGAGAGTCACATAGTGTGCAGTTATAGCCTGTTTGATTATTTTAAAAATTTGATTTATGCTTTATCGACTAATTTCATATCACGGTTCAAGTGTTAAAAATTGGTAAGGTTTACTACTCTTTTTCAAAATTCAAAGGCCCCGTTTGTTTTGGGAGATAGAATGGAGGGGATTGATAGTGAGGAGATTAATAGTGAGGGGATTGTTAGTGAGGGGATTGATAGTGAGGAGATTAATAGTGAGGGGATTGATAGTGAGGGGATTAATAATGAGGAATTGTTAAATTATTTTTATATAAAATAATAAAAAAATATAAAAAATTAAACATTATATTTAAAAAAAAATTCCCAATATATAAAAAATAAAAAAATTTCTAATCCCCTCACTATTTTCTAATACCATCTCTACCTCATCTTTACTAATCCCCCTTCCTCCTCCTTACTAATCCCAAGGGATTACTAATCCCCTCCATACCTCTCAAAACAAACACTCTTAATCCCCTCCTCACTACCAAACCCAATACCCTTCCTATAACCCCAAACAAACGGGGCCAAAGTTCCCAAAAAACCCCAATTTAAAATAATAATAATAATAATAATAATTAATAAATACATAAACCTGAGATTTTTGGCTCAAATTCTCACCTGCAAATTGCAACTTATACCATGCTGTACCAGTTTCAAAGTATGGGAAAGATAAGAACACTGCTACTCAGCGATGAAGACAGTTTCAAAGCCCATCTACAAAGAGCCATAAATGCAAACAGAAGATCCTGGTGTTTGACATTCAGCAAAGAAAGGACACTCGCTCCTAATTGGTGGTGTATCATGTATGTTTACGAAGACAAGGATATTAGAGGACCATCTTCTTATTAATCTGAAAGTGGTCAGGGAAATTTCCTGTCGATTGTTGGCGTTACTTAAGCAGCATTAGCTGATATAATGCCTTAGTCAATGAAATGGTAGAATAAGAATGAAAAATAACTCTTGAAATTCTGCATTGCTTTCTTTGATTGATATGGTGAATTCTGGGAGGGGAATCAACGAACCTTTGAACGTGTGGAGAAGCCGATTCATAAATTACATATATATATATAAACACTTCATATCAACCATTTACACATATATAGCAGATCACTATATTTGGGGCCTGTTTTGCAGTGTTCATTTGAGACTGAAGTAAACAAAACAATTTGTAATCTTAGGAGGTCAGCCAACCTTAAATTTTCCCCTAGGACTCGTTCAAGAAAATACTATAAAGTTAACAAAAATATGAATAATTCCCACTCTACCAAAAAAATAAAATAACAATAACAATTAAAAGGTTGCCACAAAAATGATTCTGTTTCGAATCTAAAACCACAAGAACCGACTCATCACCCCCAAAAGACGAACGAATGTAACCTAATAAAATAAAAAATCGACATTAAAACAGAATAAAATTATGGCAACAATTACAATGAGAAACAAAAATTAAGCAACAACAGCTTAATCTGCAGCACTCTGATGTCCAATAGCTATTCAGGTGTACAAATAACATACATATTTGTAGAGAGAGAGAGGGTACCCGCATCTCAGAATTGCCGAAGAAGGTATCGAAGAGCTTGCGAAATGCTTGTCCCATGGCGTTTTTTGATCAGCGATTACTTTCTCTGCCTCTCTCTCTCTCTCTCTCTCTCTCTAAAAGGATCAGATTGAGCTCGAGCAAGCGTCGACGATCGAACTTTTCTTCGACAATGAGAGCACGATGGCGATGGCGGAGGAGGAGGAGGAGGTGCTCCGGTTGCCGGCGAACGCAAGGAGGAGCGGCGGCGGGACGGCAACGCAGCTGGACTCCTCAACCCTTCATCTCCTGAAACGAAGAGATGACCCTAATATTTCATTGGAGAGGTATTGATCTCACCCATTGGTTGCTCAACTGATCTTAGCCATCCAATTAATTTGTAAAACCCTCCAAAATTTCAAAAATCCCTCCAAATATTTAGCCATCCAATTTATTTGTTCAACTGATCTTAGCCATCCAATTTATTTTCCATCGGCGACTAAAGCTTTTGGTAGCCCAATCTCTACCTACGGCGACCAAAATTTCCAATCATCGCTGAAAATAAACTATTGGCGACTAAAACTTTAGTCGCCAAAGTTAAAAAATAATTTTTTATTTTACAATTGGCGACTAAAATTGTTTTTCGTCGCTGAAAATAAACTATTGGCGACCAAAATTTTGGTCGCCAAAGATAAAAAATAAATTTTTAAAATTCATTCAGCTACTAAACAATTTAATAGCTAAAAGTAGCTCTATGGCTACTAAAATTTATCTTAGTCGCCAATTGTGATATGTTTAGCTACTAAAAAATTTTTTAGTTGCCAATTGTAATATTTTTAGCTACTAAATTTTTTTTGGTCGCCAATAATCAACATTCCCCTACTAAAAAAAATTTGTAGCTAAAAAGTTGACTTTTGCTGACCAAAATTAATTTTGGTAGCCAATTCCCACACTTTTGGCGACTAAATTTGTTTTGGTAGCCAAAAGTGGTCGCCAAAAATGTGTTTTCTTGTAGTGATACGGTACACACACTATAGGCATGCCGTACATGGGCATGAGTGGTTGATGTACCCCGCACAGTAGCCACTGTTGTGCTGTTAATGGCAACAATTTGGGGTCAATTTCGATAATTCGAACAGTTTAATTTTTAAGAATATTGAGTAAAATATACTTGTAAGACAAATAAAATTGATTGGATCCCAATAACTTTTTTATCGAATTGCATTTGTATTAAAAACATGAATAGCAAATGTGATTTCAATTCGATAAAAAGGTTATGATATTCGATCTACTTAATTGTTTATCGCTATGTTTTACTTTAAAAAATGAACGATTTAAACTATAAAAATAAACCGCTAAATGGATCCACGCACAACATCGTCTACCTATATCCATGGTAAACACTTGGGGATGGCCATTTTAGCCGTATCAGTGGAAGCCGTCCATACCCAATTTGAATGAGATGAATATTATCCGACCCGACCTAATATAATTAATAATTTATGTATATATATATAATTAGACATGAGAAAACATAGAAGTAGAGAAATCTAAAAGTAGTGTATAATTTTGTACATATTTTTGTTTGGAACATGAAATGTATATAAGGAATTACAATTTGAAATGTGGTATGTTCGACTTTTTTTTTTTTTTTTTTTTTTTTTCCCTTCTTGCTCCCATTTGTTTTGGTAATTTGAAATGTGATTGGGTATCAGGTATTTGCGGGGATGAGATGAAATTAGAAAATTACACATGTAGCAGGGTTGGGACAAGGGATGGAGTGTGATTTTATTCACAGGGGCAAGGGCGGAGAGGAAAAATTCGCTCCAAACCCACCCTATGTCCATCCCTATACACACCCTACAAATATAATAGTGTTTCTCATGAATAGTCCAGGAATACTGTCACATGGTGCTCCATTATAGTATTTTTTTGTAGAGAATGTGGAATATTAATTATTTTTGTTCAGTAATTAAAGAATATGAAGGGACATAATAAATGATGATTAATAAAAGAATATGATTACGTGATACTCCGAAACTATTATATAACTTTTCGTTTCCTAAGAGAAGACATATCATCCCGTCCCTCAGCCACCAACAACATGCTAGCTGAAATGCGTGGAGTACACGCTCCAGATTTGGGTTTGGGCTTAATAGACATGAGTGGGCTGGCCCCTTTTTTGTTTGGGTCAAGATGTCTTTTGGGTTGGGCTTATTGGGTCATAGTACTCCAAGTAGCTTCAGCTCTCTGCCTAATAATTTTGGACTCACATTACTTAATAATAATAATAATAAATGTAAAGAATTTTCTTAATTCTTTGGTAATTGCATATTATAATTGTAGAGTTACAAGGTAAATTTGGTCAAGCTATATTGCAGTTTCTTTTGGTTATTTTGATGAGACTGAGACATCATAAAACTTTGTTTAGATCCCAGATTTGTGAGACAAAACTCTTAGGAACCTGGGGTTGGTAGTATCCTTTATAGGCACAATACCGTGTTGTGAGCTTTTGAAAGTGTGTCTCAAATTTATTTTAATAATCTAAACTGTTAATAGTGTAGAGTTTGTTGAGTAGATCATTTACGAAAAATTCAAGTTAATTAGACATATATAACCCACAATATGACCACATTTATGTATAAGAAAAATAAACGGTTAGTATGATTTTATTAATTTTTTTAAGTTATTATTCGGTTTGATCATATGGTTATACTTATCCAATTAAATACATTTTTTATATAAACGATATATTTAATGAATCTTATAATATCAACGAGTCGGATTATGAAAATATGATCCGAATAAATTTTACGAGGTTTGACAACACGCACCCCAAATCCATGCATGGTGGCTCAATGGTTACATGGTTCTACGTTTTATTAGTTTTACTTTACAATAGCCAAAAATAAAATTAAAAAAAATAAAAAAATAAAAAGAGAGAAAAAATAAAAATAAAAAAGAATTAAAAACTACAGACAACAAAATATACAAAATACAGAAATTTTATAAGAAATAATTTTTTTCTCAAAACATTAGACTAAGATTAGTTTCTAAAGAGTTTTTTTTTTTTTTAAATATTTTTTAGAACATGAAAAATATATTAAAATAAAATAAATAACAAACAAGAAAAGAAAATGGAGACTTATCTGTAGGTCTTACTAAGTGGATTTATTGTTCAATAGTCTCATGATAATTAATAGGATTTTTTATCATACACTATTAAAAAACATTACTAATTGTTAATTTTCAGCAACAGTTTAAAAATTTTGTTACAAAAAAGTCACTGATTATAAGTTTTAGTGATAGTTTAAAAAAAATTGTCACAAAAAAGATCACTAATTTTCAACTTTCAGCGACAGTTTGAAAAATTTGTCAAGAAAAAGGTCATTAATTGTAAGTTTTAGCGATAATTTATAAAAATCGTAACAAAAAAAAGTCATTAATTGTTAATTTTTAGCGATAATTTATAAAAATCGTCACAAAAATTATTTTTAGCGACGATTGTACTAGAATTTATTTTTAATAGGATTTGATAGAAACTAAGTCCAACTATTAGGACCTATTGATAGTTCACTTAAAAAAAAGACCCTAAAGAGCCAAGCAAACAATGAAACAAATAACTAAAAATAACAAATCCGTCAAAAAAATTCAGTTACGATCTAGGAAAAACTATTGATCTTCTCATAGATGTGGTTTGGAAAACTAAATCTGCATCAAACCAAGCAAGATCTACATAAACGCCTCCCGTTGCCGTTGATGTCATCTCCATCGCCACTACCACCGTCGGCGTACTTCGGACACCACCAAAAGCTAAAGTTGAACAAGAAAAATATCCACAATAGTATAGGAGAAGGCTTGAGAGAAGAGAGAATTATTGTGTATGTCAAAAATCTAAAAATCTGTGTTGAATCCGAGAGAGAAATACTCAAGAGTGTTAGATGGGGAGATATTAATCAACTGAAATTAGCTTAGTTGGCCGGAATTTGTTTGAATTTTTGTTTGTTGTATTACGTTTATTTTTAACTGATCTTATTAATAAATAAATGAGAAAAGCGTGATACAATTTTATAAATTTCAAAAACAATTTTTAAGAATTTTGAAACTTTTATTTTTTATCTGTTTCTAAAGTACTTTTGTTTTATCTCAAACTCAATACTAAAAAATGTGTGAAGAACAATCTATGAAATTTTCTCTTTTTTTTTAAAAAAAAAAGAAAATTTCTGTTAAAAGAGAATCCCAAGAGATTACCGAATATTTTATACAAGTATTGGAGGTGCCAATTGTGAAGAATATTTGGCTATCCAGCCCGGTTGTATCTTCTTCTCCACCTAACAATTCCCTTTTGCTTAATAGGTTGGCTTGTCCATTGTTAGGTTTCCTACTTTATAGCTCTCTCCAATACTTTACTTCAATATTTTTATTTTATTTATTTGATTTTTTTTTTTTTTATAGTTCTAAAATATGACTCTTAAATTTATTCATGTTAATGTGGATTACTCTAAATCAATTATTGATTAATTTTAAAATCAATCACTAAAAATTGAACCTTCTATTATATCATTAAAGATGAATTTAAAGATCGTGTTTTAAAAGATATAAAGCATTGGTTTTCTTTTTGTGGCGGCAACAAAGTACTTTGTGGTTAGTCTTTGGCCAACATAGCCAAAACAATTGTAGCATCCAATGGAAAGCTCAAAATATGACCAATTAATAAATTGATCAAGCTATGTGATATTCCTAATTAAACTATCTTTTTATTTTTTTTTTGAGAAAAAGACAATTCTATTTGAAGTATGGTTGTTCCACTTCGCATAGTGACACATGAGAAGATGTAACAACTTGTATTAGTTTGCCTTTCTGAACTTATTAATGCGTGTTTGATTTCGGAAAAGGCTATAAAAATAGTGTATATAATATGCACTTTATATAAAAAATATAATTGTCATTATAAAAAATATAAATTTTTGTTCGTCATAAAAAATATAATTTTATAAAAAGTATAATTTTGTCATTCATAACTTTAGGGTACACATTGTAATTTCGTCATTCATAACTTCTATCACAAAAATCATAATTTTTCTTACAGTATGAACCTTTTCTACATTGTAGCATTTCCCATTCATCTAATACATATGAACATATTTAATGATTTTTTTTTTAATGCAAAAAAAGATATTATGATCTTTAGATAAGGACTTCTATGTATATTTTTTAAATGGACCAATCAGCATGGCTGATGTATGATTATATTACTTTTTTTTTTCTTTTTTCTTCTTTTAAGAAAATTGTCAATAAGTGAAACAATCTTAAAATAATTTCATTGCAGGTATTACATTTTTGTGAGCAAGTCACACATGAAAGACTTGCACCAAATACAGAAAAGACTTACACCATACATATGAGATTTGTACCACTATAAAAATGAAATTGTTTTCCCACTGTCCAACTAAAATACAATTTCTCCCTTCTTTTTTTTTTTGTACTTATTATTGTATTTTACGTATATGTTTAACATCATGTACATATATTGGGCCAGTTTAATATAATTTACTGTAATTTAAAAGTTAATAATTAGAAGGCATAAATCAATGTAGAGTTGGGAGAATTAATTAAAATCAGGCTGGCTCTTTGGGCAGAATATAAGCTGCAAGGTGTGATCTTGTCAGTGTCTGACTTTGTCTGCAACCTGGCCTCTATTAAAGATTGTAGTTGTTAGCCTTTATCTTGTTGCTGTGTATATATGTTTGATGTATTTGTTTAGTTTTGGTTGACCTCTCCTAAACCTTTGAATTGTGCTGTAGATGATGGTTTTGTGTGTGTGTGTGTGTGTGTGTGTGTGTGTGTGAGTTTAGTTGGGATTAAAGTTTATGTTTTGATACTTATAGTATGAATCTTTTCTTTTGTTTTTCCTTTATTGATATATGATATATGATATATGATATATGATGTATGATGTAAGGTTTCACCTTAATTCTCAATAAATAAAGATTTTTGTTTGCTGATCAAAAAAAAAAAAAGCATAAGCAAAAGCGTTCATCTTTCAGTTTTTAGATAATCAATTTTTTTGAACTTATTTAGCCATGGTTCGGCTAACATTTTGGAGCTAAAAAATCACAAAAAGACAAAATATGCTATATAAGTCAATAAGACAAAATACTACTTTTTTCCCATAATCATTACACTTTTTCTCTCATAAAAGTCAAAAAAAAAAAAAAAATCAAACGAGACTAAAAAAGTCAGCCTTAAAAAGTCCTAACATAAAAAAGTCAACGCCAAACGAACCCTTAAACTATGTGTGCCTGATAAACTATGAGTAAAAGTTGCGCCAAATAATTTGACAAATATTTCCAAAATATAAAAAAAAAAAAAAAAAAATATAAGCAACTTAAATAAATTGTAGGGCAAATTACACAAATAATCCCTATAGTTTGGGACTCGTGTCACTTTGATCCCTGACTTTTCAATTGTGACACATTTGACCATGAATTTTGAATTTTGAATTTTGTTCCAAATAAGGACAATTGAAGATATCACTAGATTTTTCAAGGGTAAAATCGTCAATTTGATAAAATATAAATTAATTTGACAAAAATAAATATCAAAAAAATATTTTTAATTTTTTAAAAATTATTTTTATCCACCAATGTAAAATTGATAAAAATTAATAAAATTACATGATTAATTTTTTTAAATTAATTTTACATGATCATCATCCAAACACATAATAAAAATTAATTTGGTAAAAAAAATAGATAAATGTTTAAAAGATTTATCAATTTTACATAATTTTATTTTTAGTGGGTAGAAATAATTTTTAAAAATTCAAAAATATTTGTTTGACATTTATTTTTGTCAAATTAGTTTATATTTTATCAAATTGACGATTTTACCCTTGAAAAATCTAATGATATCTTCAATTGTCCTTATTTGGAACAAGATTCAAAATTCAGGGTCAAATGTGTTACAATTGAAAAGTCAAGGATCAAAGTGACACAAACCCCAAACTGTAGGGACTATCACTACAAGAAAACCTGGCAAATAACACGGAGGTTTTTGCGACGGGGTGACTGCCGTTACAAAAAATAGTTTTTTTGCGACGCAGTATAGTTGCCGTCACCAAAAAAGTCGTTTGCGATGGCATGTATCTACCATCGAGAAAAAATGGCCTTTTGCGACGGGGCTGACCTCCGTCGTTTATGATTGTAAAAGAAAAATAAAGGACCATTTGCGACGCATGGTATACCGTCGCAAAATGTATTATTTAGCGACGGTAAGAAGTTACTGTCGCAAATGGCAGACCATCTGTGACGGCAGAAGCCCATCGCAAAAAACTATGGGTAAAACGACGTCGTTTCGTTTGTTAATTATGATCATTTGCGACGGTTGAAATATGCCGTCGCAAAAAAATGAATATTTGATATCCCGCTATTTCTATCCCATTCGCGGTCAAAGTCCCTAAAATCCCCAAAATCCTCAAATCAAAATCCATCTGAAACCGAAATCCCTAAAATCACTAAACCAAAATCCCCAAAATCCCAACCCAATGTACTGTTGCCCAATCCATTGTTCCAACTATTAGAACCAAAATCCCCAAAATCCTCAAATCAAAATCATTCAAAATCAAAATAGTGGTGAACGACGACCTTCGCAGAGTGACGAGGGTGAACGACGGCCTTCGCTGAAGTGACGAGCAGCAACGACTGTGAACGACGAGTGACGAGGCAAGACAGAGCATCCGCGGTTCAACCATTCATAAAGTAAGTATTTGTTCTTGTGCTTTTCAACTCCCCTTTACTCTTGGAGAACGAGGTTTTACTTGTACGTCTGCACTGTTGATTGGAGTAACTCTTGTCTCATAGCCTAACTCTTTGTGGTGGCTGCGGAGCTATTTAAAATTTGGTGCCTTCTAACAAAAAATTCCTCCACGGCCAACAAAAACTGAATCACTTTGGTTTTGTTTGGTTTGTTTTATTTTTATTCTCTCCTTCTAAATTGTAGAATATGCAAGTGAATCAACTAGTAATGGATGGATGATTTCCTTGATTTATAATGGGAACAGATTGTCTCTCGTCCAAAATTTGAACCATTAACTGAATCATTCATTTTGCAGGATTCTTTGGATATATAACCTTTGAAAAAAATTAATTGATCTGAAAATCAAAACTTGCTTACTTGATTGTGTTTGTTTTAAAAAATTCGGTAACTATGTTTTTAAAAATATATCATTCAATTTTTTGATAAATAAACATGATAAATTAAATAATTTATGATTATGAGACTGATATAATTTTTTTTTAATGAATAATATATGCAGAGATTTTTATAAAATAACTGGTTTGAATCCATAATAGAATCACATGCCACGACAACACCTTATAGTTCAGATGGAAGCCCAGCTCTATAAAAAATTATCTGTGACCACTCTTTTGAGTTATTAAACATATTACAAACTCTCCTGTCAAAATTTATATCATTTAAATGTTTCGAGTTTGCATCAAATGGTGTTATATGAATGGGTTTACATATGCTTTCAAAGAATCTTGAAACAATGATTGGAGATATTGGGATCAAATATTGTAGAAGTCAATTATATATTATGCTTGGGAGAAATTTTTTTACTTTTTAGTCACTCGCTTGTTTGGTTTGAGTTTTATGAACGTTTTAGAGCATCAATCCTTTCCAAATCCAACATTTCAGAGCATCAATCAGGCCTTCGTAGAGCATCAACATTTCAAAATTATTTTCAGAATTATTATCAATCAGGTGAACATTTTATTGGGCTGCAAGCATTGGACATTTACATACTTGTTGAATAGATGAAATAATTAAATTCCAACAAAGTAGGATATTGATTTTGAATTGAATTTCTCCAAAATTTTTAAAATGGTATCAAAGTTATTTTTTCCAATCAATTCTTTGTTCCCGATCTATTTTTTCCGTCTCAGTCATCCCTCTATCACTTCTGCATGCAATTAGGTTGCGTCTGTAATAAATATAAAGTGTTAGAGCCTATCTCGTTTATATAAGCTATCCAAACTTGATAAATAGTCTACAACTTTTGTCACTCAACCCTAATTGATTTTGAGTTGAATATTTTCAACATTCTAATGTAGTATCAGAGTTGATTCTTGGATGGCTTCTTGGGGTATTTCTACATTTATATCTCACTCATATTTTTTTAATCTCTCTATAATCTCCACGAGTGATTGGACCACATGCATGAAAGATTTAGCCAATGTCTCTCTAAGCCACATAAATTTGGTCTATATAGTTAGGGTTTGATGTCTAAAAAATTTAATATGTCATTAGAGTTGGATCTTGAGTAATTTCTTGAGCCAAGTCTTCACTCATGTTGTGTTTCCCTCACTTTATATATAAAATACTTTGTTATTATTTTCATTCATATTCACTAGTCTCTCCACTTAAACTCAATTTACAACAAAAGTTCAATTTTTTCCGGTGTACCTATATATATATTTACAGCAAGCAATTGAATGATTTAAAAAAAATGTAAGAGGAAAAAAAACCTAGGTACCATTCTTTTGTCTCCAGGGAAGATATTCATAGAGCTAGGTTGAAAAGGACATTCTTGGTTGGTGCCTAAGTTAAAGCTATTAATTTGATAAAAGAGATTCACATCGGACACCACTCTCTCCCTCGCTACTAATTTGATAAAGATATTTTGTCAAATTTTTTTTATCATAACATATAAAGATATTAGAGTTCGCATTTTTAAACACATGTACGATGCACGCCTTTGTATTCAATGATAAAAAAAATAAGTGAAAAAATTATTTATATATAGTATTTTTCATAAGCTACACTATAGTTTGTCTTGAGGCAAGTGGTTAATTCAATCAATAGAATACAAATGAGAGACATCTCATTGTGAATACAAAGCAAATTACACCCCCAGGCTTGTATTCCAAATTGCCACAAACTACATACATATACATACACCTTTCATATAAGAAATAAAAGTTTTTTTTTCTTCTTTTCCTTTCATAAATCCCTACTCAAATTCAAGATCCAACACAGCCTATAGGTAAACTCGCTGCCAAACCACAACCACAACAAAAGAAAAGAACTTATTAAAGCCATATCTATATAACAGCACATAAGTGGTACCAGTTCACAAATTTACAACTAGCAGGTTTAGCTACCAATCCCCTCTTCCCTTAGGATAATTAATATGTGATATTATGTCTTGTAATTATATTTTTACCCTTATATCTCATCATGACTCTTACATTTGTTGTAATTATATTTTTTTCTAGGGCATATTTGTTTTGCATGTGAGATGTATATCTCCCAGTAAGTTTGCCTGAAGCAAATTAATAGTGGGAAACACATATGCATGTGGAAAATGACTGGCATTTAAATATATTTATATATATTGTTGAGAAGATTACAAAAGAAGTGAAGTGTGCATTTGAGGGAAGTACAGATGATGGATAAGAGTTGGATTGATTTGCCAAATAGGATGTCGAGGGAATACATTAATGGGATTGATCAATTCCTTGTGTTTGCCTACACCAATAGAGTTGAAGGTTCGATGATTAGTTGTCCGTGTAAAAAATTTGAGAATCGATACCATCTTGTACGAGAGGGTGTACGGGAGCATCTGATTTTGAATGGTTTTTTAAAAAAGTACAAACATTGGATTAATCATGGGGAATCTTATTTATTTCTGCATGGTAATCGAGAGAATGAAACATTGGCTAATTTAGACATTGGGGACGATATGGTTGGAATGATACAAAGGGCTATGGGAAATCCACATGCCGGTACAAGTGTTGAAGGTAATGAACCACAGGGGCCTGATGTCCATGCATTTGAACCCCAGCTCGGTCCAAATGCAGAGATTGCAAAGTATTTCAAACTTCTTCAAGATGCACAAAGTGAATTGTATCCAGATTGTCAGAAGTTCACATCTTTGTCATTCATTGTTCGACTTCTACATCTGAAGGTGCTTAATCAGTGGACAGACAAGTCTGTTGACATGTTGCTTGAGTTATTGAATGAGGCGTTCCCGTTGGGTATGAAACTCCTGGACTCATATTATAAAGCTCAAAAGGTCACTACAGATTTGGGCTTCACGTATGAGACGTGGGATGCATGTCCCAACAGTTGCATGTTGTTTCGAAACGAGGACGCCAATCTTGATAAATGTGTCATATGCAACAATTCAAGATGGAAATCAAATGGTGATGATAGTTCAAATGGTCCTCACAACGGTGGCAAACGAATAGCTGCAAAACAAATGAGGTATTTTCCTTTAAAGCCAAGGTTGCAGAGGTTGTTTATGTCATCCAAGACGGCTAAGTTAATGAGATGGCATGCAGAGGAACGAACTAATGACGGTGTCTTTAGGCATCCTGCAAACTCCCTTGCATGGAAAGATTTTGATCGTCGGAATATTGACTTTAGTAATGATTGCCGAACTGTAAGGCTTGGCTTAGCATCTGATGGTTTTAACCCGTTCAGGACGATGAACACAGTTCATAGCACACGGCCTGTTGTACTCATTCTATACAACTTGCCGCCATGGATGTGCATGAAACAACCATTTCTAATTTTATCTATGCTTATTGACAGCCCGAAAGGACCTGGTGACAAGATTGATGTGTATATGCAACCGTTGATTGAGGAGTTGAAAAAACTATGGAATGACGGTGTCTCCACATTTGATGCATCAATAAATCAAATGTTTCAAATGCATGCAGCTTTACTGTGGACAATTAGTGATTTCCTACATATGCAAACTTGTCAGGATGGAGCACTAAAGACGAATATGCATGTCCTTGTTGCAATAGGGAAACTACATCGTGTTGGTTGAAGCATAGTAGGAAACAATCATACTTGGGTCATCGCAGATTTTTACCTAGTGGCCATAAATTCCGAAAGGATAAAGTATCATTTGATGGTAGTCGGGAAGTCAGATTCAAACCAAAATTGTTGTTTGGAACTGAGATGTAACTACAATTAGAATCTAAGGGTATTTTAACCCAATACAAGAGGGATGACCTTAAGGAGAGGCATATGAGACAAGTAGAGAAGGAGAAAGCTGGACATCGCACCCATAGCTGGAAGAATAAGAGTATCTTCTATGAACTGCCATATTAGGAGCACAATCTAATAAGACACAACCTTGATGTGACACATATAGAGAAGAATGTTTGTGACAATGTGTTGTGGACAATATTAGGAGTTGCTGGAAAATCGAAGGATGGTGTTAATGCTCGGCGTGATTTACAAGAAATGAATATTAGAAAACCCCTACATTTGCAGTTAAGAGGGTCGAATAAAGCTTATTTACTACCGGCACAATTCACGATGACCAAGGATGAGAAAGATTTGTTCTTGAAAGTATTGAAGGAAGTTAGAGTTCCCGACGGGTATTCATCCAATATATCGCGTCATGTGCGCTTACATGATAGAAGTATTGAGGGTCTTAAGAGCCACGATAGTCATATTCTGATGCAACAACTAATTCCATTGGCCATTCGAAGATCATTACTAAATAATGTAATTAAACCTTTGATTGAATTACGCAATTTCTTTAGACAATTATGTTCCAAAGTGAATCGTGCGAGGGATTTGCAATATATTCAAGATCGTATCGCTGTAACACTTTGTCATCTAGAGAAAATATTTCCTCCTACTTTTTTTGATATAATGAAGCACTTGCCTATACATCTAGCTGACGAAGCATTATTGGGTGGAGCGATTCAGTTTCGATGGATGTATCCAATTGAGAGGTATCTTCTTACTTCGAAGCAATATGTGCATAATAGAGCTCATCCAGAAGGTTCAATTGCTAAATGATATCTTATGGAAGAATGCATGAATTTTTGTGCACAATATCTCAATGATGTGGAAACCAAATCTAATCGACCCGTGAGGAACTACAGTGGTGATGATAATCTGGGTCGTGTTGTTGGTGAAAGCACAAGCTTTTATCTTGATAATACTTCCTGGGTACAAACTCATCGGTATGTCTTATTCAATACATCCGCGGTTCAACCATTCATAAAGTAAGTTATGTCACTCACTCAATATTTTATTATGTTTTATTGAATTTTGAACCTTTTTTTTTTTGTTGATAAAATTTCAATCTACACAGCAAACACCTTGAAAAACTTAAGGTCAAAATGCCTCGTGTTGAGGATCATCAGCTTCAGCGTGAACATTTTGAAACTTTTCACATTTGGTTCAAGGAACATGTATGTATTTAAATCTACAGATTCTATTTACCTAAGTCGAACTACATTTTAAATTTTACAATTTTTATTTTTTAAAATAGGTTCAAACTTTGCGAAGGACTAGTGATGTCACATTTTCTGAAGAGATTATTGTATTGGCAAATGGTCCTCATAACCTGGCAAGGAGGTTCAACGAGTATATAATGAATGAGTTTCGGTATCGAGTAAAGGCCATGGATGACCGTCGAGCCACACAAAATTGTAGTGTAGCTTTGAAGGCAGATACCATAAGTTATGCTAGTCGGAAAGACAAGAATCCTCGTGTGGGGTCTGTGTACTATTATGGACAATTGACAGATATTGTTGAGATTCGATATTCCAATAAGAAGAAGCATGTGTTGTTTAAGTGTGATTGGATTGACAACATTCGCGGGAAGATACAAGATGTCTTCAATTTCACGTTGGTCAACTTCAATCATTTGTTGTACCAAAATGATCGAATTACTAATGAACCTTTCATCTTGGCATCCCAAGCAGAGCAAGTTTAGTATGTTACAGACCCGTTAGAACCAGACTGGCAAGTAGTGGTGAAGATGTCTCAAAGAGGTTTATTTGATATGAATTCGACTGATCCAGAAATCAAGCCATATATGAGCCAACAATTAGAAGAAAACATAATGCTCCGTGATGAAGAAGTTGGTTGGGTGAGGGAAGCTGCAGAAGGAGAAACACTTGATGTGGAAATAGATTGATATTTAATAAACATTAGTAATTGAATTCAGGCCAAGGTTGTAGTTAATGTTCAGTTTCTTAATTTACTTTGTCTTTGTAATTGTATTAGTTCAATTAATGCCATATTATAGTTGATTCAAAACCATTCTCTACATTTCTAATGTCAATTAATGTCACGGCACTTGCAGATTATTATGGCAAGGAAGGGGAAGCCTGATCATTCCCTACGCATGATGTTCGATGTGGTACGTAAGACGACATCAGCGGCACCACCATCAGAGGAGGCATCACATCGACCACCATCAGAAGGGCCATTAGTGCCACCACTATCTGACCAGCTACCGCAGTGACCACTATTAGTGGCACCACCATTAAAGGAGGCATCACAGCGAGCACCATTAGTGCCACCGCATCGACCACCATCAGTGGCACCACAGCAGCTATCATCTACTCAGCCTCCACGCCTACCATTGGTGCGTCCACCATCAGTGGCACCGCAACAGCTATCATCCCGACTAGAGTCATCGGCTTATGAGCCATCCGCAGGTGTATAAATTTGCTTTGATTTGTATGAAAATTATTTAAATATATATTTATTTGTTCTCATTACATATAACTTGTTTATTTTCATTGTATTTTTCAGACCCTTCGACTTCTTCATAGCCTACCTCAGGTATAAGAAATTGATTTGTATTGACATTATTTAAATTTGCATTTGTTTGTTATCATTGCATATTGTTTATTCTTATTGTATCTCGTAGGTCATGTTAGTTCTTCATCAACCTCGAGTAGGCATGGTAGAGGATGTGCCAAGGGCATTAGGGAGTAGGGTACTGGTACAAAGTTGGACGTACAATTTGATGAAAATTACTGTCCAATAGGGGATAACGTGTCTAAGTTAACTACTCAACTTGGCATTATTGTGCGAAATGGTAACATTGTTCCTCTTACTTTTCTTGATTGGAACACTGTGCCTGATGATATTTTTGATGCTATCTGGAAGGATGTGAAGGTAAAAGTATATTTTTGTCCAAAAATTTAAATTCCAAAATTGTGTTATTATTATTTAAACTTTGAAATTGTGTTTTATAGGACAATTTGAATATATGTCCAAAGGAGTACAAGCCAATCTGCATGAAAAACTGTAACAGCATATGGAAGGATCATAAGAATAAGATTAAGTCTAAGTATTTCAAGCCTAGAAGTTCTGATCCTAATCTGAAGGATGATGTTCCTTTGCACATTGTACCAAGCCAGTGGGAAGAACTTGTGGAGTATTGGCGTACTTCCGATGTTGAGGTATACAAATAAGTTATATGTATGATATGTAAATATACAAATCATATTTATATACTTACATTTGTTCAACCTGTTATAGAAAATTGCAATCAGGAACGCTAAAAATCGGCGAGCTCACGGCATAGCTCATACCACAAGGCGTACTACTTTCGCTCAGATACGGCATGAGGTTTATATTTTATTGTTTTATTTTTGTATATAAATAAACATTGTATATTTGTAAATTATTTGGATTCTAATTTTCATATTTCTAAAAAAATGTAGATGACCAATAAGAAGGAGTCTACTGATAAGATGAATGTTTGGCTTATGACATGTAGAGCAGATGACTCAGAGGTTATCGAGACCTTGGTAGTTTCCAAACACCTTTGATTGTATTTAAAGTTTATTTTTTATTTTTTGTGTGTCAACCATCTTAATTTGGCATATACTTGTATGTCTTATTCAATACAGGATGAGATTAATGGCCAACTCTCTATGCTACCTGAGGATTGTCGGACTTTGGAGGCTAGGAATGCCATTTTCCATAAGTTAATAGGTCATGGCGGACATGGATATTGTCGCACATACGAGAGAATTGTGCCTCGGAGAGCAGTGTATAAAGATGGTGCTGGGCCATCACAGTCAACACCCCAGCCATCGGCTATTGTTCAGATCACCCAGCAGGTTCGTGCGGAGCTAAGAGATGAGTTAAGGGAGGAGATGCGAGCAGAGTTCTCTACACATTTACAGCAGCTGAGAGCTGAGATGATGGCCTTTGTATCACAAGGGGCAAGTGTGGATCCCAACAGACAGGTTCGATATAAATTAAATTGTTTGATAGTTAAATTCTCACACAATATTATGTATAAAAATCGAATATGATTTACACATTATGCATTGATTATCATAGGCTCCTGATGCATCGAGTGGCCACAGGGCATTTAGGGAATCTGCAGAAGACGAGAATCCATATACACCACCACCACCAGAAGATCAGGTATAAATGAATCTTTACATTCTTAGCTAAATTGTATCTTTGAATTCTTTACATTCTAACGTAAGAGACTTGTAAGAGAAGACGGGACTCAAATCGGGTTCCCGGATTAGAAGTTAGAGACGGATTTCGCTCTAGGCAAACTAGTTCTTTAAGAAACTTGAATTCGAGGTGTTGACGCCCCAAAATTACCAAAAGGGGTCGGTTTAGCACGAAACTTGGCACACACGACCGCCTAAACACGAGAGACTTGGGGGAGAAGATGGGGCTCAAATTGGGTTCCCGGTTTGGGAGTTAGAGTCGGATATCACTCTAGGCAAACAAGTTTCTTAAGAAACTTAAATTCGAGGTGTTGACGCCCCAAAATCACCAAACGGGGTCGGATTGGGACGAAACTTGGCACACATGACCGCCTAGGCACAAGAAACTTGTGGGAGAAAACGGGGCTCGAATCGGGTTCCCGGTTTGGGAGTTAGAGTCGGATATCACTCCAAGCAAACAAGTTCCTTAAGAAACTTGAATTTGAGGTGTTGACGTCCAAAAATCACCAAACGGGGTCGGATTGGCACGAAACTTGGCACACATGAATGCCTAGGCACGAGAGACTTGTGGGAGAAGGTGGGACTCCAATCGGGTTTCCGGTTTGGGAGTTAGAGTCGAATATCACTCTAGGCAAACAAGTTCCTTAAGAAACTTGAATTCGAGGTGTTGACGCCCTAAAATTACCAAATGGGGTCAGATTGGCACGAAACTTGGCACACACGACCGCCTAGGTACGAGAGACTTCTGGGAGAATATGGGACTCCAATCGAGTTCCCGGTTTGGGAGTTAGAGCCGTATTTCGGTCTAGGCAAACTAATTCCTTAAGAAACTTGAATTCGAGGTGTTGACGCCCCAAAATCACCAAACGGGGTCGGATTGGCATGAAACTTGGCACACACGACCGCCTAGGCACGAGAGACTTGTGGAAGAAGACGGGGCTCGAACCGGGTTCCTGGTTTGGGAGTTAGAGTCGAATATCACTCTAGGCAAACTAGTTTTCTTAAGAAACTTGAATTCGAAGTGTTGACGCCCCAAAATCACCAAAAGGGGTCGAATTGGCACGAAACTTGGCACACACGACTGCCTAGGCACGAGAGACTTGTGGGAGAAGACGGGACTCCAATCGGGTTCCCGGTTTGGGAGTTAGAGGTGGATATCACTCTAGGCAAACTAGTTCCTTAAGAAACTTGAATTCGAGGTGTTGACGCCCCAAAATCACCAAAAGGGGTCGGATTGGCACGAAACTTGGCACGCACGACCGCTTAGGCACGAGAGACTTATTGGAGAAGACGGGACTCCAATCGGGTTCCCGGTTTGGGAGTTAGAGCCGTATTTTGGTCTAGGCAAACTAGTTCCTTAAGAAACTTGAATTCGAGGTGTTGACGCCCCAAAATCACTAAACGGGGTCGGATTGGCACGAAACTTGACATACACGACCGCCTAGGTACAAGAGACTTGTGGGAGAAGACGAGACTCCAATCGGGTTCCCGGTTTGGGAGTTAGAGTCGGATATCACTTTAGGCAAACTAGTTCGTTAAGAAATTTGAATTCGAGGTGTTGACGCCCCAAAATCACCAAACGGGGTCGAATTTGCACGAAACTTGGCACACACAACCGCCTAGGCACGAGAGACTTGTGGGAGAAGATGGGACTCTAATCGGGTTCCCGGTTTGGGAGTTAGAGCCGTATTTCGATCTAGGCAAACTAGTTCGTTAAGAAATTTGAATTCGAGGTGTTGACGCCCCAAAATCACCAAACGGGGTCGGATTGGCACGAAACTTGGCACACACGACCGCCTAGGCACGAGAGATTTGTGGAAGAAGACGGGGCTCGAATCGGGTTCCCAGTTTGGGAGTTAGAGCTGTAGTTCGGTGTAGGCAAACTAGTTCCTTAAGAAACTTGAATTCGAGGTGTTGACACCCCAAAATCACCAAACAACGTCAGTTTAGCACGAAACTTGGCACACACGACCGCCTGGGTACGAGAGACTTGTGGGAGAAGACGGAGCTCGAATCAGGTTCCCGGTTTGGGAGTTAGGGTCGAATTTCTGTCTAGCCAAAATTATTTACTTAACTATCTTTGTAATTATATAGTAGTTAATTTTTTATGTTTTTTTTAATTAAATATTAACACATAATTATATTGTTATTAATTTTTTTTATTTTTTATTTTCAGATATTTCCTGAGTAGCAGTTTGCTTCTTGTGGATTGCAAGCGTGTGAAGATTGCGACAAACTTTTGTTTTTGTAACCCACGGAAGAATCATGGCGAAAACTTTTATTTTTGATTTACGTTATTTAGATTTGTGAACAACATTATGTATGTATTATGCAACATTATGTGATGGGATAATTTTGCTGATGTGTTGTTATGAATGGAAGAATACTTTAATTATGGATGAATTTTTATTTATATACAGGAATTTTTATATTATTTTGTAATTATCGGTTTTTTTTTTATAGTTATTTTCATTTAATACAGGCAATTTTCATATTTTTAATAATTTTATTGCAGATTTTTTTTTTTTTTTTGAGACGGCACCACACTGTCTCAAAAAAAATTAGAACCAGGTTTTTTGCGACGGTAGTATAGCCGTCGCAAAAGATATTGGCTAATTAGTTGAAATTAAAGGCCTTTAGCGACGGTATTTTTGCCGTCGCAAATAATATTTTTAGAGACGGCATGTTTGCGGTCTCAAATAAATATTTAGCGACGGTATTTTTCCCGACGCAAATAACCAGTTTAGCAACGGCTTATTTGCGGTCTCAAATAAACATTTAGTGACGGCATTTTCCCGTCGCAAATAACCATTTTAGTGACGGCACCACAGTGCCGTCTCAAAACTTCAGATATCTACGTATTATTGCCGACAGTATTTTGCCGTCGCAAAAAGGCATTTTTGCCGTCGTCTATATTTTGCGACGGTGTTACACCGTCGCTAAAGGCCTTTAGCAACCCCCTTTGTTGCGACCCCCCTCTTGCCATCGCTAAAAGCCAATTGTCGTAGCAAAAAAGCTTTTGAGACGGCGTTTTGGGTATTTGCGACGGCATTGCAAATTTTTTGTAGTGTATTAGTGTAATTCACCCTAAATTGTATCAAACATTGCCATTATGCAATTAAAAAAATGTAATCCTTCTTTTGCTTTGGCTTTTGAGAATTTGTATATCACTTTGTTAACTTGAACATATTGGTAAATAACACTATTTGTTGATGTTGTTATTACATACCAATGAGCTATATAGAACAATCTCACCTACACTCGGTATATTAATTTGATCACGCTCATCAAAAATATTAATTTCATTACGCAATTTTGTTAAAGGGTTCAGTTTGTCTCATGTTTGAGATCAAGATTGAATCGTCCAGTTCGGTCTATGAGTTTATTTGTGGGCCCTTTTTTGATAATCCAAACTGTCAATGTGTAAAATTCGTCGAGTAGTATATTCTTATAAAAAATCACGTTAATTGGATATCGATAGTCATTTGATCGAATCAGATTTCTGTCAACCGTTTATTTTTTAACATTCATTTTTTTTATACATATTTGATCCGATCAAATAGTTATCGATATCTAATCAACATGATATTTTACAAGGATATAGTACTCGACAAGTTTTACACATTGAACGGTTCAAATTATCGAAACAGAGCCCAAACATGGGGTCATGGGCTGGACTGGACGGTTCAGTCTTGATCTCAAATATGAGACAAGCTGGACCCTTTGTTAAATGGCGCTATTGAGACAACTCTTATTATTAAGAATATTGCTATTCAGGCTCAAAAGTTATATTATTTTCTAGATCCAATGATGTATCAAGAAGATGATTGGTTGATATCAATCAATCATTTTTTTGACACATCATTGAATCTAGAAAAGTTAGTCTAAAAAGTGTGAATTTATGTATTATTTTTCTATTATTAAATATTTGGAAAAATCAAAAGGTTCACGAATAGTTAATGAAATGTAGATGATAAAATTTTGGACTTGGACTGTCTTCGGTTGGGCTAGTCAACTGGATGGTCTACTCCAACCTAATATGGGCCCATTTTGGGTCTTTTTCGACCATCCAAATTTTTAATGTGTAGAATACGTTGAATACTTCATCTCTGTAAAAAATCACGTTAATCGGATATCAATAGCTACTTGTTCAGATCATATTTATGTGAATAATTTATTTTTAAAATCATAATTACTGTTGACACAAATTTGATATGATTAAGTGACTATTGATATCTAATCAACGTGATATTTTGCAGTGATGAGTTTTTCAACGAATTTTACATATTAAACAATTTGAGTTGTTGATATGGATTTTGTGGCACGACCCACGAAGGTCCAACAATACGCTCTAATTCAATTTTAGACTGGGAGAAGTCCCTGCCTAAAATTTTCATAAAAAAAGGGGATTCTTTCTTTTTATGGATGAATCATCATGAATAATATATGACTATATTTCTTTTTTTTTTTACCAGCTAAATATGAGAATCAATTTTAATATTCCAATATTATATGGGGGGAATAATATCGCTGTGATAAGACATTATCGTTCGAACCAAAGACCCATGAAGTAACACCAAAAAAAGATTCATACTAGATTTCTTTTTTAGGCCACTTGTGAAAAAATAAATAAGAAAAATGAAAATAAAAAAATATATTAAGGGAAAACCACTGGTTTGTTTATACTATGTTCTTTGCAAAGAGGTTTACCAAACTGGTGTTTATTATTCATTATAGTGACTAAAGGCCAAACCTATCTATTTCTTAAATATGTACGACTTCGTATTCTATATATTTTTTTCAATCAATGAACACTCAAATTTAATGCAATAGTACATGCTTTCCATTTTTTAATTTTCTTCCTACATAAGCCTATTTTAGAAAGTGAGTTAAAAATTAATTTTTTAACTTTTTAAATTTTTTTTTAAAATGTATAAAAAAATAAAAAGATAATATAACCTAAAAAATTAAAAAAAACTGATTTTCAACCATATTTGAGAACTAGATGTGTCGAGTTTGATTTGATTTGATTTGATTCTTCTATTCTTTCCGTCATGGCCTTCAAAACCACATGATGGCTCATAGTCTGTTACCACACAACAATGACTAATCACCCAATAAACACAAATAAAGGAAAAAAAGGAATAAATAAATAAATAAATAAAAATTTATTGAACAAGTCACAAGAAATGATCAATATGTGGGGAAAAATCCGTCCATATTAGTTGTTGTGACGAGGTTCATATACACAATTTCTTATGAGAATTATGTTGTCTACATCGATAAATACAGTGAGAACATACTAATTGAGATGTTCAATTAGAAGATACTCTAATGCTTAAGTTAATAATTTAAATGTGTGCTTTTTACAAAAGAAAGGATATGAGCATTGAGTTGAGCATCTAAACTCAATATTTTTAAAATTAGACCTGATTGGCCAATTGAATCTTTGATCGTTCTAAGTTCTTGTCTAAGTAAATTCCCAAACCATTTTGAACATAATTGGCATATTTTTTAAAGAACCGTAGATAAATTAACTACCCATTTAAACTGTTATCTAATTCAAGAAAACCGATCTAGAATTTCAACTTTTTAAGTTATATACAATAGTATTTTTAGTAATACCACAATGTTATTTTTAAATGTTTGAAAATTATTTCGCACACAAATTAAAATAACATATATAAAAAAAATGATTTTTAAAATTTTCACTAGTTTTGTTTTTTGAAAAATGAAAAACAAAAATTTAGAAAACAAAACACAACCAAGCATTTATGTTTGAAAGGAAGACATCCCCTTTTGAGAGAAAAACACGTTTTCATCTAGAAATTTGTTCACGCAATACTTGTTTGAGTAAAATCATTCTCATTTTAGGTTGTGTTGAAGATAAAGAATTTAAACAGAAAATGTATGTATATGCATATATCCACAAAAACAACATATGGTCTAAATTAATTTTCAAGTGTGAATCCGACAATATAAGAATTGAATCTATACTTTTTTGTGTTTAGCCTTTGGTATTATTCTTCGCATTCTTCCCAAACAAACAAAAACAAAAAAAATATTAAAAAAGGTCATTCTCCAAAAAAGGTTGTGAGCGGATCCATATCACAGAAGCAACATGATTCTCCTTCCATAAATAAAAACCCTTACTCTTCTAAACAAATATAAAATTCATTTTCTAAACAAATATAAAATTCATTTGCTTCTTTTATAATCTTAGTAAGTAATTATATAAAGTGTTAAACATCCCAAAAAAAAAATAAAGTGATTTTTCAATGAGCCTATAAAGAAACATTTTGCACTGTTTGGATTCTGAAGTTAATGGAAGTTATTATGGGGAGGCACTTTCCTTTTTCTTGGTCCGTGAACTTATATCATTTGGCTGATGATTGACACTTGTCCACCTTTTTTTTATTTTTATTTTTTTAATAGTTGGGGGGCATGGAAATCCTATATTTTCAATTATTTTAATCCAAGCCCTTGATTTTCGTCGATATTAATCTCGAAGGCCCCCCCATTGGTTGATTTCCATGTACGATCGAATCTTATTTGTTCACCAAGTTTTTTTCACGTGGGTTTGGCCAACTCATGAAAGCGAGCCCTGGGAACACTTCCCAAACCCTTTAAATTATTAATTTGGATAAATTACATTCACCTCGATTGAGATTTTTGATAATTAAACAGGCTTCTGTTTTTTGAGTAAATTATATTGACGCCCTCTAAAATTTATATTTATTACAGTTTTCTCTTTTACCTTTTAAAAATTACATTATTTGTCTGAGATTTAAAGTTTCATTATAGATTACTCCCTCAGTTAGTTGACTGTTAAGTCAACTAACAGATTTTGCTGATGTCAGCAATTTAATTTGTTTTAAATACCAATTTTGCCCTCATTAGGTAAATTACATTGACACCCCTCACATTTTAGAAATTACAATCCCTTTCCCGAGATTTAAAGTAGCATTGCCAATTACCTCCTTAATTAGTATTAGTTGAAAAAGAAAATTCTTTGAAAAAAAAAATTTTATTTGAAAAACAAATTAATTGAAAAAAAAATTTGTTAGTCAAATTTTTAAATTTCTGTTTAAAAACAACGTAAACTCATTTTTTGAATTTACGTTTTTTCCTTAAATTTACAAACTGAGACAACCATGTATAAACCAAAAAAATTATCAAATAAGTTTTTATGATATTTTTCAAAATTTTTGTAAATATAAATTAAAGACTGAAAACGAAATGGTTACTAAACAGACCTCAGATGGTAAAAATGTCGTAAAATTAACAAATAATTAAATAAATTACTAACGTAAGAAATGACTTATCAAAAGATTCTTAGGCTATGTATGGTTTGATTTCTAAAAAAAAAAAAAATTAAAAATTAAAAACTAATTTGGTTAAGAAATAAAAAATAAAAAATTATTATTATTTTTATATAATTTTTATTTTTGAAATGGTTAGAAATAATTTTTTACAAATTAAATATATTTCTTCATATTTATTTTTATTAAATTAGTTTAAATGTCATGGGAGATCCGTATTAAATTGAAACCTCAGGGGGTGTCAATGTAATTTACCCTTTAAAGTATATGTAAAGGTTAAGGGTAAATATGTCTTTTTAATTTAAAAGTTAACACCGTCAAATAATTACACTGACAAGGGAGGTCAGTGTAATTTCTCAAATGTGAGGGAAAAACTATAATAAATATAAACCCTAAGGAGTGTCAGTGCAATTTACCATTTTTTTTTTTCCTTCTAAAATTATATTGGCCTCCCATAAGGTTTACTCTTGATTTGTAGATTTTTATTTCTGGTAGTTGACCGTTAGTTTGACAAACGATTCTACTTTTTTTTCTTTTTTAACGAAAGTCAGTGATTAGTTGTTAAATTAACATATAAAGATATTTTGATTTAGTTTGTATAATATTTGAAGTGATTATTTATAAATTAAAAATAAAAAAATTAATTAATTATTTTATAAGTAAACAAACTAGTATGAATTATTGAAATCAAATGAAAAATATAAGAAATTATATACATATATAATGCAATAAATTATATATTTATTTATTTATAGTCAAAGCATATTAGTATTTAGAAATATTATTTGATACCATTCAAATAAATATATGCGGTGTCTCAATTTGTTTTTTAACTAATTTTGATAGTAAGACTCATTAATTTTATCTTCTTTTTTTTTTTCTTTCAAGACAACTAAATTGTATGATGTCAAGTATTGATTAAAAATTACCAAATAATTTCTGTTATATTTATGTAATTAATTTTTTAATTTGTTTCGTCATCACTTTTGTTATAACAGCTATTCTAGAATATACGCCATTTTATGTGTACTTTATACAAATTATAATATTTGTGGTGCTGATTACCACAAATATCATAATTAATTTTTTTTCCAGTCATAACTTAAAAAAATGAGTCATAACCAAATAGTACATAAGGTATAACTAAAATAATAATCGCACATTTAATGGTTATCAATATAAATATATTTAATGTTAAAATTACTAAACCAACCCTTCAATTAATGCCATTAGTCATAGGAGATTTCAATGTAATTTTAGAAAAACAAGAGGAGACCAATGTAATTGTCAAGAGAGGTGACTCTAATTTACCCTATTATTTTCAATAAGGGTTTGACTTTTCTCATATTTAAATTTCAATGAAAGAACTTGAGGAATTCATGAGACTGATCATGAATTTTGCTTCGTTAATTTCAACCATTCATTTTGCAAGTCCCTTAATATGTATCATATATAAAAAAATTGGATCAATTCGATAATTATAATATTTTCATTTCATCACGTTTGTCTTTTGAAAAATAGACGATAAGTATTTTTTAGAAATATGCCATATATTTTTTTAAAGACAAATACAATAAAATGAAAAAGTTATGACTATCGGATTAACTTAATTTTTTCATGAATGACATATACGTTGAGTCTTACAAAATAAATAATTTAGATAATTGAAAAAAGACTTGTGGTAGACCCTATGAGTTTCTCAAAGTTTTGTCAAGTTGAGATTTGAACTTGAAAGAAGCTCAACCGATAAGAGTAAATTACATGCACCTCCTCTTTAGTATGGATGTAATTGGTTCGGTACGGTTAATATTTAGGTAAAATTTTACACCAAACTGATAATGTTGATTTTATTATTTTGAGCACCAATATAAACCACTTCTCTTATCAAACCATACCAAACCATACCAATTAAAATGATTTGGTTTAGTACAGTTTAATTGGTTTATGATATTTCAAATTTAAGCCATTTTTAGTATAGTCACTCAATTATATAAAAATATTAAACTATTGAATTAGTCACTTGTCAACCATTTCAAATATATCTAATCTATCCATTTAATTACAATTTCTAGATTAACAAAATACAAACAAAAAAATAATAATAAATACTAAGGTTTCAACAATAGTGAGTTAGAGTTAAGATTATATATAATTAGGGTATCCTGACTTAGATTATAGGGATGATAATGTTAATTAATTAAGATTAATAATTTATTATACTTATTAATATAATTATATTATTAAATATATATTACAAATACACTTATGTTGAAGCAGTCAGCTTCGATTTAATTTAGTGTTTAAGGTGCTTAAATTGATGCCAAATTGAAAATCGTCAAACTAAAAAAATTGCACCGACTAATTCGTATTAAAAAAACAAACCACATATAGCCGGTTCAGGTCGATTCAATAGGTTTGGTCAATTCTTTTAATTTTTCTTACATCTCTACTCTTGAGGTTTAACGAAATTACTGTTAATTTTATACTTTTTACATAATTACACTAATCTTTATTGAGATTTTAATTCACATAACAGTTTGACCATTTTACATCAATAATTTGTTAGTCATATGAATAAAAAATAATATTGTCATCTTTTTTTTTACTAAATGTATATTTATTTTTCTAGACAATTTATTTTATCCCTATGTAGACACCCCATTTTTGACCGCCTGCAAAACTTGGACGTTTTGTCCTGCGCACTCAATGATGAAAGTTGCGTTGAGTGTGGTTCGAGTTCTCAACGAGGGATTTAAGTTCAAGCTCCAAAACCAATCCCAAACCTTTCATATTCATACTGTTCTTACCCTAGAAATTCATTTTTGGACATTGTGCCACCCTACACTGAGTTTGAAACAGTGGAACAGGGGAGGACATTAGGAGCCGGCCGAACCACATTGGGAGCTGGCCATGGCCATTGGGAGCCGACCAGCTCTCTTTAGCGAGAAACATTATTCTGGGTGGGAATCAGCCAACTGTCCATTTTTAAAGATATTTTTGACTTATTTTGCTCAAATTCTATAAAGAGCCGTGCTACGTAGCTCGAAAGGGCGTCCCCCCTAATCCCCCGAAACGAGAAACGACGTTGTTTCGTATTTTTGAATTTTTTTTTTTTTTTTGGTTCAATCAGGAAAGAAGGGAAGAAGAAACAGACGAAGGGAAGAAGAAGGGAAGAAGAAGAAGCAGAGGCAGACGGTGGCGAAGGACTGGAGGGGGCCAAATAAATCAGGGTGAAGGCGGAGGCGGGGGGTGGAGGCGGAGGTGGGGGCCGGAGGCAGGGGCTGCCAGGGGCGGGGCTGCGACAACGAGCTGCGACATCCCGGCGACGAGCTCTTCGCTGCGACCTGCCTCTCCCTCTCCCTCTCTCTTTCTCTCCCTCTCTCTCTCTCTCTCCCTGTCCAGAGCTGCATGAAGAAGACGAAGGAAAAAAAAAAAAAAACCTAATGCCTAAAACGACGTCGTTTTAGGCATTAGGGGGATTCGGGGGGAAAGAATTCGAGCTCTGAAACATTATTCTTCTATAAATATGAGCATATATCTCAGTGTTAAAGATTGGAAAAATTTCAAAGAAACTAAAACATAGTTGAAAGCTCCTTCTTCTTGTTCAAGCTAATTTTGAAATATTTGGTCATCCATACACCATATCTATATACCATACACAACCTTGGAGCCATAACTTAGAACCTTGGTTGAGCTTTGTGAATCACAATTCAAGCTTGAGAGTGTGCTTGGACCAAGTTTGGTTCACAAACAAGAGCTTACCTTCTTCAAGAGATATAAGCTTAACACCTTTCTATTACTTTTATTTATGTCTTTTTCTGCCTATTTCTTGTGTTTTTGTATTGCTTTGATCCTATTTCAAATGTTGAAACTTGGGTTTGAATAGCTACCAAAGGGTAAAGAAGGTTAACCCCCTTTCTTGCACTCTACTTCATAGCTCACACCCTTGTTTTACACTATTTTCTTTGCCTTTTAAACTGATTTTCAGAGTTTGAAAAAGGCTAAAAAAACTCGGTTTGAGGTCTCAAAAATGAAGAGGTTAGCCACCTCTCCTTGCTCTTGTTCACTAACCTTGCATTGCCTTATTCTTTCCTACCCTTTTTTATGCTCGTTAACATGATTTTTGGCTACTGTTTTAGCATAATAGGGGCTGTTTTAGGGCTATCCTAATTTATTTAATTAGTGTAAGCTTTGAATATCTAGCTTGTTGTGTTGTAATTCCTCATATCTTGCTTGTTGTGTTGAGTTACCTATGCTTTTCTTTGGTTAATTTTCATGTTAAAGAGTCTTATTCTAATAATTGATCGCACAATCATTTCAGCAACCTCCCTTTTTTCTTCTCTTCTTTTGTTTGAGAGTCACTTCAACCGATCGATGGTTATTCAAAGCATGAGAAAGAAATCTATGCTCAATGGCTTAATCTCTATAGGTGTTCATTATCAAGGCATAGGCTCTCTTTCATGCTTAGGATCACTTCTCATTTGACGTTTCTTCTCATTTAGTGGACTTAACCATCATTTTGGACAAATTGATTGAAGAATGGCAAAGACTAATAAAATCGGCTCAAAATGAACTAAACCGACATAAAGAAAATGTTTAGAGTTGGCTGGATCCGACCGGACGTTAGACCGAGTCCATTGTTCCGAGATTTGTCACGTATCAATCCATGATATGTTGACGAGACTTGGGGCATGTCTACTTCCCTCTTTAAGCCTACATGATAAGAGAGAGGGTGGTTCTTCATTGCATTTATTCAATTTTGTCCAAATGTGCCCGAAATCCTCAAGCAATCAAAATGTGCTTATTGGTGATTTCGAATTCAAACACGTTCTCCTCTTGAGTTTCCCATGACAGAGAGAGAAAGGACAACAAGGCCTAGAAAGGCTATGTCTGCATTGTTCTCACCTCAGAGCACAAAACATTTTTTTGGCATAAAATTTAGAGTCGGCTGGCACTTTTTTGGCCCGACCGGATCTCATTTAGGGCCGGCCGGATTCCAATGTTTGGTAAGCAGATACCTTTTGGCAGAAATAGAGAGCAGTGGCTGAGGGTGAGGTAGACCAATCTGGGCAGACATAATAGTTTCTGGACACTATGCATACGATCGTTGTGCCTCATTGTTGCTCGTATTAATATTATTATTGTGATTATTATTGTTGTAAATATTATGGTTGTAATTTCATTGGTATATTATTGTTGTAATTAATACTGTTATAATACCCTTGTTGTAATAAAATTAGATAGCTAGTTAATTTAGAATTCATTCGAATATGTAATAAGTAGTTAGTTTAGCTCAATTCATTCATTTAATGTTGTAATAGTTAGCTATTAATTCGAACACTTGGACATTCGGACCCTCTTACACGAAGGCAAAATATGTAATAAGTGTGTGTCTTCCAACTCCCATTTCTTTCTCCCTTTTATTTACCCGCTTATAATGGTAGCATAAAGCATCATATTTACTTAGCATTCCTATGTTCAAATACAATTGTTACATGTGCATTTGGGTTCGGCTCATCATACGAACCAATGTCAATTTCAATTTCATTGCTTGAAAACGTAATTTATCACATGTCTTGAATTGGATTATATACCATGCTCATAGCCGAGCTTATAAAAATTGCATAAATGTGTGTGTTGCATTAGTCACATTGTATTGTTTAAGAGCATGCACGTCTTCTAATAATTTTGCTTTGTTTGGCTTGCCTTGGAGTACTAGGTAAGGGTTTATTGCTTTAGCATCTTGCATTGCGTGTGATTGTTGCCATGTCGAGCATGTTTTCCATGAGGCTAAATGCTTAAGTGATATACTTGTTTGAATGCTGGTGAATGAAGGCTAATTGCTAAAATTGAGATAAATTGATTAATGTACGAACTCACATTTTCAAGTGACGAGTATCAAAAACAATTTTCAAACAAATATGAAATCAAATGTTCCAACTTTTGCAAATTAAGTCTATACTTGCATGCATCACCTAGTAAAGTTAGCCTAATAAATAAGAATCACATCATGATTAGTACAGGTCGATCTTTGATCGGGCGAATTGGGTGCTCAATTCATGACCTTCCCCTCTCGTACCTAAGTTCCCAAGCCGAGACACTTTGGTAATGACGGACAAGTGGCCTTTGGTACGAGTCCCAGTTTTCTTAAATTTTCTAAAAATATTTAGGTGACGACTCTGTAATCTGGCAAAGTAGTCTATTTTTGGCATTTTTTATTCAAAATCGATTTTTTCAAAAGAATTGCCGGATTTAGACTCATTTGTATTTACGTATTTCACATTACACTTGTGAAATCAGATTCAGAACCACAGGAGTCTGAATTTTAGAACTAATCGTATCCGAAAGGAGCACAAAAGGCAAGCTACACCCTGTAACCCTCCGAAATAAATACCATAAATCCATTCAAGACCATATGTAAATAACAATATGAATCAGAGTATAATGTTCTTTCATTTCATGACAGTTAATATTTCAAAAGAGTTTAGCTAAATAAATGCCTTACAGGCTTATATCTTTCCAAGGCCATGCTTGGTTACAACAAAAACGGATATAAATCCAATATATGTGAAGCCCTTGGCTTGAATCAAAACAATAACGGAATACACAAAAGAGAAGCCTTTGCTCCAAATCCCTCCAAGCTACTGTCTTCGCGAAGGCATTTCACCGGCACCTGAAAATGGTATTCCCCAAATAGGGTAAGCCAAAGCCCCGAAGAAACAATCTAACACAATATATTAATCTTAACGAAAGTATAAGTATGATAAACATATCCAAAGTCCATGATAAAATCGTTTATAACTTTTACACAAAATCATGCCATGTCGAGCTTTACATCTCAATTCAATTTATCTCAACTCATAAGCCATTCACCATTTCATTTAAACAACCAAACTGAGGGTATAACTCAATAAGTCTCTAACCAACACAACCATTATACAAATACTTCCATTTTGTCATTTTACGGATATTTCGTCTGTGGGAATCAGCACCCATGTATACACTCTATTTTTGGGACTTTTACCCTAGACACACAGGCTAACTTAATTCAGTGGAGTCCATCCCCTTTCTTCTCCCAAATATCATATATTTACAATGTATTAAAGACATAGTAATATTCAATGACAACAAATAAGATATTAGTTTCAATTCACCTAATTCTCATGCAATTTCTACAACAACCATAGCTATCCTCCACCGATAGCCCAAAATAGATATTTCTAAACAAATATACAATCTCCAAGATAGAAAAATGATCCAAATTTCCATAGGTGAGAGATAATACATATCCAACTCCACTATTTATATAAACATCCATCCAATTTCACATTCCCAATACTAATTTTATTTATTTATGCAAAATAACTATTTGAGACATTTTAAGGCAAAACTCCAATCTCTTTCAAAATGCATCCCAAGTACCTAAATCAACAAAGTTATCACAATACAGTCCCATACCTATCCCCATAACCATTTTAATACCTACATTGAAAAAAAAAACCCCTCTTTTGATTTTAAATCAAAACCCTAAGTTTGTTCAAAATGTCCCAAATTCCAATATTTATTACACATCAACAAATAGCTAAGTTAAAACTCATAGAAGAGTGTATAGAGTCCCTACCTCGAAGCTAGAGATCAAGAAGAAAGAGAAGAAACCTCAAATGAACCGAAACCTACTTTTGTTCAGATGAAAAGAGAGCCCACGATGTGCTCCACCTTCTTAACAAAGGCACACGGGTGGAGAAACCACTAGATCTAGATGAAAATGTAAAGAAAATGTAGGTTTTAGAGAGAGAGAGGGTCTCAACTTTAAGGTTTTGAGAGAAAAGATATGAAAAAGTGATGTAAAAAGTCATTTTCACAAACTGATATATGCATAGTCTACTCGAGCGCAAGAAGTGACACTCAAGCATCAGACACAATAAGTTGTTCCGCTTAAGCGCAAGAAGTGACGCTTGAGCACAGAATGCATACTCCCAGTAGTTTTGCAGACAACAGACTAACGCTCGAGCGCAAGAAAGGCCGCTCGAGCTGAGCCCACTCGAGCGGAAAAAACACCACTCAAGCGTAGAATACACTCTCCTAGTAGTTTTACAAACCTGCAAAAGTGCTAAGAATTCACAAAGCTTGCTTGAGCGGAGCAGCAAAATTCTAGGTAATAAAAGATTGGAAAGCAAGTAACCAACCTGTCCCCAAACGCAACCATAACAATCCAATAGCCAAAATTTAAGGAAATACAAAGGAAACAAGGTCTGAGTAAAAATACAAAACCGTAAAACCCGAATCCAAAATACAACAAGGGTTTAGGTCAAAACCAGAATCGCTATAATCTCCCACTCTTAAAGAATTTCGTCCCCAAAATATCAAGTCAAATTTTAAAGTTATGTTTAAACCAAACACAATAACGATAATTAATCAATTCCAATATCATGACCCATTTTTCGGTCATCCATTCTCATCAACTCGATACACAAGTTTCAATATTGAAGGTATAATTCACATTTTCCCAAAACATTTACAATGTTTACATTGAATCCATGTTTCCAAAACATACACAACATATACAATGTTTACATATTCTCAAAGCATATACAATGCTTTCATATTTCATTAACATAATCAAAACTTTAATACATGTTCAAACATTAACAAATAAGTCCGGATATTTCTCACGGACTTCTAACTTACGTTCCCAAGTTTCTTCCTCAACCCTGTGATGTTTCCACAATACTTTAACCAAGGGAATTGTCTTGTCTCGTAAGACTTGGTCCCGAGTATTCAAAACTCTCATTGGTCACTCCTCATACGAGGCATCCTCTTCTACCTCTAAGTCGGTCCAACCCAACACGTGCGATAGATCCGGCTCATACTTCCGAAGCGTGCTAATATGAAACACATCATGAACCCCGAAAAGTTGCAGCTGTAAGGCCAAACGATAAGCTACCTCTCCAATCCGCTCAAGGTTTTCAAAAGGCCCAATGAATCAAGGAGACAACTTCTCACTCTTTCCAAACCTTATCAAACCCTTCTTAGGTAATATCTTCAAGAAGACATGGTCTCCCACTTCAAAAGACAAGGGTCTCCTCTTATGGTCGGCATAACTTTTCTGGCGACTCTAGGCAGTAACCAATCTCTTACGGATAAGTACAACTTTCTTCGTTGTCTCCCGGATTAACTCTGGACCCAATATAGGTGCATCACCCACCTCTGCCCAATACGTAGGAGCTCGACATGGTCGACCATACAAGGCCTCAAACGGTACCATACCAATACTCAATTGGAAACGATTGTTATAGGCAAACTCCACTAAGGGCAAGTGTCTCTCCCACGACCCCTTAAAGTCAAGAACACAACCTCGAAGCATATCTTCAAGGATCTAAATAGTATGCTTTGACTGCCATTAGTTTGAGGATGATACGCAGTGCTAAAGGTCAATCTCATGTCCAAGGCACTCTGTAGGCTCTGCCATAATCGAGTCGTGAAACATAGATCTCTATCCAAAACAATCATTACAGGGACTCTGTGCAACCTCACCATGTCTCTAATATAAAGGTCGGCAAGATAATCTACAAAGTCACTCACGCGTATAGGTATAAAGTGCGCCAAATTAGTCAACCGGTCAACTACCACCCAAATTGCATCACTACCCTGTTGAGTCCTCGAAATGCCTACAACAAAGTCCATCGTGACATGCTCCCATTTTCACTCGGCTATAGGCAAGGGTTGCGACAAATCCGCTGGCCTCTGGTGTTCAGCCAAGTAAGGCACCTCGACACAAATACAGCCACATCCTTCTTCATTCCCTTGCACCAAAACTGGCAGGTAAGGTCATGATACATCTTTGTGCCTCCCAGATGCACCACAAGGCGTGAATGGTGAAACTCTCAGAGTACACATTTAGGCCTTTCTCTACCTTCCCACTGGAGATCTTTTCCCAGAGGGATTCTACCTCAAGGTCACCCTTCTGTGCTTTTATCACCCAGTTCACAAGCGTAGGTTATCCAACTACTGAAAACAAGGCTGCTGACTCAATGGACGCGCCAAGGTGCAAGTCAAACTCACCGATAGCACCCAACATCTCCTATTCCCAGATGGCAATACAAGCTACACTGCTAACTAATTTCCTACTCAAGGCATTGACCACAACATTGGCCTTTCCCGGATAATAATGTAACTCAAAGTCATAATCTTCTATGAACTCCATCCACCTCCTCTGCCTCAGATTCAAGTCTTTCTATGTAAATAGATATTTCAGACTCTTGTGATCGAAAAACACTTCAAACTTCTCACTATACAAATAATGCCTCCAAATCTTTAAGGCAAAGATCACCGCCGCTAACTCTAGGTCATGAGTAGGGTAGTTCCTCTCATATGTTTTCAACTGTCGCGAGCCATAGGTTACTACCTTCCCATCTTGCATCAAAACACAACCCAAACCTTCCCGTGAGGCATCACAATACACCGAATAGCCTAAACCCCTCTTTGGAATAATCAAAACTAGAGCAGTGGTAAGTCTAACCTTAAGCTCTTGAAAAGACTTCTCACAGGTCTCACTCTACACAAATTTTATCCATTTCCTTGTCAGTCTAGTCAATGGTGAAGCTAATCTAGAGAAATCCTTCACAAATCTAAGATAATACCCAGCTAACCCCAAGAAACTACGGATCTCGAAAGCATTCTTAGGTTGTCCCCAATCTTGCACTGCCTCTATCTTGGATAAATCTACAGTCACCCCTTCCCCAGATATCACATGGCCTAAGAACTTAACTTCTTTCAGCTAGAATTCACATTTTCCAAACTTAGCATACAGTTTGTGGGATCTAAGCAACTCAAGCACCACTCGCAAGTGTTCCTCGTGCTCCTCCTCAGAAGGTGAGTAAATCAAGATGTCGTCCACGAAGACAACCACAAAATGGTCCAAGAACTCATGGAAGATCCGGTTCATCAAATCTATAAACACAACTGGTGCATTAGTTAACCCAAAGGGCATCAGTAGGAACTCATAATAGCCATACCGCATACGGAATGCCGTCTTCTGGATATCCTCCTCCCTTATTCTCAACTGGTGATAACCCGATCTCAAGACTATCTTAGAGAAACAACAAGACCCTTTCAATTGATCAAACAAATTATCTATATGAGGCATTGGGTATTTGTTCTTAACAATTACCCGGTTCAACTTTCGATAATCTATACAAAGTTATAACGCACCATCTTTCTTTTTGGAAAAAAGAGTCAGTACTCCCCAAGGTGAAGTACTAGGGCAAATAAAACCCTTATCTAACAATTCTTGGAGTTGAATCTTCAACTCACTCAACTTAGTAGGTGCAAATCTATATGGTTCCATAGAAATCGGTGTCGTGCTAGGCACCAAATCAATAAAGAACTCGATCTCTCGATGAGGTGGTAAATTAGTAAGATCCTCGGGAAAAACGCCTGGGTTTTCACAAACCACCATTGCCAACTTAACTTGGACTTTATCACACTCATTACTCAAGAAGTTAGCAAGAAGGCAACTAAGTTTACTCCGTCTACATGGGTCATACACCGATGATAAGACTTTATCAACCCGGTCTCCCAAGAAATAAAAGTAATCACCGCTTAGGGTACATATAATAACCCTCTGACAGTAGCAATCTATAACAGTCCGATATGATGACAACCAGTCCATTTCCAAAATAACATCAAAACTAGACATATCAATCAATACAAATGCAAAAAGAAGTCGGACTGGCGACTAGCAACCTCTATGTCATAACCCCGACACCCCTACTTCAAAACAATCTCACCACCAATAGATGACTCTACACAGAGAGGAGATGCTAATTGAGCCTCTATCCCCAAAATTGATGTAAATGCAGACAAGATAAATAAATTGGATGCACCCGTATCAATCAAGACATTAGCAACTGAATTGCAAAACAAGAAGGTACCTCTCACTACGGAAGGAGTTGGCACAAGATCTGGCGCGGTAACAACATACATACGCCTTGTAGGTCTCTACTCAACCTACTCACCCCTCGGCGCATAAGCCTGATGCATTGACTGAGTCAAAGAGGCTCCTTGATTGGCCTTCGAGGCCCGTGATGACAATGCCAGCTAGTGGTTCTATGTCTGCCTCGAACCAAACACACCAGGTATACCGTCTAACTAAAAGCAAAACCTCTTCAAGTGTCCTGCCTGCCCACACTGATAACAAATGAGTAGCTAGCCTTTCCCCTGACTGTGGAGGATGATGCAGACCGTTGCCTTCTTCCTCTTTGTGGGTAAGCTGGAGACTTGTGGCCTAACTAACCCCACTTGAAACAGGTGACATCTCCCTAACCACCTCTCCCAGAACCCGAACTTAGTACTAGAAAAGTGGATCTCGACTGAGCTCCCTGGGACTACTGTGGGTGAGAACTTTTCTGCCTCTTGCTGTCTCCCTGAATATACTGACTCCTTTTGGAGCCCCTCATCTGCTCCTTCTTCTTCTGCATTATGGTCTCCAAATGAGCCGCCGCCTCCACAAGGCATCCATAATCTCTAATCATTGATCCAACCACTTTGAACATGAGTCCGGTCCTCAATCTCTTCTTGAACTCTAAACAACGGCGCTCCTCAATTGCCATTAATTCTGGTGCAAACCTCGACAAGTTAGTAAATATGGCCTCAAACTCGGCCACCGGAGTGTTCAGTTGCACAAGCTTGGAGAATTGATCTCTCAACTTCTCCCTAATAGTGGGAGGCAAAAACTTATCCTGGAAGGCGCCGACAAAAGCCTCCTAAGTCACTCCTATGCGCTCACGCGCATACTTCCATCACTGACCCTTATCTTCCTTCAGCTGGAAGGATGCCAAGGTCACTCTCAACTGGTCGTCCTCGATGCCAAGCGTCTTGAAGGTTTTCACTATTTGCTCTAGCCACTCATCCGCCTTCAGTGGCTCCTTGGGATCAACCAAAAACTCATCCGGATTCAATCGAAAAAACTATCGCTTCAAGAAAGATGGCTCTGCCTTAGCTACTTGAGCCTGGACTTGATTCTTAGCTCTGAGAATGTCCATAGACTCTTGTAATTCTTCGGTCATTTCACGGGCTAAGACGCCAATGGCCTGTTGATCAACTAGTTCGGCCACATTGGCTTGACCAACCCTTCTTCCTGAGCCGAAATTTCATCTAGTAAAGGCACCTCATACCTTCTAGGCCTACTATGCCTAGCACCACCACGTCCACGTCATGATATCCTAATGAAGGTAACAAACGAGATTAGCACATTTACAAATGTACCGAAGCTAGCTCACTCGCGTCCTAATATGGTAGACAATAGTTATTCATTCCACATAAGCATGTTGTCACACAAACACATATGAATTTCATTTTTGGCTAATGACCGTCATGCGGCATTGCCAAAGTTTTAATTACAAGCAACAGTGATCAAGTGCTCTTCTAATAGGACTTCTAGAAACCCGTAGACTCAATAAACATCCTAGAAACTAAATCATATATCCATATAACCACATAAGCATGTAATCATGTAAGCACATCGTATATACTAAAGTCTCTATCAAGTGAAACAAACCCATTGTGGCAACAACCACTTCCGACGTACCCAAAGTATTTATACCCGATACACTCTGATACAAGTTGTAACGCCCTGAAATAAATGCCATAAATCCATTCAAGACCATATGTAAATAACAATATGAATCAGAGTATAACATTCTTTTATTTCATGACAGTTGATATTTCAAAAGAGTTTAGCTAAATAAATACCCTACAGGCTTACATCTTTCCAAGGCCATGCTTGGTTACAACAAAAGCGAATATAAATCCAATACATGTAAAGCCCTTGGGTTGAATCAAAACAATAACATAATACACAAAAGAGAAGCCTTTGCTCCAATCCCTCCAAGCTACTGTCTTGACAGAGGCATTTCACCGGCACCTGAAAATGGTTTTTCCTAAATAGGGTGAGCCAAAACCTAGTAGAAACAATCTAACACAATATATGAATCTTAACAAAGGTATAAGTATGATAAACATATCCAAAGCCCATGATAAAATCGTTTATAACTTTTACACAAAATCATGCCATGTCAAGCTTTATATCTCAATTTAATTTATCTCAATTCATAAGACATTCACCATTTAATTTAGACAACCAAATTAAGGGTATAACTCAATGAGTCTCTAACCAACACAACCATTATACAAATACTTCCATTTTGCCATTTTACGGATATTTTGTCCGCTGAAATTGGCACGCATGTATATGCGCGGTTTTCGAGACTTTCACCTTGGACAGACAGGCTAACTTAATTCAATGGAGTCCATCTCCTTTCTTCTCCCAAACATAGAGTACATCCTCATTCTTCTCCCAAATATCATACATTGATAATGTATTAAAGGCATAGTTGTATTCAATGATAACGAATAAGAGATTAGTTTCAATTCGCTTAGTTCTCATACAATTTCTACAACAACCATAATTATCCTCCACCGATAGCCCAAAATAGATATTTCTAAACAGATATACAATCTCCAAGACAGATAAATTATCCAAATTTCCATAGGTGAGAGGTAATACATGTCCAACTCCACCATTTATATAAACATCCATCTAATTTCACATTTCTAATACCAATTTCATTTATTTATACAAAATAACTATTTGAGACATTTTAGGGCAAAACTCCCATCTCTTTCAAAATGCATCACAAGTATCCAAATCAACAAAGTTATCACAATACAACCTCATACCTATCCCCATAACCATTTTAATACTTACATTGAAAAAAACCCCTCTTTTGATTTTGAACCAAAACCCTAGGTTTGTTCAAAATCATCCCAAATTTCAATATTTCTTACACATCAACAAATAGCTAAGTTAAAACTCGTAGAAGAGTGTAAAATGTCCCTACCTCAAAGCTAGAGATCAAGGAAAAAGTGGAGAAATCTCAAATGAACTAAAACCCACTTTTGTTCGGATAAAAAAAGAGCCCACGGCATGCTCTACCTTCTTAACAAAGGCACGCGGGTAGAAAAACCACAAGATCTAGATGAAAATGTAGAGAGAAGGTAGGTTTTAGAGAGAGAGGATCTCAACTTTAGGGTTTTGAGAGAAAAGATATGAAAAAATGATGTAAAAAGTCACTTTTACGAACTAATATATACATAGTCCGCTCGAGCGCAAGAAGTGATACTCGAACATCAGACATAATAAGTTGTTTCACTTGAGCGCAAGAAGTGACGCTCAAGCGCAGAATGCACACTTCTAGTAGTTTTGCAGACAATAGACCAATGCTCGAGCGCAAGAAAGGCCGCTCGAGTTGAGCTTGCTCGAGTACAGAAAGCACCGTTCGAGCGTAGAATACACTCTCTCAGTAGTTTTACAAACCTGCAAAAGTACTGGGAGTTCACAAAGTTCGCTCGAGCGCAAGAAGTGCTGCTTGAGAAGAGGAGCAAAATTCTGGGCAATAAAAGATTGGAAACCAAGCAACCAACCTATCTCAAATACAACCTTGACAATCCAATAGCCAAAATCTAAGGAAATACAAGGGAAGCAAGGTATGAGTAACAATACGAAACCATGAAACCAAAATCTAAAATACAACAAGGGTTGGGTCAAAATCGGAATCGCTATAATCCCCTTATGATTTGAGGCCAAAATACTTTACCCCTTATAATTCAAATATAATCAGAAACTCCTCTCGTGGTTTTGGACCAAAGTGAAATTATTAATACCATTAGCTATAGATACGAAATGATTATAATGCCCTCAAAACCTATGCATTTTTTGTTTTTTGTCTCTCCTCTCTCATACACATAATTTGTCATGTTTAACATTAATTGAATTAAATCCAAAAAAAAAAAAAATTAGATTCTTAATTCTTTATTGTAATTTATAATGTAAATCTCATTTTAATTTAATTATTTTTTAGGTCAATCCTTAATTATTATTTATTTTATATTTTAAATCAATCCTTAATTATATTTTATGTTTTAGATCAATAATAAATTATTAATTTTAGGTTTGGAGAAAATTGGGATAAAATTGTCTTTTTATTGTGTTAATTTAATTTTATTTTTTAAAATATCAAATCTACTCTAAAAAAATGATATGTGTGATACACCTTTCGTCAGTTTGGATGAAAAAACTAATGGTGACACTTTAGACCAAAACCATATGAAGGCTTTCTACTTATATTTGAACCATAGGGAGAGTAAAGTATTCAAACATCAAATCACGAAAAAGTAAAATGATTTTATCCCTATTTTATTTATTTTAGTGTTTATCCATGATCTTTATTATTTTAGGTTACTTTAGTGTTACTAAAAGGGAAAGTGTAAATATATAAATATTGTAGGGTTAACTGTTTCAAATCTCAGAGAAGGTAAGTGTAATTTATCCTATTTTAAAAAAAAATATTTAGTGTCTCAATGGGATTATTGAATGAGCAATACTGGAAAATCCAAACATTTACTCAGAAAAAATAATCAGTAGGTTATAATCATTTTGGCTATAACTCACGTCCCACTAATTTTAAATTTATGCTACACATTCACTTTTGTGATAAGATTCAAAATACATTTTCATGATCTAGCATTTTTCGTCTTACTAATGACAATCCTTAGACCTCGTTTGGAAACATACTATTTTAGCCTTCGTTTGGCATAAGCTAAAATGGGATTTTTTGGTTAAAATATCCACAAAAGGATAAAATAGGTTTTTTAGTCTAACAAGACAAAATGTCATATCTAAACCATAATCATTTCATTTTTTCCCTCACAAAAATCAAAAAAGCTAAAAACCTTATCCCCAATGAGACTTTTTAGCCTCAGGCTAAAACAGCCAAAAAGCCAACCCACATCCAAAACGAATTTTTTTTTTTTTTTTTTTTTTGTGGTTAAAATATGAAGTAAAAAAAAATAGTATGTTTGGAATGATTTTGATTTTTTACGAAAAGATGTACAAACAATAAAGAGAAAATAGAATCTGTCACGCCCCAAAAATAATACAATAATCCATCCACCATAAGCATTATATGATAATAACAATAATAAAGTTATCTTCCATTAATTCAATATGATATACAAAAAAGAAGCATATGCATCATACATTCATAAAACTTAACCCTGAATGTATAGCATATGTTTTCAATTAAAAGAGATAAAGAAAGATAAACAGACAAACATGCTCTACGGGCTTACAACCTTTCAAGACGATACTTGGTTACAACAAAATGAGTCAGAAGCTCAATACAGATAAAGTCCTAGGCTTGTACAAAAGCAAATAAATACAAATAAACAAAAGTGAGCTCTCAACTCCATAATCCTCCCAAGCTAAGTCCTTGGCGGAGGCATATCACCAGCACTTGAAAATGTTTTTTCCAAGTAGGGTGAGCCAAAACCCAGTAGAAACCATCTATCACAATATACGAGTCTTAACAAAATTATATGTATGGTGTGCATATGCAATGCCAATGACAAATCATTCATGATGTTACAAGATCAGACTATGCCAAGTTTTACATCTCAAGCCGTTTTAGTCTTACTTTAGTTCATGGCAATTAATTTCATCTCAATCCATGACTTAATCCCTTGTTACCCAAATAATCCAACTGAGATTACATCTCAATAATTCTCTACCAATACAATTATCACATAGATAATTCAATCTGCTATTTTATGAAAATTTCATCTGCAGGAATTGCCACCCATGTATATACGCGCGGTTTTCGGGACTTTCACTCTAGACACACAGGCCAACTTAATTCAATGGAGTCCATCCACTTTCTCCTCCAAAACATGGAGTACATCCCCTTTCTCCTCCCAAATATGATACATATACAATGTATTAACACATAGTCATATTGAATGACAATCAATACGAGATTGGTTTCAATTCACCTAATTTTCATGCAATTTCTACAATAATCATAAATATCCTCCACCGATAGCCCAAAACAGATATTTCTAAGTAGTTATACAAATTTCACAATAGATAAACTATCCATATGCCCATCAATAAGAAACGACAATTTTCCAACTCCACCTTTAACATACACATCTAACCAATTTCACCTTTATTAAACCAATTCCATGATTTATACAAAATAACCATTTGAAACATTTCAGAGCAACACCCCATTTCCTCCCAAATACAATCCGTTTGCCAAAATCAACAAGTTTGACACAACACAACCTCATATCCATACCCATAACCATTTCAACACCTTTATTTTGAAAACCCCTATTTTTTATTTTAAACCAAAACCCTAAGTTTGTCTAAAATCATCCAAATCTCAACCTTTATTTGCACTATCATCAAATACCCAAGTTAAAAATCATACAAGAGTATAGAAAGTCCCTACCTCAAGCTTAGAAGAGGGAGAATGAAGAAAATCCCAAAAGTCAACGGAGGAGAAACAACGTTTTGCTCCGATCAAAATGAAACCCTTGACAAGCTCTACAATTAATCTCAAGAAAGCAAGGCGAGGAGAGGTCTCCAAGTGAGTAGATCTAAGGATCTTTGAGTGAAAAAGTGCTTTTTGAGAGAAAGTCTCACGGTTTAGAGGAAGAAAAGAGAAGGAAAAGTAAAGAAAAGGTCTAGTGGTGGACCTATTTATAGTAATAGGTCAAAACAAAAATAAACCCCAAAGTCAACCCAAAAGATCTGGTCAAAATCCCCCAAACGTAGGGCCCAAACCGACTAAAAATCTGGGAAAAAGTTCGCAGGTGTTGACCCCTACAGCAGAGGTGTCGACCCTTATGAAGAAAAGCTGGAACACTTATGTTTGACAGCATGCAAGGTGTCGACCCTTCCAAGACTGGTGTCGACCTTTGAGGCCAATAATAAAAGGCAGGTGTCGACATCACCAAAACCGGTGTTGATCCCAGAACAAGATTTTTAAGTTCCCAAACAACTTTTTAATGTAAATAAGCGTGAACGAGCAATCCCAACAAGTTTACATTGATTTGTACTCCTCCAAAACTAAGATACAACAACACCAAAGATTCCAAAATAAAATAAATGATTCAAATACACTTCCCAAAAGCTTTGAAGGATACAAGTGGTATAGAATCTTTAACTTTTTAATATAAGTTATTGGTTTTTTCGTATTTTTAATGACTTTTTGACTTTTAAACTAAAACAGTGAGTTGCCAAACGAGACCTAGAACTGTCAATAAAAAACACACAATAATAAAATATTTATTTACAATCTCAATATACATTTTACATATCGTAAAACACTTCTACATATTTTTATATTTTTGTATTTATTTTATTACATTTTTTTAAGCATGTACCAACACTAACAACAACCTGTTTTTAACATTTTTCATATGTATATTCTTGGTAATTGTCACAGCTTGGGACAAAATTTTAATGATTGTATCGCATTGCTATACGTGCATAAAACCATATATCAATGGGAAAATTGCAAATTAGTTGGACAGTTAAAAAAAAAATTACATTATAGATGAATTTTTTCTAGTGCAACTCTAACACATGAGAATCACTTGCATTATATACATAGAATATTTGCACCACCATAAAAAAAAATACATATATTCTTTCATTGTTCCACTTATTTGCAATTTCCCCTATATCAATTCAGGATGGAAAAGATAAAAAAGAAAAACCACTTCATTTAATCTGGGATTCCCGTTTGGGAAACGTTTTATTAGTAACTTTTTATTGTATTTTATTTATTTATTTATTTTATTTTTTTTTTGTATTTTTTTTGTGAATTGTTGAAATTGTGTATCACTTTGTTGTTTGTTTTTTTGGAAAATTTATAAAAAAAAAAATCTCAAGTTTTAATTCTTTTAAGAAAATAAATCTTGAATTTTTAATTTTATTAATTTAAATCCTATCTTGTTTTTATTTGTTTTCTGTCTAAGCCATTTGCCTATTTTCAATAAGTAAAATTGACGTAAAAATAGTTATATAATTATTAAACTTAACGTAAGTGTACATAAAATGTCTAAAATATTTTTTTTTTTAGGGAGCCGCTATTCCTATTTCACTATGTTCCAAATATACTCCCTTCTTTGTCCTTATTATACATAAAAAGAACTGTATTTGGAACAAAGTAGAGTGTGAATAGTAATTATGTATAATAAAGACATTGAATGGAGTGTATTTGAAGCAAAGTAAAAATTTGAATAGCGGGTCCCTTTTTTTATTACGTTTAATGATTAAAATATTATTTTTTAATCAATTTTATTTAACGAAAATAGATAAATAGTTTAAATTGAAAACAAATAGAAAGATTATGGTTTAAATTATAAATTTAAAATTTCAAAGTTTATTTTATTACAAAAGTCAAACTTTAATTATTATTATTTTTTTGGGTAATTTCTCCTTTTTCTTTTTCTTTGTTTTTTTTTTCTTTTTTGTGGTCCATTTAGACTATTTTTTTAATTTAAAAATGGATCAAATTTTGAAAGGAGAAAACTTCAAAAAAACCTTAGGAATTTAATTTTTTGGCCTTTAAAAATTTAATAATTTTTATAAAAACATAATCTAAATAAAAACAAAAACAAGTTGAAAAAAGTAGCCAAAAAAGAATTTACAAATTTCAATAATGATTGTGTTAAACTCATTTTCATGTCATTTTTTCTTAAACATTTTTATCTTCGTCATACTCACATGGTCGTGCGCATGGTATTAGTTATTGAATTATTTGGCCAACAAAAGGCGAGCAAAAGTCTTCCTTGGTTGCAAAATATGTAATAATATGATTAATTTAGTTATTAAAAATATCATTTCACTTTATTAAAACGTTAATGATTTGACTCTTTCTGATTTGTAGCTTTCTATTAACATGAGAGTTTTATACATATAATTTATTTTCGATGTAAAACATAAATTATACTAAATTAGCACAATCTCATAAATGTAAAACAATTACACTAAGATCCTTTATGCTGTGTTTGGTTGGGGGATTTGGGGAGAGATTTGGAAAGAAAAATGAAAAAGATAGGTGAAATGTGAATAAAATATGCCTATATTTTACCCAGTTTCACACACCTTTTCCCTTTCCCTTTCCCTTTCCCTTTCCAAATCTCTCCTTAAATCCCTCAACCAAACACAGTATTAATGTATTCACAGTGAGATTGGGATCTAACCAAAAACATCACATATTTTTTCAAATTTTTGTTGAGTGATTTTTTTTTCCTTCTAAATTTGAGTCTAAATTTACTTTCCACATCTGGTTAACTATAAATAAGGAAAAAAAAAAAAAAAAAACATTCAAAAAAGTTCAGTAAAGCAGAAAAAAAAAAAAAAAGAGAAAAAAAAAAGAAACATAATTGTCTTTAATGAACTTTTTTCTTTCAATTGTATTTTACATTTATAGTTCATCTAGTTAAGTGGAAATAGGGATGTAAATTGGGCTCGTGGCCCATGAGCAGCCCGAAGCCCGTCCATGGCCTGAGAGGGACCTGGCCCGATTAGACACGGTTTGGTTCGTGCCAGAGCCCAGCCCGGGACACTGGGCTTGGGTCATCATTTCAAAACTCGACTCGTGACTTGGCCCAAAAAAATTTTACCCTGCGGGCGGCCCAACTCGACCCCTTCAGTGGCTCTCTGCCAACAGTCAAAATTCAAAAATAAATAAATAAATAATAATATTCAAACGGTCATTTGACCATTTATTTCCGATGGTTCAATTTTTTTACAAATTAACCCCATCCTCCCAAACTCGTACAAATATCTCCCGTCTTCCATTTTATTTCTAACAAATAATTATCTCTCTCAACTCTCAACGCTCAACTCTATTAATTAATTTTGAAGTCTCATTCCTAAGTAAAAATTACAATTGTGTAAGAAGAAGTTTTTATCAAAATAAGTTAATTTTTGTAATCGCATTCGCTAATTGATAACATTAATTAGTTTAATTAAATTTATTAGTTACTCATTTTTTTACATTAATTATTTCTTAACATATATTAGTTGTTATTGTTTACTCATTATTTAAATTAATTGTTAGTTCTTATATATTATTTTACTTATATTACTATGCATCCAAATATTCCTAACGCTTATGTCGATATTGATGCATATACTACACTGTAATAACCCCAGACCCTGATTAACGCTAATTGGGACTTAATTATGTCTAATAGTAATTAAGGGGAAAAATCTGGAATTTATTTGCATGTGCATTGCATAACTTATGTGTTTTTATCTGTTCGGTGTCGGAGTATCTGTTCGGTGTTTTAAACTTTAAACTGCAAATTGGAAGCCTTATCGGCGCCCGATTCCGAAATTGATTAGCGTTTTGGACCAGTTAGATTTTATGTGATTTTATGGTGGGTTCAATTAAAATTCGATTTGGAATGTTTAAATCTGATTAGATAACATTTTAATAATAAACCTAGCTTATTTACGAATACGCCATTGAAGGCCACTAACTTAGACAATTGGGAGACTTAGTCTTGGAACATTTTTTGCTTTCATTCTCTTGAGAGACCAACGTGGGAGAGACATGAGAGTGAAGAAAACTTGAGTTCAACAAGTACTAGGCTTGGAATTGAAGGTCTAAGGTAGGAATTCATCCTCTCATTTATGTAATTGACCTAGCTTTTGCATGTTTCTTGGCCAATTGGAGATTAGAGTCTAAAATTAACTCATACATGTTGAATTCGAACTTAGCTCATACATGCATGCACTTGTTCTTAGATTTTGAGGTTGTTCTTCATGAAGATTTGCATGCATGTTCATTTCCTAAGAATTATCCATGTATTCATCATGTTTTTCCACCAAATTGACCATTTGAGCATGGTTTGGAGCTTTGAAATTCATTTGAGTTCATGCATGTTTGATTAACCCATGTTCTTGAAGATTTATGGAAGTGATGCTCAATTGACTCACTCTTGGCCCTTGAATTTACAAATTGGCTTGTGAAGCTTGATATACTATGTGTTTAAAGTGTTTTTCCAGAATTTGGGCCCAAGAGGTTGAGTTTTGGGTTGGAGAATGCTTGGTTCGAACTTGGGAGGCAAATCTGGAAATTCCAGGAATTTGGCTTCCTCGCTCGAGCGACCATTGTTTGTTCTGAGCTCCGCTCGAGCGAAGAAATGGTGGCTCGAGCGTAAATTTCAAGCTCTCAGAATCTTGGTGCGCGCAGGCGTACGCTCGAGCGATGAGACCTACGCTCGAGCGAAGAGCTGTGTCTTACGCTCGAGCGAGCATCGAGCGGGAAAAATCAACAACCAGTACTTTTTCATCTTTGCAGATAGCTCGAGCGAAGGATCTCTTCGCTCGAGCGAACCCTTTGATTTTGTAAGCTCGCTCGAGCGAAGGAAGGCTCGCTCGAGCGAGACCCCTGTTTTCAGCAACTTTTGAAAAACATTTTCTAAGGCATTTTTGCATCCACATTCCATCCTAGCATTCCTAGGCCATGTTTAAGGCTCCTTAATAAGGATAAGAGGTTAGGTACACCCTTGGAGTCATTGGTGTGAGTTTTGTACATTTAGAAATGCGTATTTCAAGTGTGTATCCGTAATGTGTTATGTAGGTCACGTGTCGCAATTAGGGCTGGGCAACGGATCCACCGACCGCCAAACCCGACCCGACCCGACCCCTGGCGACGGATGCGGGCCTAGTTTTCCAATTTCTCGGGTTCGGGTCGGGTGGCGGGTCACCCGTCATTTTATCCGCTGGACCCGACCCCCCGTGACTCTTTTTTCCCCCCAAAATTTCCTTACGCCTCTTCTTGCCCCTTTTCTTTAGATTTTGCCCTATTTTTTGACAGACCCAACAAACAAACAAACCCAACACATACGCAGAGACTCTCTCTCTCTACCCTCTCTCTTTCTCTCTCTCTCTCTACCCTACCCAACCCATCGTCCGACGATCTACACGGTGGTGAACCTCTGACCGACGATCTACACTTCCGAACGGCGATCGATTTGCATTGAGCGACGATCGATCTACACTGAGGTACCTCTCTCTCTGTATAAATAGATGTACTCTTGAACTCAATCTCAGGGTTTTGAATCAGATTTTGTTGCTTTTACTCGATCCAAGAACATCAAGATTCAAGAAACAGAGCTGGGTTGTTCGATTTAGATGGGTTTGAAGGTGCTGTACCTGTACTGATGTACTCTTGAAATCTAGATAGAAAGATATATATATATTGTCACTGAGGTACCTCTCTCTGTATATATATGAGTCGTGTGCTCATGGCTGGTAGTTCATATATATATATATTCACTATCAATGTGATGAAGAGTTTTGTTGATTTATTTAAAAATCGATCAATTAAGATGCAGATTTGATGTTCATATATATATATACTGATGTACTCTTGACAATTGGATGCAGATTTGATTTGGTATGGATATGTTACTGGGTTTGGAAATCCCGATTGGGCACGGACCATTCGGCTGCCACGGCAACAGCTCCAGCAGTTTTGGCTGTGTTGAGGGAAGGTGCTACATGTATAGGTAAAACTGTCATGATGAAATGGCATACAGGTTAGAGTCAAACACTCTGTTCTTATACATGGCTCTTTTGTTCTTGTTAGAAGGAGTTTTTGGATGGTACTATAATATCTTCAAGTATAAGTTCGTATTCTTTATAAAATATAAAGTAAAGTTATGCTGGAAATTGGGTAGAACTGAGTTCTCAATAGTAAGTTCGATCTTCAACAGGAGATCTTTGTTTTACACAATAGTAATGCTAGAGGTAGAACTGAGTTCTCATCTTCTGTAGCCTTCAATTTAATCTCTTAGTTTTCAAATGTTAAATCAATGGATTCAATTCAACACTGTTTCGCTGAATTGAAATCTCTGTCCATTTAGCCTTCAATTTAATCTCTTAGTTAATTATAAATATGAATATTGAAATGAAATCTCTTATTCAATGCTTTCAAATAAGTTCTCAAAGAGTTGAATATGAATTGAATCCAAATAACTTGGTTTTACAGTCTTGGTTTTGTTTTACCAAGATGCCCAGAGAAATCTACTATGAAACTGTACAAGGAACTGTACATTGTTTTGATATTTGTCGAAAGTAGATCATGCAATTTATAGGATATTGTACCCACAGCCTTGCAATTTATAGGAACTGTACACTGCCCTCATTATCCAAGTATTTGAAGATCTTCTTTTTTTAACCATTTTGTCTAGGGGGCTCTTTTTTTTTTTTTTTTGTATGTCGAAAATTTGTAAAATTTCAAACCGCCAAACCGATTCGCATCCATCCGCCAATCCGCCAATCCGTCAATCCGCATCCGCCGGATTGGCGGACGGATGCGGATTGATTTTCTCCAATCCGCCAATTTGGCGGACGGATGGCGGATTGGAGATTTCGTTGGCCGCAACCGATCCGCGCCCACCCCTAGTCGCAATCCGGTTTGACCCTCTTGACTTCGCCTACTTGTATCAACGCCCACTATGAGTAATAACTTTGTAAAGTTATGTTCAATGTTATGTATTTTCAATATACTATGATCCGAAATGATTGATTCTTGGAAAAGCTATGATATGTTGGAAATGAATGAATGAATGTCCAGTTTTCTGGAAAGTAGTTGTGGCACCCTTAGTCCCTATGGCCCTCGCCCGGGGGTAACAATACCGTGGCCTATGGCCCTCGCCCGGGGGTAACAATACCGTGCCTACGGCCCTTGCCTGGGGGGTAATAATACCATGGTTGCTTGCGCGCAAGATATGAACCTTTAAAGATATGGACCTTTATGGTTGTTGGTACCAACTTTGTTGTGGTCTTCGGACCTACTTGTTGTGGTCTTTAGACCTACTTGATCGGATAGCTAATGGGTGTACCACATATGATCTTATGCAAAATCTGAATATGAATATGAATCTGAGCATGTATCTGAATCTATTTCTAATTGGAAATCTGAATGTGCATAAGACTCTGTTTCTGATAAGATTGTGTCTCTGATATAAACTCTGATTTCTAACTCTGTGATAGACATCATTCATTAAACCCTTTACTCTGTTATTATTCACTGGGCTTTCGCTCACAGTTTATTATATATATGTAGGTGAGCCGGCACAAGACCCTGGCCAGAGTTGATGGCCTCTGTTTCGTTTTGTTTGGTCAAGCCACCTGTTGCGCCTCCCGAGGAGGTTCCGCTCGAAGCCTGATGTTTGGGCAGTTTTGCACTCCATGCTAGTCGATGGTTGTGTTTTTGTAATGTCGGATCTTGGGAGTACTTGATGTAAATATTTTGTACATATGGGTGTATCTGACTAGCATGTTTATGTATATAAATAAGTTTTAAATTTTCTGTCCCATGTATGTCATCACAGCTCATTGGACCTTGTTTATTTTATATTATTGCTTCCGCCGTCCCTTAACATTTGTTAATGACTTCAGAGGCCGTAGGTAATCCACGGATTACTGGCCGGTTACGTCGCTAAACCTATAGGGGCGGGTTTGGGTCGTGACATACACAACATAAATCTGTTGATTTTTCTTCTAATGTATCTAATATCCATCTTCTAACAATTGGATCATCGTCTAGGGTTACAACTAATAGTGTTTGGGATCATTTTGAAAAAAATATCTATAAATAATCCTAATAGTACAATTACGTTTAAAGTAAAATATAAATATTATACACATTTACTTAGTGCTGCATCTGTAGGGGCACTAGTCATCTAAAAAAATATATTAACAAACATTTACAAAGCTAACAACCTAATATCAGAAGTCAAATGCAATTAGGGGTTTCATCAACTGGTCATTTGCAAATATTTTTATATGATACTATACGTATACAAAATTCTCTAATTGATTTTATTATGAAAAAAGAACTTCTTACTACTAGTGAATGTTCCGATATTTTACAAATGGTTCACGAAAGTTTTGCATTGCAATATCAAATTTTTTCAAGAAATACTACTAGAACCTTTGAGGATATTAAAAGGGAATTGTTTGACATCTTCAAAAATTTGAATGGAAAAATTTGTTTAATATCTGATTTGTGGTTAAATAATAGTTTAGAATATCAATATATCACTGCACATTTTATTGATAATAATTGAAAATTAAATAAAAGAATTATTTCATTTAGATTAATTGAATTTCCATACACTAGTCATTCACTTGGTACAAAAACAAGAAATGTATTATATGAGTGAGTTTTGCAAAATAAAATATTTACCATTAATCTAGATAATGTAACATATTACAATTAGACTGTAACCTATTTGAAATCAACTTTACAATTAATTGTTGGTAGTGATTTATTTCATACTTGTTATTGTGCCCATATTTTAAACTTAATTGTTAAATAAGTTATGCATGTATACGAGACTTCCGTACTGGTAATAAAAAAAATGCAATTGTTACTATTATGTCTTTTACTAATTGAATTTTAGAATACAGGAAAAATTTTCAACAAAAATGTATGCTATTTAAAAAATTAATTTTAGATATAGGCAGCAGGTGGAATTCAACGTATAATATGTTAAAAAGAGCTTGTTAATAATAATAATAAAAGATAATAGTTTTTTTTTTTTTTTTTTTTTTTTTGCAACATATCAATAAGATAAGTACTAACTCCCACAGAATTTAATTGACGCTAAGTAGCCTTATATAAAGATTTTTTCAAAAACTTTTGATACTGCAACAAAATTATTTTCTTATATATATATATATGTATTCTTACTTCACTATTTGTTTTAAATATGTTAGCAGAAACAATGAAAATTTTCATAAAATAAATGGGTAATGAATATTATGTAACTATTATTACTGCAATGAAAGAAAAATTTGATAAATATTTTGATCAATTGCCTCATCTTTTAGGTTTAACTATGACACGGATAGGCCCACAAAGGCCACAGTCCACAGTGAACAACCCCAAGCCCACCATTTGGAGCCCATTGCATAACCCGGTTGGTAAAATCCAAGATAGTTGGAGGCCAACTGGGCGTGAAGGGCCAATGACATTCAGACATATGGCAGGTGTAAGACAGGCCACATCAGCAGACAAAGATCTGCAAAGTTATTGCCACAACACATCACCATTAATGCAGCCTATCACAGCATTTACTACGACAACACCTCCCCGTCGGAACAGCGCCCCCCTTACCCTGAACAAGGTAAGCTACGGCACAGGCTTTGGGCGATGTGGGCATGTCGGAAGGGACAGTGAAATGATTACCGAAGGATATAAGCAAGCATCGAAGACAAGAAGAAGGTTAAGCTTTCTATCTCCAATCTCTGTCTCTCTCTATACACTATCTCTTCTCCCTATTTGCTAACTTGCCCGTCGAAGGGTTCGCTGGGGGACTACCCTGTTCCCCATTGAACTTACTTGCAGGTCATCTAGAGGGCTTGGCCACTCGGAAGTAGGCTTGAGGAGCTTGGATCGGTCCAGTCCATCCACCGGGAACGAACTGTATTATCACTGCATTATCAGTTGGCGCCGTCTGTGGGAAGGTGTCCTATTCGTGCGCCAGTTGTGCTCATTGTCGCCTGAGACCCTGTCCCAGCAACCTTTCCCTCCTACCCATCAAGGTGCATGGTCACGACTAGATCCATGGCTTCTCACCATAACGCTGCCGACCATCAAACCGACCCTCCCAATCCGAACAACCCACCCCAGTATTTCATCGAGCTTACCAACAGCATTAACCGTATGGTCGAGCAAAATCAGGCCCTGATAAATGCTTTACTCCAAAGAAACCTCCCCATTCCTCTACCACCACCTCCAGATATTCTACCCAATCCAGAACGACCTCCGAGCCATACTGTTCCACAACCCAATCCACCTAACTTAGGAGGTTTGCAACCTCCTCACCCATATATAAATCCACCACCCCCACCCCCACACCCATCGATCGTAGCACCAGCTCCCGAGGGAGAAGCCAGCAGCGTCCAACACCTGTCTCCCTCTGGTGGCGACAACATTCCCCTTTGGGACGCTGAACTCCACGCCATGAAACTCCAGCTCCAGGGGGTTATGCAGAACATCTAGCACAAGCCCTCCACTACGGCAAACTCACCATTTGTTGCCTCCATCTGAGACAAGCCTCTGCCCCCCAAGTTCAAAATGCCCACCATCGACTCCTTCGACGGAACGATGGACTCGGTCGACCATCTGGAGACCTACCGCACCCTCATGATCCTCCATGCCTTCCCTGACGAGATCATGTGCCGAGCTTTTCCCGTGACACTAAAGGGGTCAGCTCGACTGTGGTTCAGCCAGTTGCCACCAGACTCTGTCTCCACTTTTCAGCATCTCAGTGATTCTTTCCTGAGCCATTTTATTGGAGCCCAGCGCCAACGACGCCCGGCCACCCAGCTCCTCAACATTCGCCAGACCGAGGGGGAATCACTGCGCAGCTTTGTCACTCACTTCAACAATGAAGCCTTGCAAGTGGCCGAAAACGATGACAAAGTCATCCTCACGGCTTTCATGGCCGGTCTGCGGTCATCCGATTTCCTTTTCTCCCTCTCTAAAAACCCCCCGACCTCAATGGCAGCCCTACTCTCCAAAGCCCAAAAATACATGAATGTCGAAGATTCACTAGCCGCTCGGCAGGATCCAACAGCTAAAAACCCGCCTCCCCGAGAAAAGAGAAAAGACCCAGACCCCAGAACCACCCAGTATAATAGCCCAACACCCCACTATACCGCCCGTCCTCCCCGCGCTAACCGGTCGGCACCAACCCGACCGCCTGGTCGGTTCGAGCGGTACACACCCCTTAATTCTCCCATGGAACAAGTCCTCCACCAGATCCAACGGGACTACCCCCTCAAATGGCCTCCCCCTCCACGGAACCCTTCCAACCGGAAAGACTAGTCCAAATATTGCCGTTTCCACCAGAACCATGGCCATAACACTGATGACTGAATCAACCTCAAGGATCAGGTGGAGACCCTAATACGGCAGGGGCGTCTAAGCCGGTTCACGGACACCCGCCCTCAGCAGAGGCAACGAACCGAACCCCACAGAGACAATCGCCGGCGCACCCCACCCCGGCAGCAAGCTCAACCGAATCAAGCCCATGATCGACTTCCGCAACAACCTCGGCCACAAGGTAATCCACCCCCACCCGTTGGTGAAATTAGAGTCATTTCAGGTGGACTTGCTTGCGGGGGGACCATCTTGCTCGGCTCAGAAGGCAGAACTCAGAAAAATAAGGCAGGGCTCAGACAAGGCAGTCACCACGGTAGACCGACCTTCCAAACAGCCCAAGCAGTGGACAGAGCCCATCACCTTCACGGACGCCGACTGTACAGGTATCCGTTATCCTCATGATGATCCTCTCGTCATTTCTGCCATCCTCTCCAACTATAAGGTCAGACGAGTTCTTATCGACAATGGAAGCTCTTCAGGCATCATATTCCTCAACTGCTTCCACCAGCTCAAGATCGGGGAGGAAAGTCTGTCTCCCTTCCAAACCCCTTTGGTTGGTTTCACTGGCGACCAGGTGACCTCCATCGGCTCTATTGACCTCCCCATCACCATTGGCGAATATCCACGGCAGACCACGAAGGTGCTTACCTTCCTTGTTGTCGATTGCCCCTTTGCCTACAACATCATCCTTGGTCGCACTACCCTCGACGCTTTCCAAGCGATCACCTCCACCTACCACCTGGCCATCAAGTTTCCCACTGATCTCGGGGTCGGAACAGTGAGGGGAGAACAAACCATGGCCAGAGAATGCTATGTCGCCTCACTCAAGGAAGTTAAGCTGAAGGAGGCCATGATTATTGAAGGACTTGACGTCCGAGACGAAGATGAGTTGGTCAGAGGAGAACCTGTTGAGGAGCTCGTTGAGGTTCCCATTGACCCCACCAACCCAATGAAAATCATCAAGATCAGCAGTCAGCTATCCCCCCAAGACAAGGCCGACGTTACTGCCCTCCTGACCGAGCACAAAGACGTATTCGCCTGGACCCATTCAGACATGCTGGGTATTGACCCATCCTTTATAACCCATCACCTCAGCATCGAACCTCATTTCCGACCCTACCGCCAGAAGCAGCGCATCTTCCATCCGGAGCGCAATACTCTCATTGCAGCAGAGGTCGATAAGCTCCTTGAGGCCCAATTCATCACAAACGTAAACTACCTTAAATGGTTGTCAAACGTGGTCCTAGTCCGCAAAAACAACGGCAAATGGCGACTTTGTGTCGATTACTCCGACCTGAACCGAGCTTGCCCCAAGGACAGCTACCCTCTTCCCCGCATCGATCTGCTGGTCGACGCCACAGCCGGTCATCAGATGCTCAGCTTCATGGATGCTTTTTCTGGATATAATCAAATCTTGATGCACCCGTCCGACCAAGAAAATACCTCCTTCATTACCGATCGAGGTACTTACCACTACCACGTGATGCCGTTCGGACTAAAGAATGCTGGGGCCACCTACCAACGGCTAGTCAATGCCGTTTTCCAACACCAGATAGGTCGGAACATGGAAGTATACGTCGACGACATGCTGGTCAAAAGCAAACTCTCCATTGATCATCTGACTGACCTCCGAGAAACCTTTGCCACCCTCCGCAAGTACCAAATGAAGCTCAACCCAGAGAAGTGCGCCTTCGGCGTAGGATTTGGAAAGTTTTTGGGTTTTATGGTCAGCTAGCGCGGCATTGAAGCTAACCCCGAGAAGATCAAGGCCTTGATTGAAATGCAGTCACCCAGAACGGTCAAAGAAGTTCAAAGACTCATCGGCCGAGTGGCGGCCCTCAATCGTTTCATTTCCCGCGCAACAAATAAGTGCTTACCATTCTTCAAAGTTCTTCGGCAGACTTTTGAATGGACAACCGAATCCGAAGAGGCTTTTCAGCAGTTAAAGCAATGCATGGCCAACCCTCCCCTCCTTTCACAGGCAGTTGCGGGTGAGCCCCTCTTCCTCTATCTCGCAGTGTCAAGCACCGCAGTCAGCGCATCTCTTATTAGGGAAGACGGCTCAGTCCAACGGCCGGTCTACTACATTAGTCGAGCCCTCAGGGGAGCGGAGCAGAATTACCCATTGCTAGAAATGTTGTCCCTGGCCTTGGTCACCGCCTCAAGACGACTTTGTCCTTCCTTCCAAGCCCATTCCATAGTGGTCCTCACCGACCAACCCCTGAAGAAGGTTATGCAGCAACCAGAACTTTCTGGCCGACTTATGCAGTGGTCAATAGAACTCAGCCAATTTGATATCTCCTACCGCCCTCGCACAGCAATCAAGGGACAGGCCATAGCCGATTTCATCCTGGAATTCACCAACCCTACCCCAACCACTGCCTCTCCACCCCCACTAACTCCTGCCGAGCCAGGAGACCCCCATTCTTGGACTCTCAATGTCGACGGGTCATCCCGCAGGGAAGGTAGTGGGGCTGGCCTCATCCTCACCTCCCCTGAGGGTGACTATTTCAAATGTGCTCTCCGCCTCTTGTTTGATGCCAGCAACAATGAGGCCGAATATGAGGCCTTGATAGCAGGACTCAGCCTTGCCAAGGACATCGGTGTCAGCCATATTCGAGTGTTCAGTGACTCCCAGCTCATCGTCGGCCAAATCACGGGGGAATTCGACGCCAAGGAGGACACAATGCGGGCTTACAGGGATCTGGCACTCCCTCTTGTTCGCCTCTTCAATACCTTCCACATCAAACACATACCTCGGGCGGAAAACTCCAAGGCAGACGAGATGGCTCAGCTGGCCTCTGCAGACCAACCCGACCTCAACCATGGAGTTCGCCTCGAATACCTAGCCCACCCGGCCATCTCGCCCGACCTCCCAGAAGTGCAGTTCCTCCAAAATGAACCCATCCCCTGGGCATCCGACATCATCCTATTTTTGACAATAGGAGAACTCCCAGATGACCAACAGCAGGCCGCCAAGGTCAGGGCTCGGTCGTCCAACTACGTTCTGGTCAATGGCGTCTTGTACAAACGTGGCTTTTCACGACCATATCTGCGATGCCTCAACTCGGCCCAAGCAACCTATGTAATGCAAGAAATCCATGAGGGAATTTGTGGCAATCATTCAGGCGGCAGATCTTTAGCCCACAAAATACTCCGTACTGGTTATTTCTGGCCGACTCTCAATCAAGATGCCACTGATTTTGTGCTTAAATGCGGCAAGTGTCAGCGCTTTACCAACATCCCCCATGCTTCTCCCACTGAGCTGATCACACTCTGCAGCCCCTACCCGTTCGCCAAATGGGGGATCGACCTGGTTGGTCCACTTCCTACCGGCCGAGGCCAAACCAAGTTCACGATTGTCGCCATTGATTACTTCACCAAGTGGGTAGAAGCAGAACCCCTCACAACCATCACCGAGCGGAACACAACCAAATTCATCTGGCAATCGATTGTTTGCAGATTCGGCGTCCCTCAGGCCATTGTCTTAGACAACGGCAAACAATTTGACAACGCCAAGTACAGGAAGTTCTGCGCCGACCTCTAGATTCAACCATGTTTCTCTTTTCCCGGTCATCCCTAAGCCAACGGCCAAGTTGAGGTCACCAACCGCTCTCTCCTGAAGATCATCAAGACTAAGCTTGAAGCTGCTAAGGGACTTTGGGCTGAGGAACTACCGAATGTGTTATGGGCTTACCGCACCACCGCTCGGACTCCCACCGGGGAAACCCCTTTTTGTCTAGCATACGGCGCCGAGGCGGTTATTCCGGTGGAAATCGGTCTGCCTACCCCCAGGGTTTTACATCCAAATCCACCACTCACTGAAGAACTACGTCAGGCAGACCTAGACCTAATTGAAGAACTCAGGGAGACCACTGCTGTCAGATTGGCCTCATACCAACAGAAAATGAGAACACATTACATCCGCAAAGTCCGACCAAGGGAGTTTGCTATTGGGGACCTAGTCTTGAGAGAAGCAACCCTTGCCACCAAGAATCCGACTGAGGGAAAATTGGCAGCCAAATGGGAGGGACCTTATATTGTGAAAGCCAAACCACGTCCAGGCACTTACCGGCTTCAGGATTTGGAGGGTTGAGACCTGCCGCACCCCTGGAACGCCGAACACTTGAAACGTTACTTTCAATAAATTGCTACTTTTGTGTTGCTCAGTTATTGTATTTTCTTTTCGGAAAGTCATACGCTTGAACATCCTTGTCATCCTTTTTGGGCAATGTAACTTTTTGACATTTATATATCCCAATCATCTATATGGTGTCTCAATGACGTTTTGGTTGCAGTCACTCAAAGCCTCAGCTAGACTAAGCATCCAAAAGCCTCAGCCAGACTGAGCACTCAAGGCCTCAGCCAGACTGAGCACTCAAAGCCTCAGCCAGTCTGAGCATCCAAAAGCCTCAGCCAGACTGAGCACTCAAAGCCTCAGCCAGACTGAGCACCCAAAAGCCCCAGTCAGACCGAGCATCCAAGGACCTCCTCCAGACCGAGCACTCTAAGTCTCGCCCAGACCCAGCACCCAGAACTTCATCCATGCACTCGGCCAAACCAATCTTCAGCTAGACCGAGTGTAACAGGTCTCAACCAGACAGACTGCCACCACTCCAGGTCCAGATTGAGCTCCTTGAAGTACCAACGAAACTCAGTTAAAGTCCAAAGTAACATACTTAGCACTCAAGGCCTCAGCCAGACTGAGCACTCAAAGCCTCAGATAGACTGAGCACCCAAAAGCCCCAGTCAGACCGAGCATCCAAGGACCTCCTCCAGACCGAGCACTCCAAGTCTCGCCCAGACCCAGCACCCAGAACTTCATCCATGCACTCGGCCAAACCAATCTTCAGCTAGACCGAGCGTAACAGGTCTCAACCAAACGGACTGCCACCACTCCAGGTCCAGATTGAGCTCCTTGAAGCACCAACGAAACTCAGTTAAAGTCCAAAGTAACATACTTAGTCGCAATTCCAGGGCTCAGTTTTTACACGGCTCTTTACTTAGTCAAATTCCACAGATGTTCTCCCATGTTTAATAAACCACCAAGCATGACTTCAACAAACCACTCTGCATTGAGTTTTATACACATCCAATTTTACTCTGCATTGAGTTTTATACAAGTCTAATTTTACTCTGCATTGAGTTTTATACAAGTCCAATTTTACTCCGCATTGAGTTTTATACAAGTCCAAATTTTACTTTGCATTGAGCTGTTATACAAGTCCAACTTTACCCCATAATTGAATTTTTACAACTCCAATTCCACCTTGTGTCAAGGAGTTCCTGAATGATTCATACACAAGTAAAAGCAATCGACTGAAAATGCAGTTGACATTTTATTCATTCACAAATGTATACATAAGTTCATTACATCAATTCAAAAAAAAAAAAAACAATAAACAAGATCTTCCCCAGTCACTCCTCTTCACTGGACGCAAGATCTCTCTCTTCAATGCCCTCATCAAGGGGGGTTTGGGCCACATCATCTTCGCCAATTGTCACATTACTCAGGTCCAAGTCTGGGAACAGCTCTTCAGCTCTGCGTTTGAACATCTTCCAGCCACTGTCCCAATACTCAGCCATTTCGTGCTTATAGAAGTTCGACTGCTGGAAGCTCTTAATAACTTCTGCTTCGATTCTGCCCCCAACAGTCATCCTTGATGGGCCCGCCCCCCCAGCTTATTGCCTAGCCAGATTGCTGGCGACAGCGGTGTCAACTGCCATCTGAAATTCGGCAGACTCTTTGAATTGCTCCACCGCCGCGACACACAGATCGGGATAAGCCGCCCCTCTCAGAAACTGCTTTCGCCCTCTCTTGGTCCAGCTCTTTCTGAAGGGTCGCCCTTTTAGATGCAGCCTTCGCTTTCTCCTCCTCCACCTCCTTTTTCAGGCCCTCTTTCTCTGCCATCGCCTCCGTCCTCTCTGCTTCCAACTCCCCCTGAAGTTTCTCCCTCTCCTCCGCTGCCTTGCCCCGCTCGGCCTCCAACTCTTTCTGCAGAACGCCAACCTTAGCGTCTGCCTCATCCTTCTGCCTCACCAACTCCTCATTATTGGTCATCGCCTCTTTGTGCCGTTCGACGGTGACCACACAAGCTGCTTGGGCCTCTTCCAACTTCTTCCGCTCGCTGGCCAGTTGGAACTCGAGCGACACAACCTGGCGGCGTGTGCTCTCCAGCTCTGACTTGGCCACTTGCAGGTCAGCGTGGGCACTCTTCCAACTAGCGCTCTCCTCCTTCAATTTTGCAAGCTGAGCCTTGGCTTCCTCTGTCTTAAGTTTGGCAGCCCCCGCCTTCCTCAAGAGGGCCCCTGCTAAAGTAGTCACCTCCATTTGAGCGGAGCACAACCCCCTCAGCAGGTCTGCCTCGTTGAATTTGGATGCCGAGCGTAGGGCTGCCTCTTCCACGATCCTCACCAGGCGCTCTGCTCCTGCCCTAGCGGGGCCTTCCTTCCCCTCCAACCGTCTAGCCACCGCACGAGCATGATAAATTGCTGTGCTCAGGCTGATTCCCCCTTCTTGGGGTGCAGGATCCCCCTGGGGTTGTTCCTTCCTCCTTGATTCAGAGGCGCTCCTCTCCACCCCTACACCGATCCCCGCCACCATTGGCACGACTTCCCTGACCTCTAAGGCAATGTCCACTACCTCAGGGGCGATTACCCTTCCTGGGGTCTCCTCCACTTCCCCACCCTCCACCTGCTTGCCCAGACTGACCTCTTCTGCCCTCACTCCCTTCCCCCTCTTCTGGGCACGCTCTTCTTCACTCTGCCCCACCCTCTCCTTCTTCTTTCCCACCCCCAATGCCTCCATCTCCTTCCATGACCTCTCCTTCAAAGGGTCCTTCGAGAGCGGTCGTGGCACAAACTCGCCTAAGTTTTTCTCTCCCAAGGGTTTGGGGCGAGGACGAATCCTCTCCCTTGCCACTGGTTGTGGTGGTCGGTCGGCCTGGGACTCTTTGAATTTTTGGGCTTTGGCAAGGATGGCCTGATCCTCTGCCTCTTGAGCTTTTCTCCTTGCTTCCAACTCCGCTCGGTCGAGGTCCCCACCAATCGGCTGTGGACCCAACCCTGCCTCAAACAGTGCGGACGACTGAACAAGCTCGTCCCACTTGGCTTTTTCCCTTTCCCTCCACTCCTTTACCTTTTTCACCTTTTCCTCTGCTTCTGCCCCCAATTTTGGCTCCATCGACCTGGTGGGCACCTTCCAAATGGTGCGCACCCCAACTCCTCCACTGGCACCCACGTAAAACCACCGTGGTCTCCACCCCTTGATCGACGAGGGCAGCCCTGCCACCAGCCCTTTCCCAGCTGCTGCCTGAAGAGTCACCCAAGTCTCTTGCTGCCCCGAGGCCTTGTAGCACGCAAAGAACTCGTCCACTGTCATGGCCTCCCCGTTGTTCGCCTTTGGCCAGGCACTCGCACAGGCCAACAGGATCTTCTACGCATTGGGCATCAATAGACGGTTAAGCACATCCACCACCACTTGCAGCAATGGCAACCTCAAGCCCCCCTTCAGCGCTTCCTCATAAAGGGAAAACTCCCCTGGCCTGGCGTCCGACAGCCTCTCCGTCGATGTTGGCAACAATAAATCTACTTCGGCTGGAATCTGGTATTTTTCCCGAATAGCCTCCAACTCTGCCGCAGTAATTGTGGATTTGTCAGCCTTAGTATGCCAATGATCTGGCTCTACCTGGCTTATTGGCCTTGGAGCCGCAATCATGGTGGACGCCTGAGATCGTACCACCAACTCCCCCGCCCTTTCTGACCTATACTGCGCCGTTAGCTCCTCTACATCATCGTCTCCAAGTGGGTCCACCCTCACATTCACAGCTCCTTCTTGTGCCATTTCTAGGGTATGTTTGCGAATCGCTTCCGCTGCAGGTACAAGAAAATTGAAGAAGTGTTGCAAAGGTGTATCGTGAGCAACAAATGCAGTAAGGCTTGGAGTGTTTTGATTCTTTGTAAACAAGTAGGTGAATCGAATGATGCCAAAAGCCCACGGTTTGCCCGTTTTCCAAGGATCCCAATTAATTTTCGCCAGTTTGAAAACTTTTCAAATCATCCGCCAAAACTGTCTTTTCAACCCCATAATGACCTATCGTTTCATTTCTGTTTCAGCGCCTAACTCCCCCCCCAAGATATTGCCACGTGTATGGCCACGATGCACTGACTCCCCCCCTTCCCCTGTCTTTTCCACTTCAAATCATCATTTCACACGTCACCTCTTGAGCCCCGCGCCCATCCGGTCGGCCTTCACATGGTCAGCCTTCCTCACGGTCAGCTCACACGGTCGGCCTTCATGCGGTCGGCTCATCCGGTCGGCCTTCACATGGTCCGCCCTCCTCACGGTCGGCCTTCACGCGGTCGGCTCGTCCGATCGGCCTTCACATGGTCCGCCCTCCTCACGGTTGGCCTTCACGCGGTCGGCTCATCCGGTCGGCCTTCACATGGTCCGCCCCCCTCACGGTCGGCCTTCACGGGGTCGGCTCGTCCGGTCGGCCTTCACATGGTCCGCCCTCCTCACGGTCAGCCTTCACACAGTCGGCTCATCCGGTCGGCCTTCACATGGTCCGCCCCCCTCACGGTCAGCTCACACGGTCGGCCTTCACGCGGTCGGCTCGTCCGCTCGACCTTCACATGGTCAGCCCTCCTCCTGGTCGGCTCGTCTTCTCGGCCTTCACGCGGTCAGCCCCCCTCGCGGTTTTTCTTCCCGCTCGGCCTTCGCGCGATCGGGGCCTCCCCACGGTCGGCCTCCCCGCTTTGTCTCATTTTTACGATCGGACCATCCCCCGCTCGGTCATCCCGGTCGGACTCACCTTCCGCATAAGTATTCCCTTCGTTGGATTGAAGCTGCACTCGGGAATGGGGGACTACTGACACGGATAGGCCCACAAAGGCCACAGTCTACAGTGAACAACCCCAAGCCCACCATTTGGAGCCCATTACATAACCCGGTTGGTAAAATCCAGGACAGCTGGAGGCCAACTAGGCGTGAAGGGCCAATGACATTCGGACATATGGCAGGTGTAAGACAGGCCACATCAGCAGACAAAGATCTGCAAAGTTATTGCCATAACACATCACCATTAATGCAGCCCATCACATCATTTATTACGACAACACCTCCTCGTCGGAACAACGCCCCCCTTACCCTGAACAAGGTAAGCTACGGCACAGGCTTTGGGCGATGTGGGCATGTCGGAAGGGACAGTGAAATGATTACCGAAGGATATAAGCAAGCATCGAAGACAAGAAGAAGGTTAAGCTTTCTATCTCCAATCTCTCTCTCTCTCTCTATACACTATCTCTTCTCCCTATTTGCTAACTTGCCTGTCGGAGGGTTCGCTGGGGGACTACCCCGTTCCCCATTGAACTTACTTGCAGGTCATCTAGAGGGCTTGGCCACTCGGACGTGGGCTTGAGGAGCTTGGATCGGTCCGGTCCATCCACCGGGAACGAACTGTATTATCACCGCATTATCAAACTATAATAATTAATCTTAGGTGTAAAGAAATTAGTTTACAAAAATTTTTAGAATATATTTTCGCTAATCAAAAATAATTTGCCCCTATTATGAAAACATGCAAAACATTATTTGAAGAATATATGGTAGCTGCATCTACAATACACTTATACACACTATACTAGCAGTCTCATCTCGAGACGAAAAATTAAGTGTTTTTCAGTAATAAAAAGTAGAAGAATATCTCAAATACAAGCGTAAGTAGTTTTGAATTACGTTGTTTGGAAAGCCTAGCAATGGATGATTTAAAAAATTTTAACATTTTGGACTGATGGAAATAAAATAAAACTATGTGGCCTATGCTTTCACAGATGGCCCGTGATATACTAACCGTTTCTATTTCTACAATTGCTTCGAAAACAGTTTTTAGTGCAAGTGGATGAGTGCTGAGCGATTACCGTAGCAGGCTTTTGCCCTAAATAGTTGAGGGCACTGATGATATCCAAACCTCATATGCATGTGCTTACGAGAAGATAAAATTATAGTAAAAATGAGAGAATTCAAACCGATTTGGATGACATATCCTTGAGCAACATGAGTGAATTGTTTACCTCCTCTGATGATTGATCAACAATTTATTTTTCAGTATTTCACTTCGTTATTTTTTTTTTTTTTTGGTATTAGATTATTGAGGTGTGGTAGAATGCAAATGATTAGTAGGCTAATAGATGCCAACCTAGTTAGGATGTACTTGACCTACAGTGATGCAATTGTTCTACTATTATCAATAATCTACATTTATTTTATTTAATAATATAAATTTTTATAATATTTTATTTCATTTTAAAATAAAAATTATTCATTCAATAAATGTTATCTATTTAATTCAATGATTGTAATATTGCAAGTTTCATTTTGATATATATATATATTCATTTCAAAAGAAGAAAATTATATAATTTCATACTCTTTTTTCCGTAAGTTCATAACCAAAAAAATATAAGTCATACATAATTAAGTTTAAATACCACCACACATGAAACATAATCAAACATCTCATTAATCTTAACTAAAATATTCTAGTATAATTTTTCTATTGTTTTTTCTATCCCTTATAAATAATCTATATAAATAATATATTTATCGTTTATTTTTTTTTTTAAAAAAAATCGCCAGGCCTGAGCCTAGACCCTAATCTGAGTGGGCCTAAGTCCCACTTTTCAGCCTGCGGGCCTAGCCGGCCCAACAAAAAGGCGGAAGTCCGCATAGCCTGCTATGGGTTGGGCCATATTTACACCTCTAAGTGGAACCTAAGATTGTAAAAAAAATATATATATTTTACATTTCTAATCCATAGTTGAATGGAACTGAAAAGTATAAATTTTTTAAAAATATATATTTTTTTAAATTCACCAAAGGCCAAAAAATAACAACAAAAAAAAAAAAAAAAAAAAAACTACTACAAAAACAATTTATGATACACTTTTACTTTCCGTTTTAGCAGTAATCCGTTAGTCATATGAATGAAAATAACAATAATATTATATTTTTTACACTAAAATGTGCTTATTCATTATTTACACAGTATTTGTATTAGTTTGCTTGGTTCTAACCTTAGTAAAAAGAAATGAGTATAATTATATCAAATTTATGAGATTGATTGTGTAATTTATGCAAATCTATATATTATATAAGCAATAAGGGTTTCTAATGATAAGGCTTGTGGGAGTTCTAAACCCTCCAACTAAATTATAACTTTTCTAAGCCTTCAAACTAAATTTTATAACTTTTTGATTTTTAAATAATAAAAACATTTTATTGGTTAAAATCCAAAACTCTAATTATTTCATATATTACGACTTTTAAAAGTAAAGTATGCTCAACTATTTCAAAATTCAAATTTATATGCCACTATATATGAAAGTAATTTACTAAAATCTAATTATAATCATAAAAAAGGCTCTAATATATATATATATATTTCCATTTCAAGATTTAAAATTACGTGTCAATAAATATGATAAATAATTCAATAGAATCTAAAATTTATAAATAAAAAAAATATATTTCAAATTGTCACGTTATCTATGCTACAACTAATATAGAAATCTTTTTCAAATTTTATAATAATGCTCATTTCAAAATTCAATAGAGTAAACTTTCAAAATTACATTTAAAAAAATCAATTTTATTTTTATTTTTATTTTTATTTATTTCCAAACCCGCATACTAAATTTCTTGATTAATTTTTATTTATTATTAAAAATTTTAAAAAAATTGTATTGGGTAGCACTTTTTCAACAATAAAAATACAACTATCTAATAATTTATGAAATTTAAAAGGAAAATTAAAAAATGTGCTATCTAACCATTAAGAAAAAAAAAAAATCTAATTTTCTCATAATTTATGACTTTTAAAAGGAAAGAACATCAAATCAATTTTAAAATTGTGTATCACAAATTACGAGAAGCAATTCACACCTCCCATAAAATCTTCTCTCTTGCACTAATTGGATTCGAGTCAAATTAAAATCGGTATTCATTAAGTGTTGTAATTGTTAGTGATGCGAGCAATTGTGAAGAATTCAATTGATAAGTTTTTTCACTGTAAGTTTATACTTTTTTATAAAGATCAATCTCAAATTTTTAGTCTCTTGCATTCTTATTTCTATTATGTATCTAACAATCATGTTAATTTCTAAAAAATTTATTGCATTCTTATTTAATCTAAGGTCATGTTTGTTTGGACGGACTGGATAATTGGGGATTGTAATCCATCGGACTGTTAATCCTGGGATATATAGTCCCTGGACTATTTGGTTGGATAGGATGTGTATCTCATGTTTGTTTAGTCATGGAATTGGATGTACGGATATGATTATTCCATTGAATCTTATGTTTGTTTGAAATATTATGAAGAATGATAAATGTTCAAAAGATAATTTTGCCTTTTTAAAATTGTTCACTAAATAAAATCAATATTAAACACGTATTTAATATTTTAATTTTGTTGGGCTAGATTAAAAAAAATTATTTTATTTTTTAAAAATTAAATAAATAAAATATCAATAAAAATTTGTGTTATTTTTTCAAATAAAATTTTAAATAAATTTATTTTAAAGAATAATAGTTATTAAATAAAACATCAATAAAAATTTAAACAATGAAACTAAATAAAACATCAATAAAAATTAAATTAAATTATTTTATTTTTAAATTGAGACATTTAAATTTTATTTAATTAAATCAAATACTTGAAGGGCAAATATGTTATTTTACCATTTAATCCCATAGGATAGTTATTCCACCAATTCTATCACATGCCCCCTGTCTAAGATACAATAATCCCACATATGTGGGATTGATAGTCTAACCAGACTCTTAATCCGGCCTACGAATTTGCAACCAAGTAATGGACTCCATGATCCAATGGCCATGTGTCCAATCCCCTCTCAAATCCCTCCAAACAAACACACCGTAAGTGTATTTTTATAAAATAAATCTCCAATCTCTTCGTTCGTGGTTCAATGGTTTAAAATCTATATTTGTTAAGTGCATAAATATGGATGACAGAAGTTATTGAGAAAATGTGCATATTTATTCGCAATATAGCCAGTAACAAATTGTCATTGCAAGTTTATTCTTCTTCTGAAGGATGCATATGGTTATAATATTACTTATGCATATATGTTTTGTACTTTCCATGATTTCATATTTCAAAATCTCAATAAGGTTTGCTTTTAATTTTTAGATTTTATAGTTGGTGCATTTTTTCTTTAATAATGTCATACTTATTATATTTTATTTTATTTTATTGTATGATTAAGTTTATAGCGATTCCGGTTTTGACACGACCATTGTTGTATCCCGAACTCAGGTTTCAAGGTTTGATAGTGTTGTTCATGTCTTGTTTTCCTTGTATCTCTTTAAATTTGGCTATTGGATTGTTAGGGTTGCATTTGGAACAGGATGGTTGCTTAATTTCGTTGTCTAGATTTTTGCCCCTCCACTCAAGCAGGCTTTGTAAACTCTCAGTATTTTTGCAGGTTTGCAAAACTATTGGGAGAGTGTATTCTACACTCAAGCGATTCTTTTTACACTCGAGCAGGCTTAGCTCGAGCGGCCTTTCTTGCGCTCGAGCGTTAGTTTATTGTCTGCAAAACTACTGGATGTATGTATTCTACGCTCAAGCATCACTTCTTACGCTCAAGCAGACTGTACATATATCAGTTCGCAGTAGTCTCCTTCAACATCACTTTTTCATCTATTTTCTTTCCAAAATCCTAGATCTAGAGCCTCTCTCTCTAAAACTCACATTCTCTCTACATTTTCACCTAGATCTGTTGGTTTCTATACCCTAGTGTCTTTGGGAGAAAGGTAGAGCATCTCAATAGCTCCATTTTGATTCTAACAAAAGTCGGTTTCGGCGCCTTTGAAGTTGTCTCCTTGCTTTGCTCGTCTTCTAACTTTGAGGTATGGACTTTCTACACTCTTCTATGATTTTTAACTTAATTATTTATTGTTGTGTAAACAATGTTGAGATTTGGGGGGATTTTAGACAAACCTAGGGTTTTGGTTTAAAACCAAAAGAGGGGTTTTCAAATGAAGGTATTGAAAATGGTTGTGAGTGTAGATATGAGGTTGTGTTGTGTTAAATTTGTTGATTTTGACATATGGGTTGGATTTGGAAAAAAATAGAGTTTTGTCCTAAAATGTTTCAAATAATTATTTTGTATAAATAATGGAATTGGTATGGGAAATGTGGAATTGGATAGATATTTATATAAATGGTAGAGTTAGATATTGTTATCTCTCACCTATAGAAATTTGGAATGCTTATTTGTTTTGGAGATTGTATATCTATTTAGAAATATCTGTTTTGGGCTATTGGTGGAGGATAGCTATGATTGTTGTAGAAATTGCATGAGGATTAGGTGAATTGAAACTAATCTTTTATCAGTTATCATTGAATATGACTGTGTTTTAATACATTGTATATGTATGATGTTTGGGAGGAGAAATGGGATGTACTCCATGTTTGGGAGAAGAAATGGGATGGACTCCATTGAATTAAGTTGGCCTGTGTGTCCAAGGTGAAAGTCTCGAAAATCGTGTATATATATACATGGGTGCCGATTCTCGTGAACGAAATTTTCGTAAAATGATAAATTGAAGTATTTGTGTAATGATTGTATTGGTTAGAGAACCACTGAGTTGTAGCCTTAGTTGGGATGTCTGGATAACAATAGACTTGACTCATGGATTGAGGTGAAATGAATTATCATGAAATGAATTAAGATAAAATGGCTTACGATATAGAACTTGGCATATTATGATCTTGCAACAATACGAATTATTTTATCATGGGCATTGTACATGCATATCATACTTATATCTTTGTTAAGATTCATATATTGTGCTAGATTGTTTCTATTGGGTTTTAGCTCACCTTTTTTGGAAAAAAACTATTTTCAAGTGTTAGAGCTATGCCTCCACCAAGACAGTAGTTTAGGGAGATTTGGAGCAAGAGTTTCATTTTGATTGTATTTGTTCTTTATAGCCAAAGGCTTAATTGTATTGAGCTAGACTCATTTTGTTGTAACCAAGCAACGACTTGGAAAGATGTAAGCCATTAGGGCATATGAACATTTGTTTAGCTTTCATTACTTCTTACTCTTTGTAACACATGCTGTAGATTCAGGATAAGCTATTTATGAATGTATATCGCATGTGTCACCTTTTGTATGTTAACTCTGATGAATGAAAGTACTTTGTTTCAACTATATTTTCGCTTATGAGATGGGTTTGTCATATTTATTTTGGGGGTGTGACAACTTGGTATAAGAGCGTACCGGGTTTGAATACTTTGGGTACGCAGGAAGTGGTTAGTACCGCATTGGGTTTGTCTCGCTTGATAGAGATATTAGTGGGTACAATATACTTATGTGATAACATGTTTATGTGAGTATATGGGTATGAGATTTAATTTCCAAGATGTTGATCGAGTTTACGGGTTTCTAGGAGTCCTATTAGAAAGACACTTGATCACTTGATCACGGTCATTATCAGGGAATGAAATTCGCATGTGTTTATGTGACTAGATGCTTATATGGAATGAATTACGGTTGTCCATCGTAATAAAACGTGAGTGAATTAGCTTCGACACATTTGTAAATGTGCTAATCTCTTTTGTTACCTTCATTAGGATATCAGGACGTGGACGTGGTGGTGCTAGGCGTGGTAGGCCTAAGAGGCATGAGGTGCCTTTACCGGATGAAATTCTGGAATAGGAAAAAGGGGTCGGTCAGGCCAATGTAGCCGAACTAGTTGGTCAACAGGCCATGAGCGCCTTAGCCCGCGAAATGGCTGGAGCATTGCGGAAATCTATGGACATTATCAGGGCTGAGAATCAAGTCCAAGTCCAAGTAGCTGAGGTAGGGCCGTCTTTCTTGAAACATGAGTTTTTTCAATTGAATTCAGATGAGTTTTTGGGTGATCCTAAAGAGCCACTGAAGGCAGATGAGTGGCTAGAGCAAATAGTGAAGACGTTTGAGATACTTGGCATCGAGGATGACCAGCTGAGAGTGACCTTGGCATCTTTCTAGCTGAAGGGAGATGCAGGTCAGTGGTGGAAGTATGCGTGTGGGCGCATTGGGGTGACTTGGGAGGCTTTTGTTAGCGTCTTCCATGACAAGTTTTTGCCTCTCACTGTTAGGGAGAAGTTGAGAGATCAGTTCTCCAAGCTTGTGCAGTTGAACACTCCAGTGGCCAAGTTTGAGGCCACATTTTACTAGCTTATTGAGGTTTACACCAGAACTCGTGGCGACTGAAGAGCGCCGTTGTTTAGAGTTCGAGACGAAATTGAGGACCGGGCTAATGTTCAAAGTGGCCGAGTTGATGATTAGAGATTACAGATGCCTTGTGGAGGCGGCGGCTCATCTTGAGACCATAATGCAGATGGAGGAGGAGAGGATGAGGGGCTCTAGGAGGAGTTAAGATATTCAGGGGGACAGTAAGAGGCAAAAGGGTCCTACCCTACAGTAGTCCTAGGGAGCTGAATCGAGATCTACTTTTCCAGTACCGAGTTTGGGTTTTGGGAGCGGTGGTCAGGGAGATTTCACTTGTTACAAGTGTGGCCAGTTGGACCATAAGTCTCTAGCTTGCCCGCAGAGAGGAGGAGGGCAACGGTTTGCAACGTCTTTAGCTCGTCCATAGAGCCAGAGTTAGGGGAGAGGCCTACCGCTCACTTGTTATCAGTGTGGGCAGGCGGGGCATATGAAGAGATTCTGTCCACAGTTGGGTGGCACACTTGGTGTGTCTAGTTCACGGCAGACACAGAGCCCCCAGCCTACACAATCAACACAAGCCTTGAGGGCCAATCAGGGAGCCTCTTGGGCTTAGTCAGTGCATCAGGCTTATGCTCTAAGGGGTGAGCAGGTTGAGCAGAGACCTACAGGGCGTGTGTATGCTGTTGCTGCGCTAGATCTTGTACCAATGCCTTCGGTAGTGAGAGGTACCTTCTTATTTTACAATTCTGTTGCTAATGTATTGATTGATACGGGTGCATCCCATTCATTTATTTTTTCTACATTTGCATCAGTTTTGGGGTTAGAGTTGGCTCAGTTAGCATCTCCTATTTATGTAGAATCACCTATTGGTGGTGAGGTTGTTTTGAAGCAAGGATGTCGGGGTTGTGATATAGAGGTTACCGGTCGCCGACTTCCTTTTGCATTTGTATTGATTGATATGTCCAGTTTTTACGTTATTTTGGGTATGGACTGGTTATCATTCTATCGGGCTGTTATAGACTGCTACCGTCAGAGGGTTACTGTATGTACTTTGAGCGGTGATTGCTTTTATTTCTTGGAGGATCGAGTTCACAGAGTCTTATCATTGGTGTATGATCCACGTGGGCGGAGTGAGCTTTGTTGCCTTCTTGCTAGCTTCTTGAGTACTAAGTGTGATAAAGTCTGAGTTAAGTTGCCAAGGGTAGTTTGTAAATACTTGGATGTTTTTCCGAAGGATCTGACCAGTTTACCACCTCACCGAGAGATCGAGTTCTCTATTGACTTAGTGCTTGGGAAGGCACCGATTTATATGGCACCATATAGATTTGCACCTGCCCAGTTGAGTGAGTTGAAGATTCAACTCCAAAAATTGTTAGATAAGGGTTTTATCTGCCCTAGTACTTCCCCTTGGAGAGCACCGGTTCTTTTTGCCAAAAAGAAAGATGGTGCATTGCGACTTTGTATAAATTACCGAAAGTTGAACCGGGTAACTGTTAAGAACAAGTATCCAATGCCTCGTATAGATGATTTGTTTGATCAGTTGAAGGGGTCTTGTTGCTTTTCTAAGATAAACCTGAGATCGAGTTATCACCAGTTGAGAGTAAGGGAGAAGGATATCTTGAAGACGGCATTTCGTACGTGGTATGGCCATTACGAGTTTCTAGTGATGCCTTTTAGGCTACCCAATGCACCAGTTGTATTCATGGATCTGATGAATCAGATCTTTCGTGAGTTCCTGGACTGTTTTGTAGTCGTCTTTGTGGATGACATCTTGATTTGCTCACCCTCTGAGAAGGAACATAAGGAAGACTTGCGGGTAGTACTTGAGTTGCTTAGAACCCATAAACTGTATGCTAATTTGGGAAATATGAATTCTGGTTGAGGGAAGTTAAGTTCTTAGACCATGTGGTATCCGGGGAAGGGGTGACTATAGATTCATCCAAGATAGAGGCAGTGCAAGATTGGGAACCACCTAAGAATGCTTTCGAGACCCTAGTTTCTTGGGGTTGGTCGGGTACTATCGTATGTTTGTGAAGGATTTCTTTAGGCTAGCCTCACCATTGACTAGATTGACGAGAAAATGGATCAAGTTTGTGTGGAGTAAGACTTGTGAGAAGTCTCTTCAAGAACTTAAAGTTAGACTTACAACTACTCTAGTTTTGATTATTCTAAAGAGAGGTTTGGGCTATTCGATGTATTGTGATGCCTCATTGGAAGGTTTGGGTTGTGTCTTCATACAAGAGGGGAAGGTAGTAGCCTATGGGTTGCGGCAATTGAAAACACGTGAGAAGAACTACCCTACTCATGACCTAGAGTTAGCGGCGGTGATTTTTGCCCTAAAGATTTAGAGGCAGTATCTGTATGGTGAGAAGCTTCAGGTGTTTTCTGATCACAAGAGTTTGAAATATCTGTTTACACAGAAAGACTTGAATCTAAGGCAGATGAGGTGGATAGAGTTCATAGAAAATTATGATTTCAAGTTACATTATTATCCGAGGAAGGCCAATGTTATGGCCAATGCCTTGAGTAGAAAATCTATTAGTAGTGTAGCTTGTATTGCCAGTCGGTAATGGGAGATGTTGGGTACTATTAGGGAGTTTGACTTGTATCTTGGCGAGTCTGTTGAATCTGCAGCCTTGTTTTCGGTGGTTGCACAACCTACACTTGTGAATCGAGTGATAGAAATACAGAAGGGTAACCTTGAGATAGAATCCCTCCAGGAGAAGATTTCTAGTGAGAAGGTAGAAAAAGGCTTGAACATGTATCCCAACTTGAGTGTTAGATACCTTGATTGTCTCTTCTTGTCGGAGTCTTGCTGAGAGGAAGTACTCCGAGAGTTTTACCATTCACGCCTTGAAGTGCATCCGGTAGGCACAAAGATGTATCACGACCTTTGTCGCCAATTTTGGCGGAGGGGAATGAAGAAGGATGTGGCCGCATTTCTGTCAAGGTGCCTCACTTGTCAACAAGTGAAGGCTGAGCATTAGAGGCCAGCGGGTTTGTTCCAACCCTTGCTTGTAGCCGAGTGGAAGTGGAAACATGTCACAATAGATTTTGTTGTGGGCCTTCCAAGGACTCAACGAGGTAATGATGTCATTTGGGTTGTAGTTGACCGGTTGACTAAGTTGGCGCACTTTATATCTATGCGTGTGAGTGACTCGGTAGATTATCTTGCTGACCTTTACATTAGGGACATAGTGAGGTTGCACGAGGTCCTAGTGACAATTGTTTCGGATACAGATCTGCGTTTTACGGCTTGGCTGTGGCAGAGCCTACAGAGTGCTTTGGGCACGAGATTGATTTTTAGCATTACGTATCATCCTCAGACTGACGGGCAGTCCGAGTGTACTATTCAGATTCTTGAGGATATGCTTTGGGGTTGTGTTCTTGACTTTAAGGGTTCGTAGGAGAGACACTTGCCCTTAGTGGAGTTTGTCTATAATAATAGTTTCCAATCGAGTATTGGTATGGCACCATTTGAGGCCTTGTATAGTCGACTGTGTAAATCCCCCTGTGTGTTGGGCCGAGGTGGGTGATGCACTTATGTTGGGTCTAGAGTTAGTTCGAGAAATGACGGAGAAAGTTGCACTTATCTGTAAGAGGTTGGTTACAGCCCTGAGTCGCCAGAAAAGTTATGCCAACTATAGAAGGAGACCTTTGTCTTTTTGAGGTGGGAGACCATGTATTCTAGAAGATATCACCTAGGAGAGGTTTGATGAGGTTTGGAAATAGTGGGAAGTTGTTCCCTCGATTTATTAGGCCTTTTGAGATCCTTTAGCGGATTGGAGAGATAGCTTATCGTTTGGCCTTGTCGCCGTAGCTTTTCGGGGTTCATGTTGTGTTTCATATTAGCATGCTTCGGAAGTATGAGTCAAATCCATCGCACGTGTTGGATTGGACCGACGTAGAGGTAGATGAGGATGCCTCGTATGGGAGATACCGGTGAAAGTCTTGGATACCCGGGACCAAGTCTTGCGAGGCAAGACAATTCCCTAGGTTAAAGTATTGTGGAAACATTACGGGATTGAGGAAATAACTTGGGAACACGAGTTGGAAGTCCGTGAGAAATATTTGGACTTATTTGTGGATGTTTGAGCTTGTGTTGAAATTTTGATTATGTTAATGAAATATGAAAGCATTGTGTATGCTTTGAGAATATGAAAACATTGTATATGCTATATATGTTTTGGAAACATGGGTTTAATTGATGTGAACATTGCGTATGTTTTAGAAAATATGAATTGTATTTCAATACTAAGAAGCTGTTCATCTTGTTGATGAGAATGGATGACTGGGGAATAGGTCATAATGATGGAATTGATTGATGATCATTATTGTAATCGGTTTAAGCATAACTGTAAAACTTGATTTGAAATTTTAAGGACGAAATTCCTTAAGGGGGGAGGTTATAACAATTCTGGTTTTGACCCGACCCTTGTTGTATCCCGAACTCGGGTTTCAAGGTTTCATAGTATTGTTCACATCTTGCTTCCCTTGTATCTCCTTAAATTTGGCGATTGGATTGTTGTGGTTGCATTTGGGACAGGCTGGTTGCTTAGTTTCCAAACTTTTGTTGCCCAGATTTTTGCTCCTTCGCTCAAGCGGCACTTCTTGCGCTCGAGCAGGCTTTGTAAACTCTCAGTACTTTTGCAGGTCTGCAAAACTACTGGGAGAGTGTATTCTACGGCCAAGCGATTCTTTCTGCGCCCGAGTGGCCTTTCTTGTGCTCGAGCATTGATCCATTGTTTGCAAAACTACTGGATGTTTGTATTCTGCACTTGAACGTCACTTCTTGCACTCGAGCGGAACAACTTATTATGCTTGACGCTCGAGCGTCACTTCTTGCGCTCGAGCGGACTGTGCGTATATCAGTTTAAAGCAACCATGATCTATATCACTTTTTCATATCTTTTCTTCCCAAAACCATAGATCTAGAGCCTCTCTATCTAAAACTCACATTCTCTCTTCATTTTCACCTAGATTCGTTGGTTTTTATATCCTAGTGTCTTTGGGAAAAAGGTAGAGTATCTCAAGAGTTCCATTTTGATCTGAACAAAAGTCGGTTTCGGCATCTTTCAAGTTGTCTCCTTTCTTTGCTCGTTTTCTAACTTTGAGGTAAGGACTTTCTACACTCTCTTATAATTTTTAACTTAGTTATTTGTTGTTGTGTAAACAATGTTGGGATTTGGAGGATTTTAGACAAATCTAGGGTTTTGGTTTAAAACCAAAAGAGGGGTTTTCAAATAAAGGTATTGAAAATGGTTGTGGGTGTAGATATGAGGTTGTGTTGTGTTAAATTTGTTAATTTTGACACATGGATTGGATTTGGAAGAAAATGGAGTTTTGCCCTAAAATGTTTTAAATAATTATTTTGTATAAATAATGGAATTGGTATGGAGAATGTGGAATTGGATAGATGTTTATATAAATGGTGGAGTTGGATATTGTTATGTCTCACTTATGGAAATTTGGAATGTTTATCTATTTTGGATATTGTATACCTGTTTAGAAATATCTGTTTTGGGCTATCGGTGGAGGATAGCTATGATTGTTGTAAAAATTGCATGAAGATTAGGTGAATTGAAACTAATCTTTTATCGGTTATCATTGAATATGACTGTGTTTTGATACATTATATATGTATGATGTTTGGGAGGAGAAAAGGGATATACTCCATTTAGGAGAAGAAATGAGATGGACTTCATTGAATTAAGTTGGCCTATGTGTCTAGGGTGAAAGTCCTAAAAACAATGCATATATATATATACATGGGTGCTGATTTCCGCGGACGAAATTTCCATAAAATGGCAAATTGAAGTGCTTGTGTAATGATTGTATTCGTTAGAGAACCACTGAGTTGTAGCCTCAGTTGGGATGTCTAGATAACAATGAACTTGACTCATAGATTGAGGTGAAATGAATTATCCTGAAATGAATTGAGATAAAATCGCTTGAGATATGAAACCTGGCATATTATGATCTTGTAACAATACGAATGATTTTTTCATGGGCATTGTATATGCATATCATACTTATATCTTTGTTGAGATTCATATATTGTGCTAGATTGTTTATACTAGACTTTGGCTCACCCTATTTAAGAAAAACCATTTTCAGGTGTTGGAGATATGCCTCCGCCAAGACAGTAGTTTGGGGAGATTTGGAGCAAGAGTTTCCTTTTAATTGTATTTGCTCTGTATAGCCAAGGGCTTAATTGTATTGAGCTAGACTCATTTTGTTGTAACCAAGCAGTGACTTGGAAAGATGTAAGCCATTAGGGCATATGAACATTTGTTTAGCTTTCAATACTTCTTACTCTTTGTAACACATGCTGTAGATTCAGGATGAGCTATTTATGAATATATATTGCATGTGTTACCTTTTGTATGTTAACTCTGATGAATGAAAGTACTTTGTTTCAACTATATTTCCGCTTATGAGATGGGTTTATCATATTTATTTTGGGGGCGTGACAAAGTTTATTTGGTTGTAATTTATTTGATATTTTTATAGCTTATTTGGCTAAAAAAGAGAGGTTTTTTAAACTACAATTTGTGGCCTTTTTTTTTTTTAATATTTATTTTATAAACTTATTTGAAACTCTTGAATACATATGAATATAAAATTCTCATATCTTTCATCTTAGTAATAACTTTTGAGGCATTATGAATATTTACACAATAAAAATGTTATGTAGATTATCAAAAGTTACACTACAAATAAATTTACAACTTATTTTAAGTTAACAATTTAAAATTTTACTTACAATTTGTGTAACGCCCCAAAAATAATTACAATGCTCTATCCACAATATTAATAACTGACAACAACAATAAAGTAACTATCTCCCATTAAATCAAATTGAGTTTACAAAGTGTGACATATGCAATTATACATTCATAAGCCTATTTCTGAATCTATAACATATATCACAGCATGAGATAAGAGCTGGAAATAAAACAACTAATAAATGCCCTAAAGGCTTACAACTTTCCAAGACAATGCTTGGTTACAATAAAAGTGGAGTTTAAGTCTAATACACATAAAGCCCTTGGCTTATACACATAAAATAAAATAAAATAAAAAATAAAAAATGAAGCCCTTGCTCCAAGTCCTCCCAAGCTATTGCCTTGGCGGAGGCATATCATCAGCACCTGAAATATTTTTCCCACATAGGGTGAGCGAAAGCCTAGTAGAAATAATCCAATACAGTATATGAATCTTAACAAAATTATAAGATGAATGCATATGCGATGCTCATGCCAAAATATTTTATAGCTCTTTCCAAAAACTATGCAATGCCAAGTGAATATCTCGATTCACAAATCATTTCCATTTCAATAGAAAATAGGGTAGTGAATCACACTTTAAGAATTTCAAAACAAATACAACCTTTTCCGAAAATTTCGTCCGGAGGAAACCGTAAGCCGGGAACTATGTAAATATAGGCTATAAAAGCACTACTATTGCCATTTTAAGAAAATTTCGTCCGAGGGATCGGCACCCGTGTATACGTGTGGTTTTTGAGACTTTTAACCTGGACATTTAGGTCAACTTAATTCAACAATACAGTTTATATTTCCCAATTTCATCATTTTTCTCAAAAACGAGAAACATTTTCAATGTATAAATGTGAGATGATGCTCAATGTAAATGAATGAGAAAATAGTTTCAATTGTCTTAATTCACATGTGATTTCTACAACACTTATAGTTATCCTCCACCGATAGCCCAAAATAGATATTTCTAAACAGATAATTTATTTTGCATAAAGATACACTTTTTAAATTTCAAGAGGTGAGTGATAATACATATCCAACTCTTCCATCCTCATCAATACCAATCTAATTTCATAATTTCAACATCAATTTTATTATTTATACAAAACCAGCATTTTAGGCATTTAGGGCAAAATTCTTACTCTTTTCAAAATCAACCCCAAGTATCAAAATCAATCATTTCTACCCAACTCACCATTATTTCCAATATCAAAATCATTTCCAAGAACCTATTTGAAAAACCCCTCTTTTGATTTTTATCCAAAACCCTAGATTTGTTCCAAAATCTCCTAAATTCGCAATATAGTTTAGAAATGATAAATAACTAAGTTAAAATTCATAAAAAGTGTGAAAAGTATTCCTACCTCAAGTTAGAAGACAAGCAAGAACGAGGTTAAAACTTCAATGGAGTCAAAAATGAACTTTGCTCCGATCAAATGGAAGCTCTAGGTGAGCTCTACCTTGTAGACACCCCATTTTTGACCGCTTTTAAGACTTGGGCGCCTCAGGTTGATCACTCGATGATGAAAGTTATGTTGTACGAACGTTCAATTTCTTCAGCAAGAAGAGCTTCTATATCCTAACCTTACGCCCCATTTTGGACCAAAACTATTTTGACCAAAACTATTTTTGACCTTAAAACTCTCTCTTTCAAAATATTTTTGAAAATATTTCTATGATGTTTCGAGGCTCGCATTTCGTTAAAAATAGTATTTTTTAGTAAACCGAGTAAGGACAAAGTGGAAACAAATGGAAGAAAGGTGAACTCTTTGGAAAATCTTTAAGAACTTTTTATTTAGAGGTTTGAATTTGAAGAAAATTGGAGGAGAGGGAAGAAAACTAGTTAGGGAAGAAGTTGGGCATCAATCCGTTAAGACAGAAATGAGCAGCCTTCATTAAAATAGACATATCTCTTTTCACACTTAGAATTTAGATGTGATGCCACCACCATTGGAAATTAGACTTCCGAGACTTCAATTTAGACTATAGAATGACCTAAAACCGAGTTCGGATGATAGAGATATGCCCGTTTGAAATTGGGCTCAGAAGTAGATTTTTGCCTGCCGGCCACTACCCACTAATAGTGGCCTGCCGCCCACTAATAGTGGCATGCCGGCCACTTGTGTAAAAAACCAGATTTTTGCAAATATTTGTTGCCAGTTGTTCCCACACTGCACTAGCTGTTCCTATATAGATATTTCTGAGATAGGTCACATGGTTTTCTATATATAGAGGACCTCCCCCCTTGCTTTCAAGGTTAGAAAAATTTAGGAGTGAGAAAATATTTTTGAAGAGCAAATTTTGGAAAATTCCTCTCTCTCTCTCTCTCTCCCTCTTACAACTTATATATCATTTGTCTAAACACTCTAAACCAAACCTAGAGAGCTTCTTGCTGAGATAATTTGAGCTTGAATTTGAGCTCTTAAGGCACTTGAGAGTGTGAAATTTGTGGTTTGTAACTCAAAGAAGCATTCCTCTTCAAGAGGTATACCTTCTAGTCCTTTTGTACCATCTCTGTACTACTTGTTTTCTATCATTTCTTGTTGCATTTGAGTTGTTTATTAACTGTGTTTTTGGGATGAAACTTGTGGTTTAAGGCCATTTAAGGTAGAGGGGTTGATAACCCTTCTTTAAACCTTGCTTCTAAGGCCTTTGCCCTTGTGTTTCCCACATTCTCATCAACTTTTTTTTTTTTTTGAGCTTTTTACCACTGATTTTCAGAGACAAAAAATCATGTTTTGAAGTCCCAAAAGTGGAGGGGTTAGCCTCCCCTCCTTGCGCTTATGTGCTAGTATTAATTTCTCAATATTTTAGCTTATTGTTTTAGCTATTTTTGTCTTCGTTCCAGTACTTGTTTGGATTGTTTTACGACTGTTTAAGGATAGTTTTTAGTTGTTCATTGCATTTGAGCTTTGTGTAGCATGCTTGTAGTGTAATGGTTCTCATAGACTAGGTGGTTTAGGCCTTAGCCACCAACCTATTTGAGTTGATAATGTTTATTTCTTACTTTTCATACTTGTATTCATCTCTAATCACCTCTACAACCTCCCTCATTTCTTGTCTTTTTCTTTGTTTTGAAAGTTATTTCAAACTAATTGCTTGTTTAAGCTTGAGATTAAGGTTGTTGTGCTTAATGGTTTAATCCCTTTGGAAGTTCATTACCAATGGCATGACATCTCTCTCACACCCAAAACAACTCTTTGTTTGATGCTTCTTTCCATTAGAGGACTTAAAGCTGACTTTTGGACTTAATGAACTAAGGAATGGATGGTAATTAAAATGAAGTAATAAAATTGGGACTAAAAATAATGCAAGATAAAATCAACTTGGGTTCAATCGGACATTAATTGAACACATTGAGTCTTAAGTCGTTTCATACTCGTTAGTGATGTAAACGGTTCAAGAGTCAATGTCAACCACTTCCTTTGATCAATCCATGACAAGGAGGAGGTTTTTGTTGGTCTTTTGTTATGCATTTATTGAATTGTGTCAATTGGTTCATAAGTCATCACGCAATGAAATTGTGTCGGTTGATGGCTTGCAAACCAAACCTACCCCTCTTTTGACCTGTTTACTGATAAGGAGAGGCAGGGTGGACAAATATCCCCTGAGAATACTCTAGTTTGTGCTCTATTTGTCCTTTGTTACTGCAGGAGAGAACCAAAATCAGTGGCCAGCAGGCCACTTTTACTGTACAGCAACCTACTATTAGTGGCCTGTCGGCCGCTACTTCTGGGTTGCTGGCTACTTTTGGGTTGCTGGCTACTTTTTCAGCTAGGCAGTGTTCTTTTTCCAGCAAAGTAGAGGCAGAGGTGGAAAACAAGTGCAATTTTCTAACTATGCAACAGAGACATTCCAATAGCAAAACAGTGGGCTTTTTCGGGTGGAAATCTGCGTGCATGCATGAGCATTTCTCACTTCCCGGGTGTGATTAGTTGGAGTGGTTACTTAGCTTAGTTATTTCATTGGTTGTATTCGTGTTGTTAATTTGTAATTAATTAATTAGTTAGTTCCAATTTGTAATAATTAGCTAGAATAGTTAATTAATTGTGGTGTTGTAATAATTAGCTAGCATATTTAGTTTATTTAATTCAGTTTGTAATAATTAGTTAATTAGGTAAGTAGCTTAGCTAGTTCATTCATTCGGACCCTCCTGTGCGAGGGCTAAACTTATAATAATGTGTATATTTTCTAACCCCACGTCTTTCTCGCTTTTATTTACTTGCTTGTAATGGGTAGTTTAGAACATCATGTTTCATTTAGCATGTTCCATGTTTGCATCCACTTGTCTTGCATGCATCGAGGCTCGGTTCATCATTCTAACAAAGCATTGTCGTTTATTACTTCATTGAAAACGTGTTTAAGCGCATGCTATCAAATTGATTCACATGTCATAATTAGTAGCCGAGTGTAACGCCCTTAAAAAAAAGATATAAATCAAGCATTCATAAGATCTATAAACATGATAGAAATGTTATATTTTCATTCATCAGAGTCTACATTACAAAAGATATTACATGCATTACATTTTCATAAATGTTCATCTTGAAACTATAGCATGTGACTCTAATTGCGAACAACAAAATAAGTGCCCTACGGGCTTACATCTTTCCAAGCTATCACTTGGTTACAACAAAAGAAGAGTCCTAGCTCTATACATATAAAGCCCTCGGCTTGAATTTAAATTTAACACAAAACAAAATAAGCAAAATGGAGCCTTCAGCCCCTAAATCTCCCAAGCTATGTCCTTGGAGGCGGCATGTCACCAGTACCTGAAAATGGTTTCCTAAGTAGGGTGAGCCAAAGCCCAGTAGAGATATGCTAAACAACATATGAGATTAAACTAAGGTACAAGCATTAGACAAATGTTCAATACTTAAAATCATCTAACATCTTTTCATGACCAACCAATAACGATAACAACATCTAAATCCATTTCCATTCGTTTTCAAATTAATTCATGGACATAGTCCCTTGTTATCTACATAGTTTCCAAACGAGACTACAACTCATTTGTCAACACTTTAATAGCAATCATTATTCAAACACTTCAATTTTCTTGTCATTTTAAGGAATTCTCATCTGAGGGAATCGGCACCTATATATACATATAAGATTTCGGGACTTTCACCCTGGACACTTTGGCCAACTTAATTTTCAATGGAGTCCGTCCCCTATCTTCTCCCAAACAATGGAGTACATCCCCTATCTCCTCCCAAACAATAATACACATATAATGTATTTAAAGGTGTGTCATATACAATGACTATTCAGTACACATTTTCAATATCTCAATTATACCAACATATTCAACGAGGTAAATTAAACGATAGGTTTCAATTTACTTAATCCGCATGTAGTTTCTACAACAATCATAGCTATCCTTCACCGATAGCCCAAAACAGATATTTCTAAACAGATATACAATCTATTTAAACAGATAATTTGTCAAATTTCCATAGGTCAGTGATTCAACAAATCCAACTACACCATTCATTTATACATTTTTCCAATTTCATATATTCCAGATCAATTTTATTATTTATACAAAATAAGTATTTTACACAATCTAGGGCAATTTTTCCCTTTTTTCAAATATCAATCATAAGTCCAAATTTCATCATTTCAATCCATATGATCCCCTTTTTAATACTCTACATATATTTCCATGGTCAAAATTGAAAACCCCTCTTTCAAATCTTAAGCTTAAATCCTAGTTTCACCCAAATGTTCCCAAATCCCACCATTTATACAAAATGACAAATACCTAGGTTTAAACCCATATTAAAGAATAGAACATTCCTACCTCAAGTGTAGAAGCTCAAGAGGAAGAAGGAGAAACTTTGAAAATGACCAACTCCACCCCTTTTCGGATCAAATGGAAGCCCACGTGATACTCTATCTTTTTAACAAAGGGAGTAGGGTAGAAAGACCCTAGATCATGAGGTATTTGTAGAGAGAGAGAGAGAGAGAGAGAGAGAGAGAGAGAGAGAGAGTTTTAGAGAGATGAGGTGCTGGATTAGGGTTTTTAGGGAAAAAAAGATCAAAAGTGGTGTAAAATATCTCTGCTGCGAACTGATATATACGAGGCTAGCTCGAGTGAAGGAGTTGTCGCTCGAGCGACCAAACACAACAAGTGACCTCGCTTGAGCGCAAAAAGTGTCGCTCAAGTGTAGAATACAAAGCTTCAGGTCTGGCATAGACGCAGACGCACGCTCGAGCGCAAGAAGCCTCGCTCGAGCAAAGGAACAAATAACACAAGGCTCGCTCGAGCGCAAAAAACCTCGCTCGAGCGAAGAACTTCACATTACCCACAAAAGCTGCGTCTGGAAGAAAACCTAAAGACTCTTAATTCTCGCTCGAACGCAAGAAACCTTGCTCGAGCGAAGAAGCAAATTAGCCAAGGCTCACTCGAGCGCAAAAAGCCTCGCTTGAGTGAAGAAGCCAAAACCTGGGCAGCAACACTCTAGACCAACTAGCAACCAACATGTTCTAAACTCGCCCAACAAGTCCCAAAACTCAAATTCAAAGAATTAAAGGAAGGAAACGAGACATAGACAATAACATACAATCACGGAACCCGAGTCCGGAACACAATAAAGATCGGGGTAAAACCGGGATCACTATAACCTCCTCTCCTTGAAGAATTTCGTCCCCGAAATTTTGGTGCAAATTTCAAAAATCATGATTAGCCAATTTTCAAAAATGATTACAATTCAATTCTCACCATCATGACCACCCACGAGTCATTCCATCTCTTCTCAAGAGAACAATTCTGTAAAATATAGCTCAACATGTTTTACCATTATGCATTCTTTCGAAATTTAACTAATTTCAATACATATATCTCATGTTTCCAAAACATATTCAATGTTTATTATATATTTACTTTTCTGAAGCTCAAGCAACATATACAATGTTGAAATTAGACTTGCGTTTTTGAAACATATTCAACATATACAATGCTTTCACAATTCAAAACATATATAATGTTTTTATAGTTCATCAACAAAACTAAAATTTCAACACATACTCAAACATCAACAAATAAGTCCGGATATCTCTCTCGGACTTCCAATTCACGCTCCCAAGTTATTTCCTCAACCCTGTGATGTTTCCACAATACTTTGACCAAGGGAATTGTCTTGTCTCGCAAGACTTGGTCCCGTCTATCCAAGACTCTCACCAGTCTTTCCTTATATGAGGCATCCTCATCTACCTCTAAATCGGTCCAATCTAACACATGCGGTGGGTCCGACTCATACTTCCGAAGCATATTAATATGAAATACGTCATGTACTCTGGAAGGTTGCGGTGGCAACGCCAAACGATAGGCAACCTCCCCAATCTGCTCAAGGATTTCAAAAGGGCCAACAAACCGAAGGGATAACTTCCCACTCTTCCCAAACCTCCTCAAAACCCGTCTAGGTGATATTTTCAAAAAGACATGATCACCCACCTCAAATGACAAAGGTCTCCTCCTACGGTCGGCATAACTCTTTTGGCGACTCTGGGCTGTAACTAACCTCTTACGGATAAGTGTCATTTTCTCCGTCGTCTCCCGAACCAACTTTGGACCTAACAAAGGTGCATCACCCACCTCGGCCCAGTACACTGGAGATCTACATGGTCGGCCATACAAGGCCTCAAACGGTGCCATGCCAATGCTCGATTGGAAACTGTTATTGTAGGCAAACTCCACTAAGGGTAAGTGTCTCTTCCACGACCCCTTAAAGTCAAGGACACAGCCTTGAAGTATATCCTTAAGGATCTGAATAGTACGCTTGGACTGCCCGTCAGTTTGAGGATAGTAAGCCGTGCCAAAAGTCAATCTAATACCCAAGGCACTCTGCAAACTCTGCCACAACCGAGCAGTGAAACGCAAATCTCTGTCTGAAACGATAGTCACAGGGACCTCGTGCAACCTCACTATGTCTCGAATATACAAGTCAGCAAGGTAATCTACCGAATCTCTCACGCGTATAGGAATAAAATGACCCGACTTGGTCAATCGGTCAACTACCACCCAAATGGCATCACTACCCCCATTGAGTCCTTGGAAGGCCCACAACAAAATCTATCGTGACATGCTCCCATTTCCACTCAGCTATAGGCAAGGGTTGCAACAAACCCGCTGGCCTCTGATGTTCGGCCTTCACTTGCTGACAAGTAAGGCACTTCGATACAAACACTGCCACATCCTTTTTCATACCCCTCCACCAAAACTGATGACTCAAGTCGTGATACATCTTTGTGCCTTCCGGATGCACCGCAAGGCGTGAATGATGAAACTCTCGGAGTACTTCCTCTCGGCAAGACTCCGGCACAAACAAGTGGTCGCGGTCATACTCAGGTCAGGATACACAGTCAAACCCTTCTCTACCTTCCCACTGGAGATCTTCTCCCGGAGGAATTCTACCTCGAAGTCACCCTTTTGCGCTTCTAACATTCGGTTCATGAGTGTAGGTTGTGCAACCACAGAGAACAAGGCTGCAGACTCAACAGACTCGCCTAGATATAAGTCAAACTCCCCAAGAGCACCCAACATCTCCCATTCCTGGATGGCAATACAAGCCACGCTGCTGATGGATTTCCTACTTAGGGCATCAGCCATAACATTAGCCTTCCCCGGATAGTAAATGCAACTCAAAGTCATAATCTTCTATGAATTTTATCCACCTTCTTTGCCTCAAATTTAAGTCCTTCTGTGTAAACAGATAATTCAGACTCTTATGATCAAAAAACACCTCAAATCTCTCACCATACGTATAGTGCCTCCAAATCTTCAAGGCAAAAATCATAACCGCTAACTTTAAATCATGGGTAGAGTAGTTCCTCTCGTGTGTTTTCAACTGCCATGAGCCATAGGCTACTACTTTCCTTTTTTACATCAATACACAACCCAAACCCTCTCGTGAGGCATCACAATACACTGAATAATCCAATCTCCTCTCCGAGATAATCAAGACTGGAGCGGTGGTAAGTCTAACCTTAAGCTCTTCGAACGACTTTTCATAAGTCTCACTCCACACAAATTTGACCCCTTTCCTCGTCAATCTAGTTAATGGCGAAGCTAATCTGGAGAAATTCTTCACAAACCGACGGTAATACTCAGCTAAATCCAAGAAACTATGGATCTCAAAAACATTCTTAGGTTGTGCCCAATCCTGCACTGTCTCAATTTTGGATGAATCTATAGTCACCCCTTCCTCGGATACCACATGGCCTAAGAACTTAACCTCTCTTAGCCAGAACTCACACTTTCCGAACTTAGCATACAGCTTATGCACTCTAAGCAACTCAAGCACCACTCGCAAGTGTTCCTCGTACTCCTCCTTAGAGGGTGAGTAAATCAAGAAATCGTCCACAAAGACAACAACAAAACAATCTAAGAACTCTCGAAAGATTCGGTTCATCAAGTCCATAAACACAGCTGGGGCATTGGTTAGCCCAAAAGGCATCACAAGAAACTCATAGTGGCCATACCGCGTACGGAATGTCGTCTTCGGGATATCCTCCTCCGTTACCCTCAACTGATGGTAACTTGATCTCAAGTCTATCTTAGAGAAACAACGGGATCCTTTCAACTTGTCGAACAGATCATCTATACGAAGCATAGGATATTTGTTCTTAACCATAACTCGGTTCAACTTTCAGTAATCAATGCAAAGTCGCAAGGCTCCATCTTTCTTTTTAGCAAAGAAGGCCAATGCTCCCCAAGGTGAAGTACTAGGGCAAATGAAACCCTTATCTAATAATTCCTGGAGTTGAATCTTCAACTCACTTAACTCAGTTGGCGCAAACTGATACGGTGCCATAGAAATTGGTGCCGTATCACGCACTAAATCAATAGAGAACTCGATCTCTTGGTGGGGTGGTAAACTAATAAGATCCTCGGGAAAGACGTCCGAGTACTCACAAACCACTCTTGGCAACTCAACCCGGACTTCATCACACTCACTACTAAAAAGGTTAGCAAGGAGACAACTAAGTTCACTCCGCCTACGCGGACCATACACCGGTGGTAAGACTCTACCAACCCAATCTCCCAGGAAATGAAAACAATCACCACTTAAGGTACATACAGTAACCCTCTGACGATAGCAATCTATAACAGCCCGGTATGACGATAACCAGTCCATACCCAAAATGACATCAAAACCAGACATATCTATCAATACAAAAGAAAAAGGAAGCCGACGATCGGCGACCTCTATATCACAGCCTGAACACCCTTGCTTCAGAACCATCTCACCCCAAACAGGTGACACAACACAAATAGGGGATGCTAACTGTGCCAACTACAATCCCAAAATAGATGCAAATGTAGATGAAATAAAAGAATGGGAAACACCAGTATCAATCAACACATTAGTAACCAAGTTGCAAAACAAAAAGGTACATCTCACAACAGATGGGGCTGGTACCAAATCTAGCACGGTAACAGCATATACGCACCTCGTAGGTCTCTGATCTATCTGCTCACCTCTCGGAGCATAAGACTGCTGCACAGACTGAGCCGAAGAGGCTCCCTGATTGGCCATCGAGACCTATACTGACTGCGCTAGCTGGTCACTCTGTGTCTACCTCGAACTAGATACACCCGATGTGCCACCCAACTGAGAACGAGCCGAAGATGATGCTGCTCGTTGCCCTCCTCCCCTCTGTGGGCAAGCTGGAGACTTGTGACCCAACTGACCACATTTGTAACAAGTAATGTCTCCCTAACCGCCTCACCCATAACCCAAACTCGGCACTGGAAAGGTGGATCTGGAATGCGCTCCCTAGGACTGTTGAGGGTTAGAACCCCTCTGCCTCTTACTGTCTCCCTGACCATCATAACTCTTCCTGGAGCCCTCCATCTTCTCCTCCTCCGCATGCATAATAGTCTCCAGATGGGCTGCAGCCTTCACAAGGTGCCCATAATCCCTAATCATGGATCCGGCCACTCTGAATATGAGTCCAGTCCGCAACCTCTTCTCAAACTCTAAACATCGGCGCTCCTCGGTCACCACTAACTCCGATGCAAACGTAGACAACCTAGTAAAGGTAGCCTCAAACTCAACCACTGGTGTATTCAACTGCACCAACTTGGAGAACTGATCCCTCAACTTCTCTCTCACTGTAGCAGGTAAGTACTTGTCCTGGAAAGCATCAACAAAAGCTTCCCAAGTCCCTCCAATGTGCCCTCACGCATACTTCCACCACTAACCCGCGTCTCCCTTCAATTGGAAGGACGCCAAGGTCACTCTCATATAAGATTTCGGGACTTTCACTCTGAACACTCTGGCCAACTTAATTTTCAATGGAGTCCATCCCCTATCTCCTCCCAAACAATGGAGTACATCATTTATCTCCTCCCAAACAATAATACACATACAATGTATTTAAAGGTATGTCATATACAATGACTATTCAGTACACATTTTCAATATCTCGATTATACCAACATATTCAACGAGGTAAATTAAACGATAGGTTTCAATTTACTTAATCCGCATGTAGTTTCTACAACAATCATAGCTATCCTTCACCGATAGCCCAAAACAGATATTTCTAAACAGATATACAATCTATTTAAACAGATAATTTGTCAAATTTCCATAGGTCAGTGATTCAACAAATCCAACTACACCATTCATTTATTCATCCTTCCAATTTCATATATTTCACATCAATTTTATTATTTATACAAAATAATCATTTTACACAATCTAGGGCAATTTTTCCCTTTTTCAAATATCAATCACAAGTCTAAATTTTATCATTTCAACCTATATGATCCCCTCTTCAATACTCTACATATATTTCCATGGTCAAAATAGAAAACCCCTCTTTCAAATCTTAAGCTTAAATCCTAGTTTCACCCAAATGTTCCCAAATCCCACCATTTATACAAAATGACAAATACCTAGGTTTAAACCTATATTAAAGAGTAGAACATCCCTACCTCAAGTGTAGAAGCTCAAGAGGAAGAAGGAGAAACTTTGAAAATGACCAACTCCACCCATTTTCGAATTAAATGGAAGCCCACGCGATACTCTATCTTTTTAACAAAGGGAGTAGGGTAGAAAGACCCTAGATCATGAGGTATTTGTAGAGAGAGAGAGAGAGTTTTAGAGAGAGGAGGTGCCGGATTAGGGTTTTTTAGGAAAAAGAAGATCAAAAGTGGTGTAAAATATCTCTGCTGCGAACTAATATATGCGAGGCTCGCTCGAGCGACCAGACACAACAAGTGGCCACGCTCGAGCGCAGAATGCAAAGTTTCAAGTCTGGCACAGACGCACACGCACGTTTGAGCGCAAGAAGCCTCGCTCAAGCGAAGGAACAAATAACACAAGGCTCACTCAAGCGCAAGAAACCTCGCTCGAGTGAAGAACTTCACATTACCTAGAAAAGCTGCATCTGGAAAAAAACCTGAAGACTCTCAATTCTTGCTCGAGCGCAAGAAACCTTGCTCGAGCGAAGAAGCAAATTACCTAAGGCTCACTCGAGCACAAAAAGTCTCGCTCGAACAAAGAAGCCAAAACCTGGGCAGCAATACGCTAGACCAACTAGCAACCAACCTGTTCCAAACTCGCCCAACAAGTCCCAAAACTCAAATTCAAAGAATTAAAGGATGGAAACGAGACATAGACAACAACACAGAATCACGGAACCCGAGTCCCGAACACAATAAAGATCGGGGTAAAACCGGGATCGCTATACCGAGCCTATTAATTGCACCATTGCATGTGTTGCATTAGTTAGAAGCACGTATGTTTTCTAACTCTTTTGTTTCTTTTGGCTTGCCTTGGAGTACTAGGTGAGCATTTTGCTACTTTAGCATATCGCATGCATGTGATTGTTGCCATGTCTAGCATGCTTGCCATGAGGCTAAGTGCTTAATTGATATAACTGCTTGAATTCCTGTGGCTTAAGGCTAATTGCTTGAATTGGTATAATTTGATAAATGTACATATGAGATCACTTTTTCAAGTAGTACATATTTAAACACTTTTTCAAAACAAACATAAAATAAAAATGTTTCAATTTTTACAAATTAATCTATACTTGTGTACAACACATAGTAATGTTAGCCTAATAACCGGAACAAGAGCATATAAAGTAAATAAGAATGACATCATGATTAGTAGAGACCGATCTTTGATCGGACGAGTAGAATGCTCAATTCATGACCTTCCCATTTCGTAACTAAGTTCTCGAGCCGAGACAATCTTGGTGATGACGGACCTGTGGCCTTTGGCACGAGTCATGGGTTTCCTAAATTTTTCAAAAATATTTAGGTGGCGACTCTGTATCTGGCAACAGAGTTCATTTTTGGCATTTTGACTTAAAATCGATTTTCTAAAAGATTTGTCAGATTTGGACTCTTTGTTGTTTATCTATTTCACATTGCATTTGTGAGATCATATTTAGAACCGCGGGAGTCCAAACTGTAGGGCTAGTCGTATCCGAAAGGAGCACGAAAGTTGCGCTACATACCTTTTTAACAAAGGGACTAGGGTGTAGAGATCAATGATTGATGGTGTATTTGAGGGTTAAAGATGAGTTTTAGAGTGAAAGTGAGAGATATTAGGGTTTTAAAATGTTTAGAGAGAGAGAGAGAGATGAAAAGTGACTCAAAATAAGCTGTTTACGAATTGATATACGCACAGTTTGCTCGAGCGCAAGATGTGTCGTTCGAACGACCAGACACAATAAGTTTTACCACTCGAGCGCAATAAGTTCGTTCGAGCGCCGAATACAAACTCCTAGTAGTTTTGCAGACAGAGGTTGTCACTCAAGCGTAAGAAGCTTCGCTAGAGTGAAGAATGCAAACTCTCAGTATTTTTACAGACCTGCAAAAGTACTGGATGCTCACAAAGACCGCTCAAGCACAATAAGCTTCACTCGAGGGAAGGGACAAAAATCTGGGCAACAAAAGTTTGAAAAAGAAGCTATCAACCTGTTCCAAACGCAACCAACACAACCCAATAGCCAAACTCAAAGAGGTATAAGGGAAAACAAGACATGAACAACTATAAAAGACAACGAAACTCGGATTCAAAACATACAATGGGCCAGGTCTAAGACAAAAACGCTATAATTTATAACCATTATATGGGTCATGCTAAATATTAAACAAAGTTTAAGCAATACAAGGTGCATTTAGGTTAGGCCCTAAGTTACATAAGTTTAATAATGATTGTGAACATGGTGCACTAACATGTGGATAGTTTTTCTAATAAATAATTGCCAAAATTTTGAATGAGAAAATTTTGCTTAGAAAATAAGTTGATGATTAGATTTACAGCATATTTGATAAAACCTTAATTATTGTTATTGTAATGCTAAAAGTTTTAATAAAGTATAAACATTTTAAATTACATAAATTTATTCATAAATATTAAATTTTCAAATGCTAGAAAACTATTTGATTAAGTATAGAATTTTTTAATAAAAATAGTTTATTAATAAGGTTATTTCATACATATTTGTAATATATCATGTCCACTTTTTAAAATTTGTGATTAACTCTTAAAATTTATAAAATTCTTATTTGAAATGTGGATTATGCATAAATTTATTAACAAATGAGAAAAAAATTTATAAATTCACATATAGTACATCTATTACCCTTTATTTGAATTATGCTAATTATAGGTGCTCAAGCCACCTATTGTATAAATATTGAGGTTTAGTTACTAGTCATTAAGATGGTCTAATACATTTTCAATCAAATACACAATAAAAAACTTAGGCCTATGAAGGTTGGAGTTATATTGTTTTATATACATATTTAGTTTAATTTATTTGTTTAGTATATTAGTTCTAAATTTTTTTAATATAAAACAATTAAAAAATATAAAAAATCAAAAATTAAAAATGATCTATAGTGGTGATCAAATTAAGAAAATGGCTTTAGAGTTTGTAACATGCTCAATTGGTCTAACCTCTAAACAAATTAGTAAATATAATTAACTAATATTTAATTAGACTATTTTAAAAGTTATACCTAGCAACCTAGCATGATCGAAGTCATGGAAGTCTCATTTGAGAAGTGGGTTGAAGATTGGGGTCACTGATACTTTATTATTGAAAGTTATACTCTATTAATATAGTTCCTAGACTACAAAGTCCAGCAGGGTTATTTGTAAATAGAAATAATATTTCAATATGAACCTGACCTAGGTATATAAAAATATTTTCACGTTTGTCATGTTTCACCTTCCAATATAACTGCTAATTGAAGTAACAGAAGTGATATATATATAAAATGTAATCCATAAACCATAATCGTTTTAAATTGATCTTTAATTACAATTCATTGAGGAGGTGAATGCCAATTGTCAATAATGCCCTTAAACTATTTAAACTTGTATGCAAAGCAAAGGCACTTAACAATTGCCCCCACATGAACAAATATATGAATCAGGCCGACTCAAGACACTAAGGTTTAAAGTGATAATTTTAAATAAAATTATATATATTGATTTTTATATAAAAAAAGATGTATATTGAATGAACGTTATATTTTTTTGTGATGAAATTATAAATATTTGTGGTTTGTGTTAAGTCATTTTGTGATAAGTTATGAATAGTGAATTTATACTGAGCATTAATAAAATTATAACATTTTGTGGAAAGAAAAATTATATAACAAAATTTTGTGAAAAATTATAAAAGGCGTTACACATTTGAGTTACAGATTATAGTATCTTCTTTTAAGGTTAATATAAAAAAGTATTATATTTGATTCATTATATGGTCTTGTTTTTTTGTTTGATGAGGATAAGATGGGTTTTTGCGCTTAGTGAATAACAATTGATAGTGTAAAATAGGAATTTTTTTATGTTTTAAACACTTGCTTTAGTTGTCTTATGCTTGAGCCCGTGTTGATATGAATGTAATGCAATAAAAAAATTTAAATTGTATTTGGATTTTAAATTTATGGAGAAAAAAAAATCTATTTCATTTATCTTTTCTCTTTCACTTTTTCTCTCTCTACTAATTTAAGATTCAAACAGTCTTAAAAATTGACCTCCAAAAAGGGTGTACTTGTATGTTTTTTAACAGCTGAGAAAATTAAAATATAACCCGATAACCATATAATATAGCAAGGGGTACTCGTAGATCAGAGCCAAAGATCAAGGTAGGAGGATGGAAGCCGGAGGAGGTTGGAAGCCGATTTTCAGAAAACGTTAAGGTAGGTATGGATCATTATCAACGATTCATACAGTGTTCGTGGATGACATCCCTAATGATATGAGTCCAAAAGGATTGTATGCATTGTTCTCTAACTTTGGGTTGTAAAAGATGTTTTTATTCCAAATAAGAGGAGGAAAGCAACCCAGTCTAGATTTGGTTTTGTACGATATGACTGCCCTATAGCCACTGGAGTTGCAGTACAGAAAACGAATGGAGTATGGTGCGAAGATAGAGTGCTAAAGGCTAATTATGGAACATAATAGGTTAGGAAGGATAAGCCTCAAGTTAAAAAGGTACTACCCAAGTAGAGACCAGAAGTTAATAGGTAGAAGAATCCTAAATGAAAGCATAAAAAGGGCTCGTACGTTGAGGTGATCAAAGGAATAGCTAGAAGTGGAGGTAATGATTTCATAATTAAAACAGAGGAGTATGGCTACGGTTGGTTGCATACAAGCACAGTACCGAAAGTGCGAAGGAAGTGCAACCTATTGGACCTCAGATCAAAGTTACATAGTAAGGGTATGAATGAAGCAAAAGTAAGAGAAGGTGGGGGAAGTGAAAAATCTAGAAATTCCCTAGATATTGATTTGTGATTACGTATTAATTTTAATCAATAAATAGCAATCCCAATCAAACAATCAAAGACAAATCGACACAACGATTTTACGTGGAAAAACCACAATTGGAGTGCCTCCAATTGTGATAAAAAAAAAAATCACGGGCAAAAGTAAAAAAACAATCCACTAAAAAGACATAAAGAAATTACACAGGTATACTTTCAATTACCTAACGAATCGACGCCCAAATTGAACCAACCTCTATGTGCCTCTTCCAGCCTCGTCTTCACCTCCAAATTGTCTTGCCCAACATTGAATCCACAACGCCGATGTCGAATCACAACGATGAGCCACTTCAAAATCCACCAAAGTTTCAGGCTCGAATTCTCCAGAATCCATCGAAGAACAACTCTCTCTTTTGTATAGAATAAACAAGCAATCCTTTGATGTATACTTTTTAAACCATGAGTTGAATACTCAAATCATGAATTGAATACTCAATCAAACATCAAAGAAAACTAGCAAAATAGCCTCAGATATAAACCCTAATATCCAAGAAGAAGATCTAGAAGTGTAACCCTAAAATCTAATTGAATCACATATTTATAGCAATCTGTTCTGCGATCTCTGCTCGAGCGCCAAAATGGCAGCTTTAGCAGACCGATGCTCGAGCGTAGGAAATTCTGCTCGAGCAGGAAAAAACATCTTCTAGTATTTTTGCAGGCGATCAAACTTCTAGAACCAAGGATTCTCCGCTCGAGTGTCCGTTTGAGCGGACAAGCAACTTCGAATGCATTTTTGCATTTTGCTTCGGAGGCACTGCCTCTCAACCCTGCCGTTGCGCTGCCCCCTGGACCGCAGTGAGCTGATTGGGTAGCTCGATCCCCGTCATAGTCAGCGAAGTGGCAATCATGAAAGAATTAGCACCACAAACTTCTCTGCAAGGCACAATTCGAGTTGGATTCGCATCTAAAAACTCATAACCTTACTGAAATAAAAGTGTGAATACAAGTACAACTGAAAGAAGTTTTGTTAAATGGGATTGCCAAGAATAAAAACCTAGCAGGAAGAATAGTGAACGTTTCTTTTGGGTCAAAGGAGGATATGAAATCTAAAATGAATGAGATGGAATAATGAATTTATGATTGGTGTAAGTCTTTCACCAGCTGGAAAAATAGGATAAGAATGGACATTGAGAGATTTGTTTGGTTAAATTGCTATAGTGTTCTTCCCAATATGTGGAATAGCCAAAACTTTTAAAGGTTAGGAGAGATATGGGGGGAAACCAATGAGATGGATGAGAATATCTCAAGCATGGAGTCTCTGAAGTGTGGAAGGGTCAGAATATATGTACATCTCAACTAGAGAGAATTTATAAAATGGTATTATTGGAATGCAAGGATAATGTTTACCCTATTAGGGTATTAGAGGATAACAGACATGAAGATGGATCCAATGAATCACATTGTATGTACAATAACAGACTTAGTGGACAGGCTTATGTTGAAGGCACCAATGGTATTGATCAAAGCTTTGAACAGTGCCAGGAGAACAAGGAAGAAGGTGATGACATGGCATGCACAAAGGATAAGGTGGAAATTCAAGATGATATAGCAATGAAGATATGGTGCAATGTGGAAAAGAGAATGATGATGGAAGGGCACACTCGTAATTTTTCACCATTATCAAAGATGAATGAAATGGTTACACCATTGGAAGCTCAAAAATGTAGTGATGACAGCATTAATTGTTGGCCCAGGGCTCAAGGGAGGTAAGAGCGAAAAAGGGGGCCAGAGTGAGAAGGAGTTGAGAAGACGAAGAGGTAAAGAATTTGAAGGATTTGGTGGGCTCATGAGAAGTATTAATGAGGGTGATATAAATAGGCCCAATATTAATCTGGAGGTGGTATTGGGGAAGGATCAGATTAATGGGTCAGGTATTGGGCATGTTATCAATAAAACTTGGACAAATGATTTGAGGATGGGCCCGTATGCTTAGGGGGGGCAAAGTAGGCAACCCATTGGGTGAAAGTATGGGCCAATCCCTAGGAGTAATATTGGAACACAGTCCTTGGCCTTATTGTCTAAGGTTGAGCCTTAGAGAAACCATGGTAAGGGGTTTCTAACATAGGGGAGTAGGAATGGTTTTATTACAGGAAACAAAAAAGTCAGAAATTGATGCGAATTTTGTGAGATTTCTGCGGCCGAATGTTTTAATGGACTACATGTTTGTGGATGCTGAAGGTAATGTGGGGGGCCTATTATGCATTTGGAAGCCAGAGATGTTTACCTTAAAAGAATGTTGTTGCTTCAGAAGATTTGTGTTATTGGCAGGCATGATCTTCTCTGGTATTGAGTGCGTTATTGACAATGTGTGTGCTCCAAATAAGGAGGTTGATAGAAAATATTTGTGGGAGGTGTTGTTTAAAATGAAAGAGTGCTTCCCTAAGCCTTGGTGTTTAGGAGGGGACTTTAATGAAGAATGTTTGAGTTTTGTAGTTTCATTAATAATCTGGAGTTTATGGGTATCCCAATGTTAAGGAGACAATACACATGGGGTAATTCACAAAATTTGAGTAGAATTGATAGATTTTTGGTGAATCCAAAATGGTTGGAGTGGTTCAAGCTAAAGGTGTGGAGATTACCTAGATTATTATCATACCATTGTCCCATTTTATTAATGGTGGATGATAGAGACTGGGGTCCCAAACCATTTAGGTTCATTAATGTCCGGGTACTCTACTCTATGTTTTCTAAGGAAATTAAAAGGGTTTGGGAAAATACACAAGTGGTTAAGTGGGTTGGGTACATCATTATGACCAAATTGAAAGCATTGAAACAAGCCCTAAAAAAAGGGAACATTGAGGTGTTTGGAAATGTTGATTTTAAACTTAAAGAGGCTAAAGTAGAGATACAGGCCCTTGACCTAGTGGCTAAGGCTAGAAATCTTACTGAGACAGAAGTTGTGTCTTGAAAGGAGATGATCAGTTTGGTTTGGAAACTCAGAAAGAGAAAAAAGTGGTTGTGGTTGCAAAAATCAAGGATGGATTAAGCACTAAAAGGAGATAAGAATACAAGACTTTTCCATGTAATGGAAAACATGAGATAGAGCAGGAATATGATTAACTCAATGAAGGTGGGGGAAAGCTCAATGGAGGAACCAGCTCAAATTAAACAAGCAATGTGTAACTATTTGAAATATCATTTTGATGAAAAGTGGAGTTTCAGGCCTGGTATTTGAGGGCCTTTTAAGAGGGTGGAGCAAATCCAAGCTAAGGAATTATTGGAACAAGAGTTCAAAGTGGCAAAAGTGTTGGAAGCAATTAGAAAGTGTGATGAAAATAAAGCTCCAGGCCTAAATGGTTTCAATATGATTTGTTATCAAAAGGGTTTGAAGGTTATGAAAAAGGACATAATGAACTTTATGAAGGAATTCCATAGGAATAATAGGTTGGGGAATGAGGTGAACTGCGTCTTTGTCATTTTGATCCCCAAGAAGGATTGTCTATCCTCGATTGGGGACTATAGGCCAAAGTACTGACAAACAGATTTAAGCAAGTGTTGCCTATTGTTATTGACAATGTTCAATCTGCATTTTTGAAAGGGAGAAACATCATGGATGGAGTTCTTATTGCTAATGAGGTTCTTGATTGGTGGAAGAAGTCTAAGAATAAGGCTATAATCCTTAAGTTGGGTTTTGATAAAGCCCATGACTCTGTAAATTGGAACTTCTTGCTACATATGCTAGAAAATTTTGGTTTTGGATTAAGATGGATTGGGTGGATGAATGAGTGCATATCTTCAGCAAGAGTGTTTGTGCTTGTGAATGGATCCCCACATGAGGAGTTTGGTCCCAAAAGAGGGCTTAGGAAAGGTGATCCACTCTCACCTTTTCTTTTTAATGTCGTAGCTGAAGGGCTTAACATTTTACTATTGAGAGTGAAAGAGTTGGGAATTATAAAAAGGGTAGAAGTGGGGTCCGGAAGAGTTGATGTCTCTCATCTTCAGTTCACGGATGATATGATTATCTTATGTACGGCAGAGTGGTCTGAGGTGTTAGTGATTAAAAGAATCTTGAGATGTTTTGAAATGGTCTTTGGGTTAAGAATAAATTTTCATAAAAGTGTTATGTATGGAGTTGGTGTAGATAAGGTGAGGGTACTGGAGATTGTCTCTAATCTTAATTGTCTTAATCATAAACACCCACTGCAATATTTGGGGCCACTGTTAGGGGTTGATCCTAGCAGAAAGCAGACTTGGAAACCAATTATTGATAACTTTAAAAAGAAGTTATATGGTTAGAAAAGAAGGTTTCTATCATTTACATGTAGAGTGGTTCTCATAAAATATGTTCTCTTTTCTTTGCCTATTTATTATATGTCATTATTCAAGATGTTGGAGTGTGTAAGCTAAGGATCTTGATAGGATGCAAGTTGCCTTTTTGTGGAGGGGACACAAAAACTAGAAGGAAGGTACACTTGGTTAAATGGAAGGAAGTCATATTGGACAAGCATCAAGGGGGCTTGCGAATTAGAGATTTAAGACTTGCAAACCACTGCATATTAATCAAATGGTTGTGGAGGTTTGCCTTAGAGGAGGGTGCATTGTGGAAAGCAATAGTTTGTAGCAAATATGGATCTTCAGGAGGGAGGTGGATGCCATTGATCATCGAGTCAAAGGATGCTTCCAAAATCTGGAGGGATATTGTGGGCATAGCACATATGAACTCAGATCTGTTTAACTTTTTTTATGGAGAATATTGAAATTACAATTAGCAATGGCAGAAGATTATTTTTTTGGATTGATACTTGGATGGGGGATAATAGTTAAACCACACAGTTTCCTAGACTTTTAGTTAAGCACGAAAAATGAGATTTCGTTGAGTGTAATTTTATCAAGAAGAGATTGTTGAATGAGTGGGGTTTCAATTTCAGGAGAGCTCTTCATGCTTAGGAAGAGAGTGAAGTCTCAATGCTTACTATTGTAACAACCCTCGTACTGATTACCGCTAAACTACTGAATTAGCTACTGGTTACTGCTAAACTGAACTGATAATGACTGATAATTGAACTGAATAAATTACTGAACTGACTGACTGAAATTGAAACTGATTGATTGAGTATAACTATTGTATTGCATACTCTATCTGTTTGATTGATTATTTATCTGTTCATGATTTATGTTTAAACTGCTAATTGAAGGCCTTATCGGCGGCCGAACCGGAAATCGTTTAGTGTTTCATGATCATCGTAATTTATGTGATTTTATGGTATATTTAATTAAAATGTGATTAGGTATGATTAAATTAGATTAAAATAAGCCAAACACATAAGTTGCCGTAATTACCATCTTGCCATCCCTAGTGGACCACTAGGCAACACACTTAGAGGCCTTTATACATGTAAACAAAGCATTTTGCCCAGCTCTCTTCTTGCACACAACCGAATTTAGAGAGAGAGGGAGTGAGAGACTTGAGTTCATTGGCTTGATTTGCTTGGAATTGAAGTGTAGATTGGCATAATTGAGCTCTTAAACCTTGAAGACAAGGCTAAGGTAGGACATTCATCTTCTTATTGTTGACATTGAGCTAAGTCTTGCATGGGTCATGCTTCATTATAGAGTTAATTCATGTTTTATGTTTAAACATGTTGAATTATAGCTCAATTGTTGCATGCATGGCTATATCCTTGCATTTTGAGGTTGATTACATGGAATTTGGTACATGCATGTTCATATTATGGTTAGAGTCCATGTTTTCATCATGTTTTGAAAAGAAGGAGCTCATTTGAGCAAGCTTTGAAGCTTCAATTTGGTTTAAAATTCATGCATGGCATGTTTGAGTTTCATTCTTGGAGAATGGCTTGAATTTGGGTTTGAATTAAACACCCTTGGGCTTTGATTTCTTAAATTGAGTTTTGAAACTTGTTGTACATTGAGTTTGCAAGAGTTTTTCCAGAAAATAGCCCAAGAGGATCGAAAATATTGCTTTTGAACTTGGTTTTGAGCTTGGGACTCAAATCTGGAATTTCCAGATTTTGGTTGTCCGCTCGAGCGGGGGAAATAGCGCTCGAGCGGAGAAATCGAGCTCCCAGCATCTTGCACTGTGCATCAGTCCGCTCGAGCGGGTATTAGGCGCTCGAGCGGAGGACTGGATGACACGCTCGAGCGGGCGTCGAGCGGAAATTTCACCTATCCAGTACTTTTTGGTCCGCTCGAGCGGGGATGTTGCCGCTCGAGCGGGTACCTTTGTTTGCTTGTCCACTCGAGCGGGGAAACCTGCGCTCGAGCGGGACTCTGTTTCACTGAAAATTCTGCAAATGTTTTCTAAGTGCATCTTTGCATCCTCTTTCCATCCTAGGCATTCCTAGGGCGTATTTAAGGCATCTTAATGAGGATGTAGGTATAGAACACACCGAGGCATTTAAGGTTTAAGTTATTATCCTTCCCAACTGTATAGCTTAGTGTGTTCGATCTGTTAACTGTGTAGGGTTGGCGACTGGGGAAACGCGCTCTAGCATACTGTAGCCCAATCTCTGTGAGTAACGATTGTGTAAAGATATGTTCAAAATGGTTATCTTTTGAATACTGAACTGAACTGTTTATTGAACTGATATTATTTACTGAATGAATGTATGTCCTGTATTCTGAACTGTATTGTGGCATCCTTAGCACTTACTGTTTACCGTTACTGTTACAGAGCTCTGTCGGTTCCCTTGTGGAACCATACTGTTTACTGATTGATGGCCATCATTACTGTTGGGTCTGTTAAGACCCGGTCCTTTTGGACCTACTGTTTATAGACTAATGGGTGTACCACATATGACTGATTGACTGAAACACTGAAAGACTGAAATACTGTTTAATGAACTGTTTTCATTATTGTAAGGACATTCATTCATAACCTCTTTACGCTTTATGTTATTCACTGGGCTTTAGCTCACTGCTCATATATATATATGTAGGTGTACAGGCACCGGATCAAAGCTAGAAGCGTCGGAGTAAGCTCCAGTTTTGTCAAGCCAACCAATGTGCCTCACTGCGAGGTTCCGAGTTGCCATGCTATGGCTTGGGGTGTTTTGTGTCCCCCATCGGTCTCCTTACTGTTTTGTACTACTGTATAGACTGTCCACTGTTTTACTGTACTATTATCGAGGGATTAGGTCCCCGTACTGAATGTTTGTATATGATTGTATAGACTGTACTGTTCTGAACTGTATGAATGCATGAAAAATGTTTTTGGCATACAGATTTTCACAGCTCAATGGACACTAGTTACTTACTGTATTGGCTTCTGCCAGGCCCTGTACTCTGTTTAACTGTATTACTGTTCAGTAGGCCTTCGGTAATCTCGGATTACTGGCCAGTTACGGTGCTAAACCCATAGGGCCGGGTTGGGTCTTGACAACTATTCTGCTAGGTACTAGTCCAAGTCTACAACTGGAGCGGGGGATTCCATAAGATGGAAAGCTAACCAAACAAGTGTTTACAAGGTAAGCAATGCATATAGATGGTGTGGATGGTTGAAGGGCCCAACATTTTGCTCAACTGATTTAATCTGGAATAGTTTTGCTCCACCCAAAACTAAGTTCATAAGTTGGTTAGCATGGAAAGGCAAGCTAAAGACAACTAAATTCCTGAGTAGAATTGGGGTGCTGAGTGAAAATGTTCATGTACTTTGTGTTTTTTGAAAAGATGATGTGGAATCTCTGAATCATCTCTTACTTTTCTGACCATTTGTATGGAAAATTCGGTCTTGCATTATTTATTGGTAAGGATGCCATGGATAGTACCAAGGTCCATTGAAGGTTTGTTACAGTGGTGGTTAAGCTAGAAATTCAGAAAAAATGAAGGTCAGGTTTGGAGAGCTATTCTTGCTACAGTGATTTGGTCAGTTTGGAAATGTAGAAATGAGTGCATTTTCTTACGTCTACAACCAAACTTGGGGGATTTATGTGATGTCATTAAATTGAGAATTGATCTCTGATTGATTTCATTTGGTGCATGCTGTTCTTTGTCCATCAATGATGTTGTTTATAACATCCAGCAAGTGAGGAAATGTATGTAGGAATACGGATGATGAGCTGCAGAGCTTTTGGGTTTCTTGGGGTCTATTGCCTATTATTTTTTGTTTTTGCTTTCTTTGTATCTGGTAGTGGTTGGTTTCTTACCAACCTTTGATGGTGTGTTTGCACATGATTGGGCGATGTAGACACCCCATTTTTGACCGCCCTTAAGACTTGGGCATCTTAGGTTGATCACTCGATGATGAAATACTATGTTGTAAAATCGTTCAAATTCTTCAGCAAAAGGCTTCAATTTTTGAGTTTCTAAATCCCAACCTTACGCCCTATTTTTTACCAAATTATTTTAGACCCTAGAACCCTCTTTTTCAAAATATTTTTCCAAATGCTTCTACGATGTTCTAAGGCTCGCATTTCGTTTAAAATATTGTATTTTTCGGTAAACCAAGTAAGGACAAAGTGGAAATAAATGGAAGGGAGGTGAACACTTTGAAAAATATTTAAAAACTTGTTATTTATAGGTTTAGATTTGGAGAAAATAGAAAGGGAGGGAAAAAAACTAGTTTAGGAAGAGGTTGGGCATCAAACCATTAAGAAAGAAATGAGCAGCCTTCACTCAATTAGGCATATCTCTTTGTACACTTAGCATTTATATGTGATGCCATTACTATTGGAAAGTAGACTTCCAGGGCTTCAATTTAGACTTAAGAATCACCTAAAACTGAGTTCGGATAAGGGAGATATACCCGTTCAAAGTCAGGCTTGAAAACATATTTTTTTTGCAAGTAGGTGGCCGGCCGGCCAATTGTAAAAAATTTGGCCATTTAGAGTAGATTGGCCGGCCAGGTATCCCCATAGGCTAATTTTAGTGGTTGGCTGTCCCCTACACGGTCGGCCGACCAGGTGTTTCGGTAAAACTGATATTTGTTGCCACCTGTCCCCCCATGTGCATGCACTACACCAGCTAGCTCAATATAGATATTCCTGACTGAGGCACCTGTTTTTTTATATATAGATGACCACCCCTCTTGAAATTAAGTTAGAAAAAATTCCTAAAGGACCAAAACTTGTAAAACACACACACACACACACACACACACACACACACTCTCTCTCTCTCTCTCTCTCTCTCTCTCTCTCTCTCTCTCTCTTGCAACCTACACACTCTCTCTCTACACTTCCTAAACCAAAAATTAAGCTCTTCTTGCTGAGATTCTTAAGCTCAAATCTTAGCCCTTGAGAGTGAGAACTTGTTGGTTTGTCAACAAAGGAGTTATCTCTCTTCAAGAGGTGTAATTTTGAGCATATCTACACTACTTCTTTTCTCTTGAAAGTTATCAAAAGTGAAGGGGTTAACCGCCCTTCTTTGAACCTTATTTTCTAAGCTTTTGCCCTTGTATTTCCCATTTCTTTCTCAACTTTTTTCTAACTTTTTACCACTATTTTTCAGAGTTTTTCAAAGGCTAAAAATCTGGTTTTGAGGTTCAAAAAGTGGAGGGGTTAGCTACCCCTCCTTAGGCTTGCGTACTAGCTTCATTTCTCCATTATTATAGCTCACATTTTTTAGCTTTTCATGATAATTTCAGCATTGTTTTTGCCCTTTTTAGGACTATTTTTGGTGAATTTATTTCATTTATGCTTTGTATAGTAGGCTTGTAGTGTAGTGGTCCTCATAGGTTTGGTAGTTTGGGTCTTAGATACTAACCTATTTGAATTAATAGCATTTATTTCATACTTTCAATACTCATGTTCACCTATAATCACCTCAACACTCTCCCTCATTTCTTGGTTTTTTTTTTTTTTTTTTTTATATATTTGGTTGAGAGTTGTTTTAACCGAGTGTTCTTGAGAAAGAAATCCTTCCATGCTTAATGGTTTAATCTCTTCAGAGGTTCATTATCAAGGCATGACATCTCTCTCATGCCAAAACAACTTCTTGTTGGACATTTCCCTCAATTAGTAGACTTAATTCTCATTTTTTGGACTAAAATGACTAACGAATGGAAAGGTAAGTAAAAGAGGCAATAAAATTGGATTGAAATGGAACAAGATAATAAAATCAAGTTGGGCTCAATTGGACGTTAATTGAACCCATTGAGTCTTGAGTCATTTCATAATTGTTATTGATGATAATGGTTCAAGAATTAATATCAACCACTTCCATTGATCAATCCCATGATAGGGAGGAGGTTTTGTGGATATTTTATTTGCACTTATTGAGCCTTTGTCCAATCGAGTCATGGATCATCGTGCAATAACTTTGCTACCATTGATGATTTGTGAATTGAGTCTACCCCTCCTTTGATCAATTTCATGATAGGGAAAGGCAAAGAGGATAAACATCCCCTAGAAACACTTTGTTTCTGCTCTATTTCTTTTCTGCTACAGCAAGGCAGTACCAACAATAGTGGCAGGCCGGCCACCTCTTTTCAACCAGGAAGTGTTATTTTCCTACAAAACAGAGTAGAAGCTAAGCCCAAATCCGAAGTATTTTTTGTAGACAGAACAGTTCTGGCAATAAAACAAAGGTGTTTTCAAGAGGATGTTTGTATTGACACGTGTGAGTCCTTAACCCCTGCTCGATTTTTTTAATTAGCTTACATAGCTCTTAGTTAATTAGTTACTTCCTTTGAACTTGTAATAGTTAATTACTTACTTAATTAATTTTGTGCGGTAACTAATTAGTTAGTTTAATTCTAATTTGTAATAGTTTGTTAGTTTAGCTAATTCATTTATTTGGTTTGTAATAAAAGTAGGACATGCATTCGGACCCTCTTGCATGAGGGCAAATATGTAATAATGTGTATATGTCTTCCAACTCCCATTTCTTTCTCCCTTTTGTTTGACTTACATGCTATGCTAATAGCCGAGCCTAGTAGTTGCATTTTGTATGTGTTGCATTAGTCACTTGCATATTCGAGCATGCATTTTTTCTAATTGTTTCATCTCTTTTGGCTTGCCTTGGAGTACTAAGTGGGCGGTTTTGCTTTTGCATATTGCATGCATGCGATTGTTGCCATGTCAAGCATATTCACCATGAGGCTAAGTGCTTATTCGATGTACCTATTTGAATGCCAGTGGATGAAGGCCAATTGCTTAAGTTGGGATGATTTGCTTAAATGTACATATGAGATCATCTTTTCAAGTACATATTCAAACACCTTTCAAAACAAACATAAAATTAAAGTGTTCCAACTTTTACAAATTAGTCTACATTTTCTGCATCACATAATAAAATTAGCCTAATCATCGGAAGAAGAGCATATACTGTAAATAAAAATCACATCATGATTAGTAGAGGTCGATCTTTGATTGGGTGAGTGGGGTGCTCAATTCATGACTTTCCCCTCTCATACTTAAGTTCCCGAACCAAGGCACTTTGGTAATAACGGATAAGTAGCCTTTGACATGAGTCTCAAATTTTCTAAATTTCTCAAAAATATTTAGGTGGTAACTCTGAAATCTGACAAAACAGTCAATTTTTGGCATTTTGACTCAAAATCAATTTTCTAAAAGATTTGCCGGATTTAGACTCATTTGTATTTATTTATTTCACATTGCACTTGTGAAATCAGATTCAGAATCACGGGAATCCGAACTGTAGGGCTATTGTATCCGAAAGGAGCACGAAAAGCAAGCTACAGGTGGGCATTTCAGTGCCAACTTAGTTGGGGTTGTTGTGTTTCTTGCTATGATGTTTTTTTGACACCCATACGCTTTGTCTGTATTGATGTGATGTACTCGTATATTTATTAATATAACATTTTTTTTTTGCTAATAAAAAAAGAAAGAAAAAAAAAAAAAAGGTCATAAAAATAGTTCCACACTACATGAAAATGAGATTTTAGAACATATGACAGTGTCGAAAATTAACATGTTGCTGTTGTTTTACTATTAGGGCATGTAGGGCATGCAGTACACTAAATTGTTGCATGTTGGGGTTGTTTTTCTATTAGGGGGTCTTGTGTTAGGATTTGGTTGGATTGTGTTTTGGAATGAGCGGGTGTAGGCAAGAAGGTTTTCCTGGGTGTCGTCTCAGTTGATTCCTCACCCACTGAGATATAGTGTTTAAAGAAGATTGGGCTAGTATTTCGATGCCAACCTACTTAAGATGGATTTGTTAATGCTATTGCACTCGCCTTTTTTACTGTTTTAGCATTTTTATATTATATTTTGTACTTTGTGTTCATCAATAAAATTTTTCTTTTACTGATAAAAAATTAAATAAAATTTTCTGCCTGAAAATGCATGTTACTTTTTTCTTCCCTTTCTCGTCTCTTCATTTTTTTTTCCTTTTACCTAATTGAATAACTTTGAACCTTTGTATTCCATAATTAAGTTGATAATCGCGATGATCATTAATTCCAACCTCATAATGCATATTAAGCAAAATTTGCTCTCTTTGTTTCATGTTGTATTTATAAAAAATTCTATGTTGGCGATCAACGCAGACCACCTTTCATGGCATAGGGTGATCGGTTGTTGACTAACTACAGGAAATGGCAAATTAATTTGAAATCGGCTGAACAATCATCCATAATGAGAAACTTAAGTTTTACGAAATGGGGTAACTTGTTGGAACATATTGATTAAGGCAAGTGGTGGACCTTCCCTTGGAATAAAGAGGAGCTTTATATTATAATAAGCAAATTGGGTAACCTGTGTCATTGTTAATTAGTCATTAACATTGTTTAAGGAACCATGTTGGGCTAGGTTACGAATTCAAGCAATATGGTTATGGAAGGTGTAAATAATGATGAGTTTATTTGCTAATTTAATTTTTTTTTTTTTGTATCATTTTGACACGACACATTGTTTATAAAGATTCTTATGGGTCTAATTCTAAAATAATAATTAGGGCAAATTACTCAAATAGTCCTTATAGTTTGGGGCTTGTGTCACTTTGGTCCCTGACTTTTCAATTGTGACACATTTAACCCTGAATTTTGAATCTTGTTCCAAATAAGGACAATTGAAGTTACCATTGTTTAATTTCAAAGGCAAAATCGTCAAATTAATAAAATATAAACTAATTTGACAAAAATAAATGTCAAAAAAATATTTTTAATTTTTTAAAAATTATTTTTATCCACCAATGATAAAATTATATAAAATTGATAAAAATTAATAAAAATTACATGATTAATTTTTTAAAATTAATTTTACATGATCATTATCCAAACACATAATAAAATTTAATTTGGTAAAAAAAATAAATATATGTTTAAAAGATTTATCAATTTTACATTATTTTATTTTTTGTGGGTATAAATAATTTTTAAAAATTCAAAAATATTTGTTTGACATTTATTTTTGTCAAATTAGTCTATATTTTATCAAATTGACGATTTTACCCTTGAAAAATCTAATAATATTTTCAATTGTCCTTATTTGGAACAAGATTCAAAATTCAGGGTCAAATGTGTCACAATTGAAAAGTCAGGGACTAAAATGACACAAGTCCCAAACTATAGGGACTATTAGTGTAATTCACCCTAATAATTAATTACCTAACAATGTATGTTGTAAATTAATTATGTTTAGTAGGATTGTGAATAGATGGGTCACCTGTTAATTGGTAATTTGCATTATTCAGTTGTAACATCAATCATATCCCTCTCACATCAACAACTAGATCTGTGTATATGTCATTTTTGATTCCTCAAAACACCTTTAACAATCTATTATTAATTTGACTAATTTAACACATTCTAGTATTTAGGCTTTATTTGTCATAATTTAAAAAAAATTAAAAAGTCAAAAAAGTTATTATTTTATTTAAATTATATCATCTTATTTAAGTCGCATCACCTCTCTACCACATCACTTCAAATCCAATCCATACTCAACTCATATTTTATAAAAAGTCAAAAAATACACTTATTTAGATTATTCTAAACCACCCCTTAGATTCAGAAACACCAAAATAGAGATAAAAGAGTTTGTCTTTAACCACAAATCTGTATACATGAGATAAGCACAATCTTCATATCTAGTTCATATTTTAGTCATCCTAAAAGTCACTATCATCCCAAAAAAATGAGTAAATTATGAATTTATTAGGCAATTGACTCTTTTTAGTAATTTTTAAATTTTTACCAAAAACATACCCAAAAAAAATATAAATAAATAAATAAATAAATAAACTTTTTATAATGACTTTTTATTTTTATTTCTATCTTTTTAACTATTTTTACGAGCCAAACATTCCAATGTGTCCATGAAGTCTCAATTTTCCACAATGCATAATGTCCCTCTTTCTCACAATGAGTTTAGTACAATAATAACTAATTTATCTATTTTTATTTTATTTTATTTATTTTTTCAATAATGAGATAGGCTGGTGGGTGGTAGTGCGAACTTGTAATTTGCAACCAAGTTTGCTATTGCCTATTAGCGAGAGAGAGAGAGAGAGGAGAGAGAGAGTGCTATGATAAAGACAGAGAGAGAACAAAAAATAAAAATAACCAGACATAAAAATTTGGATTCATAGGCACGCCTGCCTAGTTCCTAATATGGTAACCTTTTCAAAAACTAAAAAGAGACCACTATCATCATCATCGTCCTTTACTTTCCGTTCCCCACGTCTTTTACTGACACGTGGCGGCGCACTAAATCGTTGGCTCACTCGCCGACCGTTTCGTAGGACTGAGGTGCTGGCAACGTTTACTAGAAGTCGAAGTGCTCATTGACTGAACTACCCTTGCCATTAATTACAGTCACCATGTTTGATTTTTAATTTTAAAAAGAAAAATATTTTGTGGCCCTAAAAACTGTGGCCCTAATGGCCCTAATTTTCTTTTTGGGTAAGTTTGTTTTTTTTTTTTTTTTTTTTTTTACCTGATATGGAAATTAGGGCCATTAGGGCCACAGTTTTTTGAGCTACCAACCAAAGCCCTTTTAAAAAATGGTTTTTTTAATTTTTAATTTTTATATTTTTAATAATTTTTTAAAATATTTTAATTAAATTCTTTTAATTTTTAGATTTACTTAATTTTAATATACTTAAAAATGATATAAAAATCTTTTAAAAAATTCATTAAATACTATAAAATATGAAAATGTATTAAATTTTAGTATTTTTTGTATTTTGGTGAATTTTTTAAAATTTATTTTCATAAATATTATAAATTTTAAGAGAATTTTTTTAAGGTCCTTGGTATTGAGATTTTATAGGATAAAGAAAATACAATATTTTTGTAATGGTTGGAGTCCCTCAACATTTTTTTAGAAAAATTTCGATTTAGAGAATTTTCAAAACACAAAGAAATTTCAGACAAAGTTCTCAGTGTTTTGAAATTTCTTTAGTTTGAAATTTCTCTAATTTACTCAATTTTTTTAATTTTCTCTATATTTTCAAATTTTCTCTGATTTGAAATTTCTCTAATTTGTTTATAAATTTTCCTGAGACTCAAGACCACTTTATTCGTCCAACCCTACAAAATTAGAGCATTCTTGTAGTGCCCCGAAATAAATACAATAACGCATCAACAACATCAATAAGTGACAACAATGATAAAGTAATTATCTTCCATTAGTTTTTAAATAAGTTTTACAAAAGAGTAACATATGCTGGTATATATTCACAAGCCTAACCCTTAATCTATAGCATATGTTACATAATAAGAAAATAGGATGAAAGTTTTTTTTTTTGTGAATATAAAATGAAAGTTAAACAAATAAGAAATACCCTAAAGGCTTACAACTTTCCAAGACAGTGTTTAGTTACAACAAAAGTGGATTAAGTCCAATACAGTTAAAGGCCCTTGGACTGTACAAGACATATACAAATATCAACAAAATGAAGTTCTTGCTCCAAGTCCTCCGAAGTTATTGCCTTGGCGAAGGCATGTAATCTATAACTAAAATGTTTTTCCCACATAGAGTGAGCCAAAACCTAATAGAAATAATCCAACATAATATATGAATCTTAAGAAAGCTATAAGGTGAATGCATATGCAATGCTCGTGCCAAAACATTTTATATCTCTTTCCAAAACCATACAGTGCTAGGCTGATATCATAATTCATAAATCATTTCCTTTACAATAGAAAACAAGGTAGTAAATCATACTCTGGGAACCCCAAAACAAATATAACATTTCACGAAAATTTCATCTGCGAGAAACTGTAAACTGGCACCCGTGTAAACGTAGGCTATACAAGCGCTACTATTGCTATTTCACGGAAATTTCATCCGTGGGATCAACTCTTATGTATACGCGCAGTTTTTAAGACTTTTATTATAGACACTCATGCCAACTTATTTCAACGAGACAATACATACTTTCCAGATTCACTCATTTTTCTTAAAACGATAAACATTTCCAATATAAATGTGTGAGATAATGTTCAATGCAATTGAATGAGAAAATAGTTTCAATTCTCGTAATTCTCATGTAATTTCTGCAACAATCTCCGCCGATAGCCCAAAACAAATATTCTAAACATATAAACAATTATCAATAAAGATAAACTCTCTAAATTTTCAAGATGTGAGTGATAATACATATCCAACTCCACTGTCCTCATCAAAACCAATCCAATTTCATATTTCCAACACCAATTTCATAATTTATATAAAATAAACATTTGACATAATTTGGAAAAAATCCCCTTTTCTTCCAAAATCAATTCTGTATTTCGAAACCAACTATTTTATCACAACTCAATCTCATTTCCAATTACACAACCATTTTCATGAAACTACTAGAAAACCCCTCTTTTGAGTTTTGACCAAAAACCCTAGATTTTTTTCAAAAGTTTTCCCAAATCACAATATTGCTTAAAAACACAAATAGCTAAGTTAAAAATCACAAAAAATGTGAAGATATCCCTACCTCAAACTTAGAAGATGAGAGGAAGAGTGTAGAAAGGAAGAGTGTAGGAAACTCAAGGACGCCGAAAATTAATTTTGCTCCGATTAGAACAAAGCCCTTGTCGAGATTTATTTTTTTAACAAAGGGACACGGGTAAAAAGATCGACAAATCTAGGTGCATTCAAGGGAAATATGTGAGTTTTAGAGAGAGAGAGAGAGAGAGAGAAATTAGAGTTTTGAAATGTTTAGAGAGAGAGAGAAATGAAAAAGTGACTAAAAAATGACTGTTTACGAACTGATATACGTACAGATCGCTCGAGCTCAAGAAGTGTCACTCGAGCGACCAGACACAATAAGTTGCACTGCTCAAGCACAAGAAGCTTTGCTCGAGCGAAAAATACCAACTCCCAGAAGTTTTACAAATAGAAGACCACCGCTCAAGTGCAAGAAGCTTTGCTCGAGTGAAGAAAGCCAAATTCCAGTAGTTTTTACAGACCTGCAAAAATACTGAAAGTGCACAACGATCGCTCGAGCGTAAAGAGTGTCACTCGAGCGAAAAGGCAAAATTATGGGCAACAACAGTTTGAAAACAAGTTACCAACTTGTTCCAAACGCAACCAACACATCTTAATAGCCAACTCAAAGAGAAATAAGGGGAAACAAAACACTAACGACTATATAAGACAATGAAATCCAAATCCAAAACATCAGATGGGTTGGATCTAAACCAAAATTGCTAAAATTCTAGAGAGAGAAGTTTTTAATGGTGTTGAATTGACCTTAATCCTACACATTTGTTGATTCTATTTACAGGAATATTAAAAAAGAGAAGTTGCTAAGCTCGAACTACTCATCAATGGCGGCGACAAGGTCAGTACTACCACCACTACTCTCCCTCTCTCTCTCTCTCTCACTATATATATATATGCATTGTGTACACAATAATGGCTTTGGAGACCAAGAAAGATGGTTTGAAGAAACTAGAGTACTTCTCATTGGTCTCCAAGGTTTGCATAGAGCTTGAGTCCCACTTATGGTTTGGAGACAAGGTTTTGGCTGAATTCATTACTGAGATGGAAAGGAACTGTGAGACTGTTAAGGAATTCAATTCGATGCTCAAGGAGAACGATGCTGAAATGCTTGACTACTTCGTCCGAACTCATAAACGGTGAGGGAGCTTAGGCTACCAAAAAATATATATATATTGTGTGCCTCTTCTATTACTAAAAGTTGGAAAGAGATGTTAAACTAAATACTCCTAAATTTTAAGTGTATTAAAAAACAAAAAAACTTGAGTAAAATATTATAAAAATTCACTAAAAATAATAAAATATGGAAAAGAAAAAACTGAATTTTCTGAAAAGTAGACTCAATTTTTTGGAACCAAACATGGTGAATATAATCTTGGGAAAATTACAAATTAAGTTTGAAAGTTTGACCCTTATAACAAAATAAATTCTAAATTTTAAATTTAATCAATTTTAATTCTATTTTTAGATTTACTTTTAATCTAAACATTAGCCTATTTTTGTTAAGTAAAATAGACCCCAAAAAAAAATAAAATACTATTTAGTCATTAAATTCAATGTATGTGTATATAAAATGTATATAATATCATTTTTTGTTAAGTTTAATGACTAAAATAAAATTTTTTTTTGGGTCAATTTTATTTAAACAAAATAGGTAAATTGTTTCAATTGAAACTAAATAAAAAAATTTATGATTTAAATTGATAAAATTAAAAACACAAGATTTATTTAAACTGAGGATTTATTTTTATTTTTATTTTTATTTTATTATTATTATTATGATTTTTTTTTTTTTTTTGGGTAACTTTTCTTGTGCTCTTTTAGATAAATTATAATCACCTCAATTGAAATTTAAAAAATTCAATGAGTCGTATAAAATCAATATAATTATATTAGGTTCTTTTAGAATTTTAATTAACATAGAAGTTAATTCTATCTCTCTATTTTTTTTCTTTATCCATTGTTTCGTTAATTATATGAATTGAAAAATGATATTATAATTTTTTTGTTGCAATGTATATTAAATCTTATTTGTCTTTGTATTTTCAAGTTATCTAAATAAATTTTGATTTCTTTGACCTTGGCGTATCATATTGAAATTATAGGACTTGCTGAGAGGAAGTCAATGTAATTAAGCTTATTATTTATGTGTCTAACCTTTAAAAAAATGGTTGTTAACAAGTATTTTAAAGGTATTACTTATTAAAATTTTAATGATTAATTATACAAATAGTTTCCAAAGTATGTGTATTGTTACATTTTAGTCATCAATCTTTTAATTGTTCTACATTCATCTCCAAAGTATGCAATCTGTTACACTTTCGTTACTAACATCAACATCATTCAAAGTCAGTAACAAGAGGAAGGGTATTTTCAGAATTTGAACCCCTCCCCCCCCCCCCCAAAAAAAGCAATAAAATTAAAAAATTGATGACAAAAATATAAGAAAATACATACTTTAGAGACTAAAATAAAACAAAACACGTATTTTAAATACCAAACTGCATATTTTGAGATCACGTGTTTATTTAATCATTTTGATTTTATTGAGACTTGATGTAGAATTTCAAATTACCTCTCTTTCCGTTGCTGATTTTGGGTGACAAAAGTTTAACAAATCGCATGCTTTTGGAGACTAAAAGTATATAACAATTAAAAATTTGGAAATTAAAGTGTGAGAGAACATGTACTTTAAGGTTCATTACTTAAAATACGATTTTCTTTAATTGTGGCTTTATTTTATTTTATTATTATTATTTTATTTATATATATATATTTGTTGATAATTCAAGGTATCTCCCGCACAGTTCAATTGGACTCGAGTTACCTTATATTTAGACAACCAAGAACTAATCCATGCAAGTATTGAAATTAACAACTGAACAAACCTTCAGTATTGACTAAAAAGAAAAAAAAATGTTTTGTTAAAAAAAAATGGGGAAAATTACAACCAAAAAAAAAAAAAAAAAAAAAAACCCGTATAACAAAATAAACCCTGAACTTTTAACTTTGTCAATTTTGTAATGTCCCGAAATAATTACAATAATCTATCCACAATATCAATAAAACGACAACAACAATAAAGTAATTGCCTTTCATTAAATTCATCTGAGGTTACAAAAGGGAAACATATACGGTATACATTCATAATACCTGACCCTGAATCTATAGCACATGTTGCAAACAAAGAAAATGAATGGAAGTTAAACAGATAATAAATTCCCAAACGCTTATAGCTTTCCAAGACGATACTTGGTTAGAACAAAAGTGGACTTAAGTCCAATACAATTTAAACTTTTGGCTTGTACAAAAATAAGTATAGCAATTAGACAAAAGAAGCTTTCAATATTGTTTAGAAATAACAAATAACTAAATTAAAACTCATAAAAAGTGTAGAAAGTGTCCCTACCTCAAGTTAGAAGACAACCAAGAGCAAGGTTGAAACTTCAATGGAGTCAAAAATGGACTTTGCTCTGATTAAATGGAAACTCTAGGTGAACTCTACATTTTAACAAAGAGACTTGGGCATAGAAATCAATGAATGATAGTGTATTTGAGGATTGAAGATGAGTTTCAGAGAGAGAGAGAGAGTGAGAGATATTAGGGTTTTGAAATGTTTAAAGAGAGAGGGAGGGATGAAAAGTGACTTAAAATAGGTTGTTTACAAACTGATATACACATAGTTCACTCGAGCGCAAGATATGTTGCTTGAGCGACCAGACATAATAAGTTGTTCTGCTCGAGCACAAAAAGTGTCGCTCGAGCGCAGAATACAAACTCCCAGTAGTTTTACAGATAAAGGTCATTGCTCGAGCACAAGAAGTTTCCCTCGAGCGAAGAATACAAACTCGCAGTATTTTTGCAGACCTACAAAAGTACTGGAGGTTCCCAAAGACTGCTCGAGGATAATAAGTGGCGCTCGAGCGAAGAAACAAAAATTTGGGCAACACAAATTTGAAAACAAGCTACCAATCTGTTCCAAATGCAATCAACACATCCCAAAAACCAAATTCAAAGAAATATAAAGAGAAACAAGACATGGATAACTATATATGATAATGAAACCCGGATCCAAAATATCAAATGGGTTGGGTCCAAATCAGAATCGCTATAATATTTCCCTCTTTAGGAATTTCGTCCTTAAAATTTTAAACTGAAAATTAAAACCATGTTTTAACCAATTATAATGATGACAATAGTTCAAATTCATTCCCATGACCCATCCACTGGTTATCCATTCCCATCAACATGATAAACAAGTTTTCAACACTAAATATATAATTTATATTTCCAAAACACATACAATGTTCATATTACATCAACATAACAAGGTTTTCAATACATGCTCAAATATTAACAAATAGGTTCGGATATTTCTCCTGAACTTCTGTCTCACGCTCCCAAGTGGCCTCTTTAACCCCGTGTTGTCGCCACAATACTTTTACTAATGGAATCGTCTTACCTCGCAAGACTTTGTCTCGAGTATCTAAAACTCTAACTAGTCTCTCCTCATATGAGGCATCCTTGTCTACCACTAACTCAGTCCAATCCAACACGTGTGAATGATCCAGCTCATACTTCCAAAGCATACAGATGTGAAACATGTTATGAACTCTAGAAAGTTGTGGCGGTAAGGACAAACGATAAGCTACCTCTCCAATCCACTCTAGGATCTCAAAAAGCTCAATAAACCTAGGAGACAAATTCCCACTTTTTTCAAATTTCATCAAACTCCTTCTAGGTGATATTTTCAAGAAGACGTGATCTCCCACCTCAAAGGATAACGGTCTCCTCCTACGGTCGACATAGCTCTTCTGACAACTCTGAGTCGTGACCAACCTCTTATAGATAAGTGCAACTTTCTCCGTCATTTCCCGGACTAACTCTATACCTAACATAGGTGCATCACCCACCTCGGTCCAACACACAGTAGACTTATACGGTTGGCCGTATAAGGCATCAAACAGTGTTATACCAATACTCGATTGGAAGTTGTTGTTATAGGCAAACTCCACTAAGGGCAAGTGTCTCTTCCACAATCCCTTTAAGTCAAGAACACAACTTCGAAGCATATACTCTAAGATCTTAATAGTACGCTCGGACTGCTTGTTAGTCTAAGGATGATAGACGGTACTGAAAGTCAACTTAGCGCCCAAGGCATTCTACAGGCTCTGCTATAACCGAGTCATAAAACGGGGATCTTTATCCGAGACAATAGTCACAAAGACCCTATGAAGTCGAACAATGTCCTTAACATAAAGGTTAGCTAGAAAATCTACCGAGTCATTTGTGCGCATAGGTACAAAGTGTGCTGACTTGGTTAATCGGTCAACTACTACCCAAATGGCGTCATTACCCCGTTGAGTCCTCGGAAGACCCACAACAAAATCCATCGTGACATGCTCCCACTTCTACTCGGCTATTGGCAAGGGTTGCAACAAACCCGCTAGCCTCTAATGTTCGGCCTTCACTTGTTGACAAGTAAGGTACCTTGACACAAACACAGCTATATCTTTCTTCATCCCCTTCCATCAAAACTGGTGACTAAGGTCGTGATACATCTTTGTGCCTCCTGGGTGCACCATAAGGCGTGAATGGTGAAACTCTCGAAGTATTTTCTTTCAGCAAGACTCCGGCACGAAAAAAAGGTTAAGATACCTAACACTCGAGTCAGAGTACACGTTCAAGCCTCTTTCTACCTTTCTACTAAAGATCTTCTCTTGAAGGGTTTCTACCTCAAGGTCACCCCTCTGCGCTTCTATAACTCAGTTCACTAGTGTGGGTTGTGTAACTATCGAAAACAAGGCTGCTGACTCAACAGACTCATCAAGATGTAAGTCAAACTCGTCAATAGTACCCAACATCTCTCATTCCCAAATAGCAATACTCGCTACACTGCTAAAAGACTTTATACTCAAGGCATAAGCCATTACATTGGTTTTCCCCGAATGAAAGTGCAATTCAAAATCATAATCTTCCATAAACTCCATCCACCTCATTTGCCTCAAATTTAGGTCTTTCTGTGAGAATAGATATTTCAAACTCTTATGATCAGAAAACACCTCAAACTTCTCACCATAAAGGTAATGACTTCAAATTTTCAAAGTAAAGATCATGGCTGCTAATTCTAAATCATCCTTTTATGTGTTTTCAATTGACATGAGCCATAGGCTACTACATTTCCCTCTTGCATCAAAACACAACCCAAACCTTTCTGTGAAGCATCACAATATACATAATAGCCCAAACCCCTCTCCGAAATAATCAACACTGGAGCAATGGTAAGTCTAACCTTAAGCTCTTGAAAAGAATCCTCACAAGTCTCATTATACGTAAACTTGATTTCCTTTCTCGTTAGTCTAGTCAAAAGTGAGGCTAACTTAGAGGAATCCTTCACAAATCGACGATAATACTCTGCCAACCCCAAGGAACTATGGATCTCAAAGGCATTCTTGGGTTGTTCCCAATCTTGCACTGCTTCTGCCTTGGAGGAGTCTAACATCACTCCTTTCCCAGCTACTATGTGGCCTAAGAACTTAACTTCCTTCACCAGAATTCACATTTTTTGAACTTAGCATACAATTTGTGGGCTCTAAGCAACTCAATCACAACTCGTAAGTGTTCTTCGTGTTCCTCCTCGAATGGTGAGTAAATCAGAATGTTATCGACAAAGACGACTACAAAACGATCTAAGAACTCATGGAATATTCGATTCATTAGATTCATAAACACAGCTAGTGCATTGGTTAGCCCAAAAGGCATTACTAGGAACTCATAATGGTCATACCGCATACGGAATGTCGTCTTCTGGATATCTTCCTCTCTTACCCTCAACTGGTGATAACCCGATCTCAGGTCTATCTTAGAAAATCAACAAGACCCTTTTCAACTGGTCAAACAAATCATCTATGTGTGGCATTGGGTACTTGTTCTTCACAGTTACCCAGTTCAACTTCCGGTAACCAATACAAAGTCGTAATATACTATCTTTCTTCTTGGAAAATAGAGCCGGTGCTCCCTAAGGCGAAGAACTAGGGTGAATAAATCCCTTATCTAGCAATTCTTAGAGTTAAATTTTCAACTCACTCAACTCGGCGGGTGTAAATCTATACGGTGCCATATAAATCAGTGTCGTGCCAAGTACTAAGTTAGTAGAGAACTCGATCTCACTGTGAGGTGGTAAACTAGTGAGATCCTCGGCAAAGACATCCAGATAATCACAAACTACCCTTGGCAAATCAACTCGGGTTTTGTCACACTCACTACCTAAGAAGTTTGCAAGAAGACAACTAAGCTCACTTTGCCCTCACAGATCACATACTGGTGATAAAGCTCTATCAATTCTATCCCCCATGAAATAAAAACAATCACCGCTTAAGGTACATACAATAACCCTCTGATGATAACAATCTATGACAGCCTGATACAATGACAACCAGTCCATACCCAATATGGCATCAAAACTCAACATGTTAATCAACACAAACGCAAAAAGAAGTCGATGACCAGCAACCTCTATCCCATAACCCCGACACCTCTGTTCCAAAACAATCTCACCGCCAATAGGTAACTCTACACTGAGTGGACATGCTAACCGAGCCAATTCTAACCCCAATGCCGAAATAAAAGAATGAGATGCACCCGTATCAATCAACACATTGCCAATAGAATTGCATAACAAGAAAGTACCTCTCACGATTGAAGGCGCTAGCACTAAGCCTAGTGTGGTAACAACATACACACGCCTTGTAGGTCTCTACTCCACCTGCTTACCTCTCGGAGCATAATTCTGATGCACTGACTAAGCCAAAGAGGCTCCCTAATTGGCCCTTGAGGCCTGCGCTAACTATGCAGGCTAATGGCTTTGTGTCTGCCTCGAACCAGACGCACCAGGTGTGCCCTCTTATTGAGGGCAAAACCTCCTCACATGCCCTGACTGCCCACACTGATAATAGGTAGGCGGTTGCCCTTTCCCCTAACTCTAGCTCTGAGAATGAGTCGCAGGCAGTGCAGACTGTTGCCTTCCTCTTTTCTGCAGGCAAGCTGAAGACTTGTGACCCAACTGGCGATACTTGTAACAAAAGAAATCTCTCGGATTACCTCTTCCTGAACCTGAACTCGGCACAGGAAAAGTAGATACAGACTATACAGCCTAGTACTATTGAGCAATGAGACCTTTCTGTTTTTTACTGTCCCGACTCTCCCCCTGAACCTCCTGACTCCTTCTAGAGCACCTCATCTGTTCCTCTTCTGCCTGAACTATGGTCTCAAGATGAGTCGCCGCCTCCACAAGGTATCTGTAGTCGTTAATCATTGACCTGCTACCTTGAAAAGAAGCCCAGTCCTCAGTCTCTTCTCGAACTCGATACAACGGCGTTCCTCGGTCGCCACGAGTTTTGGTGCAAATCTAGAAAGGCTTGTGAAAGCTGCCTCAAATTCGGCTACTGGCAAACTAAGTTGCTTAAACTTCAGAAACTGGTCACTCAACTTCTCCCTAGCAGTGGGAGGCAAAAAACTTGTCTTGGAAGGCGTTGACAAAAGCCTCCCAAGTCACTCAAATGCGCCCACGCGCATACTTCCACCATTGACCTGCATCTCCCTTCAGTTGGAAGGATGCGAAGGTCACCTTCAATTCATTGTCTTCGATGCCAAGCATCTCGAACGTCTTCACTATCTGTTCTAGCCACTCATCTGCTTTCAGTGGCTCCTTAGGGTCACCCAAAAACTCGTCCGGATTAGACCGAAAGAACTCCCTCTTTAAGAAAGACGGCCTTGCTTCAGCAACTTGGGCTTGGACTTGATTCTCAGCCTTGAGAATGTCCATAGATTCCTGCAAAGCTCTAGCCATCTCACGAGCCAAAGCATCCATGGCCTGCTGACTAACTAGTTTGGCCATATTGGCCTGACCAACCCCTTCCTCTTGCGCTGAAATCTCATCCGGTAAAGGCACCTCATGCCTTCTAGGCCTACCGCGCCTACCACCACCAAGTCCACATCTTGACATCCTAATGAAGGTGACAAAAGAGATTAGCACATTTACAAATGTACTGAAGCTAACTTACTCGCGTCCTAATGTGGTAGACAACAGTACTTCACTCCATATAAGCACATAGTTACATAAACATACACGAATTTCCTTCCTAGATAATGACCGTCCCATGGCATTGCAGAGTTCCAATTAGAAACAGTAACGATCAAGTGCTTTTCTAATAAGACTTCTAGAAACCTGTAGACCAAATCAATATCTTAGGAATTAAATCACATACCCATATAACCACATAAGCATGTTATCACATAAGCATACCATACATACAAATATCTCTATCAAGCAAGACAAACCCATTGTGGTAATAGCCATTTCTTACGTACCCAAAGTATTCAAACCCGGAATGCTCTGATACCAAGTTGTAACGTCCTGAAATAATTATAATAATCCATCCACAATATCAATAAACGATAACAACAATAAAGTAATTATCTTTTATTAAATGCATTTGAGGTTACAAAAGGGAAACATATACGGTATACATTCATAATGCCTGGCCCTGAATCTATAGCATATGTTGCAAACAAAGAAAATGAATGGAAGTTAAACAGATAAGAAATGTCCAAAGGCTTACAGCTTTCCAAGACGATACTTGGCTACAATAAAAGTAGACTTAAGTCCAATACAGTTTAAGCCCTTGGCTTGTACAATAATAAGTATAGCAATTAGACAAAATAAACTCTCAATATTGTTTAGAAATAACAAATAATTAATTTAAAACTCATAGAAAGTGTAGAAAGTATCCCTACCTCAAGTTAGAAGACAAGCAAGACTAAGGTTGAAACTTCAATGGAGTCGAAAATAGACTTTGCTCGATCAAATGAAAGCTCTATTGAGCTCCACCTTTTTAACAAAGGGACTAGGGCGTAAAGATCAATGGATGATAGTGTATTTAAAGGTTGAAGATGAGTTTTAGAGAGAGAGTGAGAGATATTAGGATTTTGAAATGTTGAGAGAGAGAGAGAGAGATGAAAAAGTGACTTAAAATGGGCTGTTTATGAACTGATATACGCACAGTTCGCTCGAGCGTAAGATATTACACAATAAGTTATTCCACTCGAGCGCAAAATACAAACTCTAAGTAGTTTTACAGACAGAGGTCGTTACTCGAGCGCAAGAAGCTTCGCTCAAGCGAAGAATACAAACTCCTAGTATTTTTGTAGACCTGCAAAAAATATTAGAGGTTCACAAATACCGCTCAGGTGCAAGAAGTGTCATTCAAGCGAAGGAACACAAATCTGAGCAACAAAAATTTGAAAAAAAAGCAACCAACATGTTTCAAACGCAATCAACACATCCCGAAAGCCAAATTCAAAGAAATATAAGGGGAAACAAGATATGAATAACTATATATGACAATGAAACCTGGATCCAAAACATCAAATGAGTCAAGTCCAAACTAGAATCGCTATAAATTTAAATCCTAGAATTTTGATTTGTTTTCAATCCAAACCATTTATTTATTTTCGTTAAGTAAAATCAACAGAAAAATTGTATTTTAGTCATTAAACCCAATGAAAAAATATATATTTTAGACATTTTATATATACCTATATTGATTTTAATGATAAAATATTATTTTTCCATTTGTTTTACATAAAAAAAAAAAAAGAGGCAAATGGTTTCAACAATGGTACAAATCCAGAATTATCTACTCCGAATTTACTCAAAAACAACAATTAATGGTTTAAATTCATTTCACCTGTAGATCCCACATTTCAACAAATTATTCTCCACCACACATATCCATTCTGGGTAAATTCTAGGACCATAATTCTAGGATCCCAGACTTTTCCCAAATGGTTTAGATTAAAAACAAATCAAAATATTAGGGTTTGAATCGACAAAATTAAAAATTCAAGGTTTATTTTGTTAAATGACTCAAACTTTTATTTATTTATTTGTTTGTTTTTAATCTAAACCATTTGCTTGTTTTCGTTAAGTAAAATCAACCAAAAAATTGTATTTTAGTCATTAAACCCAATGAAAAAATATATTTTAGATATTTTATATATACTTACATTGAGCTTAATGACTAAAATAATTTTTTTATATTATTTTTACATAGCAAAAATAGGCAAATAGTTTAGATTGGAAGCACATCAAAAGATTGGAATTTAAATTAATAAAAATAAAAACTAAACATTTATTTTGTTAAATGACTCAAACCTTAAATTTTTTATTTTTTATTTTTTTGCAATCATCCAAAAAGATCTTAGTTCATTTGGCAAATCCATTTCTTGCACACAAAAAACTCACTTCAACCACTTAAAAAAGTTTTCAAGTTTAATTTGTTCTCACATTAATGCGCCGTTTGTTCGATCAGAAAATATTTTATGAAAAATATTTTTCATATTTTCTAATATTTGGTATAATGAAAAATGATAGTCAATGGAAAATATGTTTTTATGTTTAATGGAAAATAAGTTTATTTGGGCAGAAAATATTTTTCACTTCTAAAAGGTAGAAAAAGTTTTTCAGATTAAAATTTTACCAGTGTCACTACACCACTATCACCACCACTCTTACCTTCACAACTACACCACTATTACCATGGCCACCGCTACCATCAACATCGCCATCACCACCACCGTGGCCGTTGCCCACCACCATGTCACCATCTTCACCTCTACCTTTGTTCCATCACTATAACCAAACATAGAAAATATTTTTTTCAAAAAATATATTTTAAATTTATTTTGTAAAAAAATATTTTTATTAAAAAAATATTTTCTACCCAAACAAACGATATGTAAATAAAATAAACGACCAAAACACAACACTCTTTAACAAGCTGGCGTCCTTCACTGGTCCATTACTTCATGGGACAGTTACAATTTAGTGTAAGCCCCCTTTTTTTTTTTTTTTTTTTTTTGGAAAAAAAAGAAGAAAAGATTAGATCAATGGTAAGTTTTATGAATATTAATAACTAAATTCTAAATTTTTTTTATAAATATTTATAATTATTTTGTGAAAATATCACAAAATTATATTACTTTATTTTAACCAATTAAAAAGTGTGTGAACAATGGATACCACTTAATGTGAGATACTCACACTTTTAGGATATTGATGTCATTTATATAGGACAATGCCACATTATTAAGTTGTAAATAAATTATGATAAAAAAATACGATTATCCTAACATTATTAAAATTCAAAACATTATGTGCAATAAAATTACTTCAAACTAATATAAACAAAAAAATCATGTGTGACATATAACAATCTTTCACATCGATGATATTTTTTGTTGAAGAATTTTTCACAAAGAATCGACATTACTATTGTCTGCGAAAAATAAGCTTTACACCTACCAATTATTGATATGACCAACAAGAATGTCTTAAGTATAGTTGTCAAATCAAAATACAAATTAAGTAATTTTTTTTTTGAATTATGTATCATATTGTATGTCGTAACATATTTTAACATATTTAAAATAAAAAATTAAAAAATATATATAATTATAATAAACATAGATATCCTAATGTAATTTGTTAGTTCATTAATAAAGTGATTCTCTTTTGTAGATAAAAAAAATTGTATAATCCTTAAAATTGCAAAAGCTCCTGTCGATTGACAAGAAAAAAAAAAGGAAAAGGATTAAACGCATATAAAATGTATAAATTCTCAATACTTATGCATATAAAATGCAGAATAGAACTAAACTATGTATAAATTACTACCTTATTTAGGTTTTAATATTTATTTACAACTTTGAATTCTTGAAGAGTTTGTTTATAGTAGAAAATTTTAAAACTTTAACAGATATAAATAGGTCTATAGTAAAAAATATAATCATTATATATCATATATTATATTATGTATTGTAAGATACATCTAACAATTATTTTTTGATCGGCAAATAAAAATTTTATTGATGACGATCAAAGTACAAGATGAATGGCACAGTGGTGTTTTAAGAAGTTGGTAAAAGGTTTGTCTTTTAGTTTTTTTAGTCTATTTTGTCTTTTTATGAGTAAAAAAATATAAAATGTGATAAGACTCAAAATGGATAAAAAGCTAAAAGTTGACTTTTTATTACCTTCCCAAAAGACTCCCACACATCAATAAAGAGAATGACTACAAGAGTATCAAAGCAAAAATTAAAAAACAATCCCAATTAAATTGACATTACAAAACAAGTTCAATCATTCAAAACACTTTTATTAAATTTAAATCTTCTTTAAGTTTTTTCACCATTTTCAACAAATCTCAATATTAAATTTTGGGAAGTTGGTAAACAGTTCTGATTTTTTTTAGTCCATTTTGTCTTTTTATAAGTAAAAAATGTGAAAAGTGATATGACTCAAAATGAATAAAAAGTTAAAAGCTGACTTTTTATTGGCTTCCCAAAGGACCCCACACAGATTAATAAAGAGAGTGACTACAAGAGTATCAAAGCAAAAATTAAAAAACAATCCTAATTAAATTGGCATCACAAAACAAGTTCAATCATTCAAAACACTTTTATTAAATTTAAATCTTCTTTAAGTTTTTTCACCATTTTCAACAAATCTCAGCCTTTGTTTGAGAAGAGGTTTTTAGGGCTTTTTTTTTTTTTTGGGCTAAACTAGTCACAAAAAACAAAATAGATTTTTTAGCCCAATAAGATAAAACATCACATCTAACTTATAATCATTACATTCTTTCTCTCACAAAAAAGTTAAAAAAGTTAAAAAAGCCAAAAGCGCTTCCCAAACTAGGCTTTTTAGCCCCAGACAAAAAAAGTCAAAAAGTTAAAAAATCAATCCACTTCCCAAACGACAGCTCAATATTAAATAATGGTTAAGAACACTTGTTAACATTGTCCACGGTTTGAGATGTTCTAAATAAATATACTTTTTGACTTTTTATAAATAAAAAAAAATAAAAAAAAAACAAAAAACAAAAATAAAAATGATAGAGACTCCTTTTTTTCTTTGGCCCTCACAACCGTAGTAAGTGATAGGAGGAAAAAAATAAACAAAAAGCAAACAGTTGATCAATTCCAACACATTAGAGTGGTGGTAATCAAGGAAAAGGGGAATTCAACCTTTTTCTAAAATAAAAAAAAAAATGTAAAAAGTAGAAAAAGTAGGTAAAAAAATAGAGAAAAGATATTGATAGATATTAATTGATGTGATCTAAATAAGTATATATATAAAAAAAAATAGGCTCTGGCTTTGGTCCAGTCCTTAATCGGATTGGACGGTGCTGTTGGGCCCGTAGGGGCCCACCACGGGTCCCGTTTTGAAAATCTGAACCGTTCAATGTGTAGAACTCGTCGAGTACTATATGCCTGTGAAAAATCATGTTGATCGGATATCGATAGCTATGTGATCAAATCAGTTTTTTATCAACCGTTAATTTATTCACCGTCCATTTTTTTATACAAAACTGATTTGATCACATAGTTATCGATATCCGATCAACGTGATTTTTAACAAATATATAGTACTCGACGAGTTCTACACATTGACGGTTCAAATTTTCAAAACGGAACCCGTGGTGGGCCCCCACGGATCCAACAGCACCGTCCAATTCGATTAAGGACTGGACCAAAGCCAGGCCCAAAAAATATATATATATATTTTAATACATGTCAAATAAGTACAAAATATAACCAACAACAATTATGACAACGTACTTTATGCAACAGGTATACCACATGATTGAATTTGACGGGGAGGCAACTTTGAAGATCATAGTTAAGACCAGTATTGTCGATATTTTACAATTCTACATTATAAAACGGAAATCAATACGTCTCAATTAATTGTATTTTCAATTATTTTTTTTAGTCTTTTTCTTATGCTCGAGACGCTTAGATTTCGTTTGGCAAGTAATTGTTTTAATCTAAAAGTTAAAAAGTTAGTAAAAAAATCAAAAAAATCTTTAACTTATACCAAAAAGTCAAAGATTCTCTTTTCTATACTTTTTACACATCTTTTTGTAAAAAGTCAAAAAGTCACTCGAAACATACTAATTTTTTTTATTTTATATTTTAACCAAAAGTCAAAAAATTATTAAGCCTCCGTTTGGGAAGTGGGTTGGCTTTTTGGCTTTTTGGCTTTTTTGACTTTTTTAGCCTGGGCTTAAAAGTTTGGTTTGGGAAGGGCTTTTTGGCTTTTTTGACTTTTTTTGTGAGAGAGGAGTGTAATGATTATGGGTTGGATGTGATGTTTTGTTTTTTGTGACTAAAAAAGTCTATTTTGTCTTTTGTGGCTAAAATAGCCAAAAAAACCCAAAAAAGTTCTTGCCAAACGGAGCCTAAAATAACCTATTTCTAAACGAGACCTTATTTATATATATATATATATATATCAGGCAAAGAAAGAAGGTTTATTGATGTCAAATGCAAACTTACACATTGTTAACAAGAAGACCCTTCATGTATGTACTTTGTATCTTTCATATTTCCCTTTTTATGGTCTTCTACTGTTTTCACTTCGGTTGCGTTTGGTAGAGCTTTCTAACTATGATTTGAGAGTAAAAGTTATATTTTGAGTTTGTGAGTTTTGGAATTATGATTTGAATGTGAAAAATTTGTTTGATGAAAGAATTTTGAAAAGAGTTTTGAATTGAGTGGGAAATTTTTTATGTGACATATGATATTTGATACAAAAACTTACTACTTATAACCAAACATACAACTCAAAATTCTATTAAAACACATAAAAAAAATTTAAAAATTGAAAAAATATTTTTTTCAAATACATAAAAATTAATATATGTCAATTGCAAAAAAAATAAAAAAATTGCATTGTTCTGGTTAATATATGTCAACCGGCCGGACAACTGGTTAGTCCAAATTTTTTCACTTTCGACCGTGTTTTCAAAAGTGAACGTAGAATTAAATTTTGAAATTCGTAAATAAACGTCGTGTTCAAATTAAACTCTAGAACGTTAGTTCCAGAGCTGTACCAAACACAGCCTTTATTTTCCTGAAGGGGCAAAAGAATCATGAAATTCTTTTATTAGTTGGGAAACAAGGACAAGGAAGGGAACCTTATTTTTTTTTCTTCAAAACTTCCAAAATAATTATTCATTTTATTTTCTCTAGCTAACACAATGTTCTTATGCAATTCTTATTTCTAGCACGGACAACTTTCATATATTTTTAGGGAAATACTATAAAGGTGTGTATCGTATACACCTTATAACTAAAGATAAAAATAATACAATTTCATACTTTCTGAGTCATAACTAAAAATAAATAAAAAAAAATCATAATCAAACAACGTATGATGCATAATCAAAGATCTCATGAATCATAATTAAAATTAGGTCATAATTAAAGGAGAAGATTGATCGTAACTAAAGAAAAAAATGACGTAGCTTAGAGGTGCATATGGTAGGGAGTGTGTACAGTAGAATTTCTCTATTTTTATTAAAGTTATTTTTTTCAAAAATTTTGAACATTTTTAGAGCCACCATGAAAGTGAAACCCTTCCTACACCTATACCTCAGACGACTTTCAGTTAATTGTGCTATCTATACTAATATGTAGTGAGAGAATAAATTTTTTTTTTTTTTTTTTGAATTTTTGTTTTGAAGGTAATATTGCAAATGGGAAATAGCATATATGACAAATTACACTTGTAATCCCTTAGTTTCTATAGTTTCAATTGACTCAATTTTGACAATTTTTATTGAATAGATTTTGACCATTAATTTTATATTTTGTGTCAATTTGTTCTAATTAATAACGTTGTTGGGATTTCTAATGAAAAATATTCATTGAATTGATTGAAATTAAATCACTGAATTGATCAAGTTTATAAGAGCCAAAGTATAAGGATTACAAGCATGACATATGCCACTCATGTGTGCATTTGCCATAAAAAAATGCTAACAACTGGAATCAATTAAACTAATTTGAGACAAAATAAAAAAATTCATGGTCAAAATTGAACTAATTGAAATTATAGAGATAAAAATGACACAATTGCTAAAGTATAGGAGAAAGTCAAACCAATTGAAATTATAAAAATCAAAATGACATAAGGACCAAAATATGGAGACCAACGGTGTAATTTTCCCTAACATATAAGTCAAATAATTTTGATGATGCAATGGAAGTTGCAAGGGCTAGTTAAGAACATTGTGTTCATTGCAACTGTAATTTTAATTATTTACCATATGTTTTGATTTTACAATTTTGTGAAATATTTAATTTTTGTAACATTTCATTCATCGTTGGAAAAATAGAGAAGAAAGAAAAAAGTGTCTCCATTTTCCAACATAACTCATTTTCTATTAAATACTAATACAAGTATGCTAAACAAGCAAACTTATTCAAGCAACAATCTATTTGTATTATGCTAAACAAGCAAACTTATTCAGGCAACAATCTATTTGTAGACTTCGTTTAAGTCAATAAACTAACTTAAAAGATGAATACTAAGAGCTGTTTGGCGCAATTTATTGTGAGTTAAAAGGTTGATAATAAAAAAATATAAATCAAAACATTTTTCCCAGCTTTTAAATGATCAAAAAAAAAAAATTTAATTTTTTAAAATTAAGCTTACTTAATAACCTATAAATATAAATTATACCAAACAATGACACAAATATTCAAAATAAAATAAGTTATAAATCACTCAAATAAATTGCACTAAACAACACGATATATAACTGTCACCAAATAGCAATGATCTGTTGGTTCAGTGGTAAGAAACTTGTTCACCTTGCTCAATACCTAGGTTTAAGTCTTCCCCATAGGAGATTATTGGGGTTAAACCTATTTCTTAATGTTCAGAGTGCGTTGGAACCTTAGCTTTGATCTCAACCTAGGGTAGGTGCAGTGTTAGTTTTAGCAGATGTTTATGAATATTAAAAGACAATACTCCCTGATAGATGTGTGGAGTAACCTGTCTGCACATCTATTTTTATTACCTAAAAAAAAATAGCTGTCACCAAATGAGTCATAGTGGGTCATTGGCCTCTTTTAGAAAGTGGATTAAAAGTCACTTTTTAACTTTTAATCCATTTTGAATCACATCATCTATCACATTTTTTACACGTTTTTTAAAAAAATAAAAAAATTAAGTTTTAACTATTTTCTCAAAACCCCATAGTCCAGTAAATGCATCTGGCATTTCAAAAACAAAAGGGCAAAATTGTAACTCCATGATAAATAACATATTTAACTTAATTTTAAAGAAAAGCGAAATTCCCAAAAAGGGAAAATTCCATGACTCCAAAGTCCAGGTCCCACGCGTCGATGATCCATACGGTGGACGGCACTATCAGAAAAAAATTACCCCATTGGGCCACGTGTCCTTCCACAGTACAACATTGCAAAAACCACTAGCGGTATTGTAGAATTCCTTGAATACAAGTGGTTTTCTTCCTCATCTTTCTATATATACGAACACACTTTCCTTATATAGCTCTTGTTGATGTAGCTCTTGTTGATGTTTAATTCACAAACTGACCAAAACGGCGATTTCTAGCCTCCCCTTTTGTCTCCATCACCAAACTTAGTAAGTTTTCTCTCTAAATTTTTACTTCGATTCTCTCTCACTTTCTCTTTCTCTCTCACAAACACACACAAACAAACACAATCCCATTTTCCTTTATGTTCTTTCACTTTCCTTCACTTTCTCGGACTATGATTCTTACTTCTAGTCCAATATTTCCTCATCCGCACTTGATTTTCTTCACTTTTTCTCACTACAATTTTTGGTTTCTCCTCATCCGTACAATTTTCGGTTTCTCCTCATCCGTACTTGATATTATGGTATTATTGTAGAAATCGGTGTAAGTTGTTTTTCGAGTTAATAAAATTTTCTTTTTCGCCGATAAAAAAGGTGTAGAAATCGAAGAAAGGATGGGGAGGGGGAAGATCGTGATAAGGAGGATCGACAATTCTACGAGCAGGCAAGTGACGTTTTCCAAGAGGAGGAACGGATTGCTGAAGAAGGCGAAGGAGCTGGCGATCCTGTGCGACGCGGAGGTAGGTGTTATGGTGTTCTCCAGCACCGGCAAGCTCTACGATTTCTCCACCTCCAGGTCCTCTCTCTCTCTCTCTCTTCTTCTATGTTTTTTTTTTTTTCTCCCTATATTGAATGTTAATTTGCATATTCGAGGCCCTATGATTCTTTGACAATGCGTTTTTACATGTTGATTAAGATCTGTTTGTTGAATTGCTTATTCGATTTAGCGCTAAAGTCTATATTGCTTGGCATTTTTATTTTTTAAATATCAATGATTTGTATATGCTTAATTGTTTTAATGTGGATTAGAGAAGTTTAAATTCATAGAATTGAAGTAACTGAAGGGTACATTTTGTTATCTTATGAACCAAATTGCTCGTTTTTCGTGAATGTTATTGCATTAACTCTTTTGTAGGGAAATTATTCAATACTCCCGGAGCACCACGTGTCCATACTCCAAACCAATCATCAATTAGTTAGCTCCATGTTGTTCTCCCATCCCCAACAAAAATCGTGGATCCTTGTGTCTCTCCACCAATCAAAACCTTATAGAGCACCACGTGTCCATACTCCGGGAGTACTGAATAATCACTCTATTTTGTAATATTGCTTATGATATTGATAAGTGAACCGTATGGATTATGGCACTATTTTGATTGCTCATACGTGTTCGAGGAATTGCCCAATTTGATAGGTGAATTAGCTAAATTAGGGGCGTGGTTAAGGTATTTTGATTTTAGCTGTTAGTTTTGAAATTTGAGAATTAGTGGCCATAATGGCTGTAATTAGGCTTGGTGTCTTGGAGATGGCACGGCTGACATAGTGCAGCGATGTTATGATTTTACTGTCCATACAAAAACACATTGTGAAGGTGAACGTATGTTATGATGGATTAAACTTAAATGCTGGGCTCTAAAGACTATGTGGGTGCTTGCAAAGTTACTATTTTATTAAGCTATTTTAGTTTTTGACTATTTTAGTAGGTTAAAATTTTGTGTTTGGAAGATAGTCAGATTTTTTTATAGTTGGATGTGATATTTGTGAGAAAAAAAATGAAATGATTATGGGTTTGATATGATCTTTTCTCTTATTAGTTATTTTAGCCTGTTTTATCTTTTTGTGAATTTTAGCCAAAAAATAGTCCAAACCCAAACTTGTCAAACATTTGATTACTAGATCACACTTATTTGGATGGCTAGCATTGGCTACAAAACTCACTACACTTTGCGCATATATTCGAGCAATATGTGTCAAGATTGTCCTTTCGATATACGTTCAGGTATATTGATTACAATGAAAATAGGAATTGTTCAGTTCCCAATATGTATCTATTCATAGTTAATTCACGATTCAAATATAGTCGGTTCAACCACTATAAAGATTTTTTTTTTATGGCTAATGATTTTTAAAAATTTGCCACCGTGATCTCAGCTGATTCTCGATACATATCGTTTGATATGCTCAATACTTTTACGCCACAACCAATACTAATATGTCTTTAGATAATGCTATTTAAAACCATCGATGTAACCAATTGGGATTTTGACACTGGACTAAATGTTTTGGTCTAAGATCACAGCCTCTATTGGTATTTATTTTAGAGAACACCAATCCTTCTGCTTAAACGAGAGAATGCATAGTCTTATCTGTGGGAGCTGGGAAACTTTCTGCATAATGCTGCAGTAGTGTTGTAATTGTAAGATATTTTGTCCAGCCCAAGGTTTTAAATACGGCCATCACCTATCGTATCTGATACTATCATTCACCGATATATCAACTAACACTGTCCGATATCATCGTATCACCAATATCGGTATTCCTATACGGTTATTTAAAACCATTGCTTTGTTCAAATTCAGTTAATCAGCTTAGTGAATGGATGTACTCTTAAATGTAGAGGGGTTGGAGACTGTTTATTTTTTATTTTCAGCTCAACTTATTTATCATAGGCATATCCCAAGCCCAACTACCTAGAGTAAATTAGCTTTGGCGTAGCCATACTGTCATATCACCTCTTTTCATGGTTTCTCTGTGTTTTTATTGAACTTGTTTTTGCTAATGAGAATTCTTGTATAATACAAGTAATATATAGTTTGAAAGCTGAAGAACAACAACAATAACACTGGCACTTATACCTTTAAACGGTTGACATTCCTTCAAGAATGTGAGATTACTATGGAGATTGTGGAATTAGATTCCTGCTTAGTTTGTGAAAGTAATTTTAGTTTGAATATATAATCAGAAATCACTTTTTCTTTCCGATCAGTTTCACATGACAGAATTATAAGAACCTGAAATCACATTTTTATTCCCTTAAAATTCCTCAATGTTTCATTCCTTGTTAAGGGTGTGGGAGGAAGGTAGGTTGCTTCTTCGAACCTACTTTGGATGTAATTATTAGGATGATACATGAATGATACATGAATAGAGTCAAGCATTACTTTCGGATTAGTTTACGCGCACCTCGATTTAAAGTCAAGCAAAGTCTTGTATGAACTGGTCCCAAGAAGCTTTAGTGAATATTAAACCTGAGACCAGGAGGAAGTGTACTTTCAAGCTCTAAGTTGTGCCCACTACGCCAACCCTTGAGCTTGCTGATTTCAAACTAGTTTTAATCATACAAATAACAAAAGTACAAACAACTTAGTTTTTTATAATACACACCTTATCAACCTAAATAATATGTTATTCAAATTTAACTTAAAAAAATTTAACGAATTTAAAAATGCATTTAAATTTAATTTATTTACATCAATTTTAAATAACTTTTTAACGAGCTAAATAGAATCAAAATTTAGCAATTTGATTCATTTTACTAAAACTAAAATATAAACTACATTTTTGTTTTTTGATCAGAAAAAAGAAATTCTTATTAATGAAAATACCAAATAACATACAGAGTATTACATCAATACAACAAAGATACGTAAACATGTTATTATAGTGGAGCTAACCGATTTTAATTAGGTTGGTACCAAAAAGTATACCCAATTATAGGACAACACCAAACGAGATATTGATTACAAACCAACCAACAAAGCAAAACAAAACCACCACCCAAGTGAATGCCCAATCAGGCCCCACAGAAACACCACAAAAGCAAGGATCCTCTAGAGTTTTTTTTTCCCTAAAGTTTCCTAGAGTTGTGCATTGTGTGGTTGAGATTTAATGACAAGTCACATCAATTTTTCAGCATTAAATCTCAACCACACAATGCACCACTTTAGGAAATTTTAGGAAAAAAAACGCTCTAGAGGATCCTTGGTGTGTCTACTAATGTATTTGGTTACTTCTTTTTCCCCAAGTTGATAGCTTTTATCCACCCAAAATAGTATGAACCGAGGACCCTATCCATATTTAGAACTGCATCAAAAATATTATCTTCAAAAATAGAAATGAAAAATGATGATGATAGAATGTGTACCCCATTAGAACAACATGATGATCAAGGCAGTATTGTTAATTAAGTCCATTTATTCATTTAAAATGAGAAGAATCTGAAGATTTGGAAGCGAATCTCTCCACTCATAGAAGTTTGTTGAACCCACATAATATTTTATTACTAATTTAAACCTTGTTTGTAGTGTCAATCTATTTGATAACTTTCTTATTGCTATATGTAAATATGCAATTTATTATATATTTTTGTGATATCGATTGTATTTTTTTTATGACAAATGTTATATAATGATCTTCTGATAGAGTTACGATCATTTGTGGTTAAAAAATGAAGTTATCGTGATAATATTATACATTTTTTATCAAAAAAAATTTGAACCACAAAATATGCAATTTTATTACAAAAGTATATAATTTTATTTCTAAATTATAAATTATTATAATTCTATTAAAAACACACATAACACTTATCACAAAAATATATAATATATATATTTCAAAAATGTGAAATAAAATTAGATATAGTTCACATTTTTTCCCTGCTTACATACTATAATTTTTTAGGTATTCCATAACATAATCCTGTACATCCACGTGCAAGACCAATGTGTCATAAGGATGAGTAGGAGGTGGAGTGTTGGGCTCGTAAACCAACTCATTATTGGTTGAATTATATAATAATAGGTTAACACTAAAGTTAACCATTAAAAATAGATGAGCTTGCTTTAGTCATTTTAGAAACGATTAAAAAGAGATGAGAGATTCTATTTACACACTATAAATCTTTTTAGTATATATTATTTAATTATAAAATTTATATGATAATAATAACTTTAAGTAAAATGATTATTAAAAACAATATAGATGTATGTACTCATTCAAGTAATTCACATATAAAAATATAAATTTCTCTTTACATACCATCATCTATACATTATATCTTTTAGAACAAATCTCTCTTCCAACACTCATCCAACACTGTTTATCTTCACTGTTATAATCTAACATACTACACTCATCATCTTTGCCATTATAATCTTTACTATTATTTTTTAAACTGAAAACATTATTACCTTTGACGATTTATGATTTTAAGAACATTAAAATCAATTGGTTTTGAAAATTTGCACAACATGAATGACATTCAGATTGTTGATTTGAAACAATACAACAATGAAAAAATCAATTTTCTTTTTTGTTTTATCGAGTTCGTATAGAAGATGGTTTATTCGTTCGTCACATATTCAGACAACCAGAATTAAATATTTATGGAATGTTCAACTATTTATATTTGAACAAAATTATTTTATTCAAATTATTAAGATTGATCAAATATTAAATGTTTATACTTAAAAAAATGAACATTTTGGTGATGGTTTGCATCAGTTTATTAGCTTAAGGTTAAAAACGGAAAGTTATGGTATAAACTAAGAAATTTTCACTGGCACACCCTAAACTCGGGCATGACCAGCTATGGCTCACAAGGCCTTAATCCAAGGCACACGTAAGCCTAAACACAAATCCATAATCACATAGAATAATTGTAATAATAGCCTAATAATAAATAAATCAAAATTCAATCTAGTGACTTGTCATAAGTATAAATAGCAAAACCAGCCATAACCAACTTAGAAAATATATACCAAATGGGATAGAAACATCCTACATGACAAAATAATTCTAAATGAGTTCCCACCAAGATATATGCACAAATTGACATAACTAGCTAAAAACAAATAAAAAACATAAATGTCTAGAGGTCCATGCAACAGAGTCTCCACTATGTTATGAGTCCACTCTAAGTCATTCTCTCACCTGAAATTGTTAAATAACTAAGTTAGTTGATAGTTCAGTTAGTAGAAGTATGGATAGTAAATATAGTTCTGAAAATAAGGTTCCGTTCCAAAATAAGATATATATATATATATAACAAAAATTAGATTGACATACAGTTTTGATAAAGACAATTTGATTAAAAAACGAGGTTCCACAGTTTAATGGCTAAAAATATTCTTGTCTCTCAAGAACATAACAAATGACATTCTTAACTTAAATCAGACAACAATATAATCATCACTATAATCTGGGTACTAAGAATAACAAGTAATATGCCACAAAGTTCTCAAGGCAATAAGCTCGTTAGATCTAATATCTAACTAAGAGTTATCTTTGAGGTGACAACTCGGACCTCTTCTCTAAGACAATCTTATTGAAGATTACCTAGCCTAGTCCAGATTTGTTCCTTATAATCGTTGAGCACTAGAATCACCACAGTCCAACCTGGATCTGTTCCCTATTGGCCAGAGTCACCACACACAGTGAAATAAATTCCCCGAACTTATATATATGGTCCCAATAATCAATATCACTCAGTTTCACAAAACAAATATGAGACCACAACAAATATGGTAGTTCATTATCACAAATATGAGACCATAACAAATAGTTTACTGTATGCCAAGTGTACATATATTTCAGAAGTAACTTAGTTCCAATACTATAATAATTATATCAAAATAATTTAGTTCTGGAGAAGAAACAATTAAATTTTTCAACAGTTCAGGATGAGAGAACATTTATAAAAAAAAACATGTAGCATGCATCTACTCACCTGACAACGGCACAATGTAATCCTCGAATAGAATATCAAAAGTCCAACTAATGTCCTGAACCAAGAATAAAAGCTACACGTCACTACTAACTCAAAAAATACTTAAAGGAATGATAAATTAAGTAACCTTCATATAAAGCGCATTAATACGGATCAACCCAACTCACCGTTACTCTTAAATAATACTTAAATTCATGTTCTTCAAGGTCCAAAATTAACCAAGACATAGGTTCTGGTCAAACTTAATTCAATGTCGGTTTGAGATAAAATAGAATTTTAAACAAGTTTCCTCAATCTATTTGCTAGCTTTGAAAATTAAAAACCCGCACTACACTGTTCGAAAATTTTTGAAACCCTCAAAATGTCACATACTATATCCTAAGGTTCAAACCCAATTGGTTTCACTCAATTTCCTTATCAAAAGAATTAGTTGCAATTAATTATATTCAAATAGGTCGCTTTCTGCAGCACCTTAAAGAAATTAGCGATTCTCTTACTATACACAAGCAATAGAAGGAAGGCAATCAGCCGTTACTCCCTTTTCCATCCCAGCAACAAATAGAACACCCACACACTTGAACAAGTATAGATATAATATAATAGAACAAGAATAAATTGACTCTTACCAACAAGAATTTATATTTTTCAGTGTGCAATGCACACCATATATAATCATATGACAAAAGTATGCAAGTTTTTACGAATTTATTTAAGTGATCTTACAAAATTGTATAAGTTGAATACAAATTCGCGTACGTCTATTTATGAAAGTGAACTTAAGCGAATTTTTATTCAACTTACGTATTTTTGTGAGATCATTTATATAAATTCATGAAAACTTATGTAGTTTTGTGATAGAGTTGCATATGGTGTACATTGCACACTGAATAAAATTATATATTTTAAGTACTTATACACAATAAATTAATAAATCATTACACACAACTAAAATTTTTTATTTTATAAGTGTTGGCCTGGTTTTGGTTTTAGGTCAGCATCTTGTCATGGAAGAGGTTCGGATTGAGGTCGAGTCATAGTCGACTCGTGGCGCTTGACGTTGTACTTTTTAAGGAAATAAAGTTGCGCCTTCACCACTACTTTTGGGTTTTAGTGAGATGGTAAGCGCTTGATCCTACAATTGGTATCAAAGTGAGGTCTCAAGTTCGATTCCCTTGAATGACATGCTACTTGTGGGTAGATGATGGGGGTATGGTTGGCCTGAGTTTGGGCCAGCATTCTGATGTGGGAGAGGTCTAGGTTGAGACCGAGTCACAATTAATTTGTGGTGTTTGGTGTTGTACTCTTGAAGTAAATAAAGTTGCACCTTCACCACTATCTACATATTTTGGTGAGATGGTAAGTGCTTGATTGTACCAAAAAAAAAAAAAATTTGAAATTTACTATTTTTAAAATTTTTCTTTCAAATTTTATTTTGTAATGGTGGATGTAATGGTGGCAGCATGGGTTGCTATGGTGCCAATGATGTTGATAGTAGATGTGGAGTGATAGTAATTGTAGTGATGGTGGAGGGATGGCATAGTGGAGATAGATAGATGGTTATGGTCATATACTTGTGGTGCTAGTAATGGTGGCGGCTATTGCAACAATCGTGGTGGTGGAGATGGAGGTAGAGGATTATGGTAGTGGTGGAGAGGTGGTGGAGTTGCAACAAGGACCATCGTTATGGTAGTGAAATGATAATGGTACTTTTGGTAATAATTGCAATGACAGTGATAGTGGTGGTGACAGTAACAATAGCTATGGCGGCAACGTGATGATGGTGATTACTATGGCAAATGGCAACAACAGTGACACCAATAATCATGGTGGTGATGTGATGATGGTGGTGAGTTGGGGCTAGTAGAATAATAATGGAAGAGATGGTGGCGATGGTGAAGTCATGACAATGCATGCTATGCTTATGCATAAACAATTATAATTTAGTCAAAATTAAGAATCTTGTTAATTAAAAAAATTTTAGCCTTTTTTTTGGGGGGGGGGGGGGCGGGGAGGGGGAGGAGAGCGGAGCAAATTACCCATAAGTCCTTTTTGAAAAGTGTATATGCTATTTAATCCAAAAACTTTTTAGATAGACTCAAAAGTTCTATACCCATTTATCTTCTCCTCTCTTCCATGCACCTTACTTCTTCTCTTTATCTCTCTTTCTCTGATATTGGTGGCGATGATGATGACGATGACCACGACCATGACCACGCCTTCTTTCTTTTCGACGACCGACGACCACCATTAATTTTGGTTCATGGGCAACCACCGAGTAACAACTCATTGCTTGTTGCTCACCGATGATGAAATAAATGAGTTTCCAATGAAGAAGATGAGTAGATCTACTCAAATCTGATATAGATCTACTCAGATCTACATCTACATTAGATTTGGCTAAATTTAAACCAACAACTAGTTGTCGGAGTATAAGCATCTCTTTATATTTGTTTCTTTGCTTTGATCTCTCAGTTTTAATATTTTTTTCGGTACTACGTACTTCTGTTTTCCTGTTATAATGGAGAAATTTTTTAAGTTCTGAATAAGTTATTTTCGAGTTTTAATTATAGACGGTGAAAACTGTAAAATTTTACAGTTTCAATTTTTTTTTCGATGCTAAAATGAATCATTTTTTAGAATTGTAAAATTTTGTAGTTTCATAACTTTCTTTAGAACTTTAAAAGTTTGCAGTTTCATAACATATTTTTCAGTTTGATTAATAAGAATAAATACTTAATAGAATCATACTTTGAAACTGTAACATTTTACAGTTTCAAAACTTGCTTTTCAGTTTGATCAATATTGAAAATTATTTGCTTAAACCCTACAAAAATTGAAAATAACATTTTTTTTTAATTCCATTGTTGTTGTTTGTTGTTCTTAGGTTTTTTTTTTTCTTCTTTGAGTTTATCAATATTTAGCATATTTTGCTATATTTTTTCACTTTAATTTCTTAGTTTATTCTTCTTCTTTCTTTTTTTTTTCTGGCAATATTCTAGACATTCTGGTGAGTCTCGGGCAATATTCTTGACGTCTAGCAAACATTCTAGACATTCCGATGACTTCAGGTGACATTCAGAACATTCCGACGATACTCTAGCAAATTTTCAGTGATATTCCAGTGACTTCCCGATGATATTGAACATTCTGACGAATCTCTGATATGACATCTGATGGCAGTTCAACGGTAGTGAGATGTAGCAGTGTTTTAATTTTTTTTTTTTTAATAGGATTTTTTGGTAGCAATTAGTGCAAATGTTTTGTTTTGGGACTAGATGGATTTTGAACCTTGTGTATAGGACTTATCAGTAAATTCCCCTTATTTTTTTTTCACTTACATTGCTATTTAAATTTTTAAGTGATATGAATTATGATTATCAAATAAACTTAATTAATTCTTACTTAATATATTCAATTTTAAGTGCTAAATTAGTTTTCAAACACTACCTATCTCATCTAATACATGCGTTGCTTGAGAGAAATTATTGTGTGATGATCATGGTCATCAAAATTCTAATTTGGATATTAGGATTTCATGATTCCACAACCCTTAGTTTAGTAACAATTTGGATTGGCCTCTGTTGGCCATATATTTTGTATCAACTAATCATAGCCTGATACGTGGTCCGTCATGGGTAATTTGAGAAATTAGTGAAGGTCTCCAATCATCAGAGGACACGTGGCAAATTATATCAATGGCAATGGATCTGCGAAATACTGGAACAATTAAAAAGAGTAAGGTGACATGGCTAAACAGTTCTTGGAGGTTTGAATTCAAATTCAGGAGGGAAGCTCAATTGCAAGAAGGTGACTTAGTGGAGGCAAACTGCTTGGAGCCATGTTTGATGTTCGTGGAGGTTATTACGTCAATTATCAGCCACTTCGATGGTTGTCACCAGAGCATATAAATAGAAGAGAAAGCTAATAGTGAAAGAGCTAGAACTAGATCCAGAAACCAATCAATTTTACTTTACATTTTTTCTAGTTCTTTACTTTCCAGTTTTTTTTACCTTCCAGTCCCTTACTTTCCCGACTGCATTTCAATTTCTTAGGAATAGTTCTAAGTTAGTCTGTTCATTGCTGTAATCCCCTTCGAAGCTGTGGAAGTGCAAAGGTACAATTGTAAACACTTGTTTACTTAATGAAATCTATTTTTTGATATTGTTTTCTCCCTCATTATTTTACTATTGTGATTAGTTCTTCTAAATTTTCTCCTAAACAAGCCACCAATAAAAGTCATTTTCATTGAAGCTAAGAGAACTTCGAAGCAATTGTCTGATTAATTGGTTGGCATTTATTATTTCTGTAAGGACTTATTGATCCTTGCTGGCACGCTCAAATTACATTTTTAACCTTCAAAAGCCAAAAAAGCCAACATATATTTTTGGCACGCCCAATGGGACATCATTATAATGGCTAGACGTAGGCGACAAAGAGAAAATGAATGCTTGGAAGAAGGCGTAGAAGGAGATCTAGAATTAAATAACACAGAGGATAATGTTGAGTCACATCCCATGGATGTGCCTGCTTCAAGTGGTCCTACACAATTGATCGAAGAGACCAGCACTTCAGGACATGCAACACAAGTCCAAAATGTTGGATAGTGCCAAGAAACTGGACCTTCAATTGTTCCGTCTACCTAACCAGCGAATCTATAGGAAGGATTGGTTGATGATATGAGACAACAATTAATGCATACAACGGCAAGATTGACAACATCATTTTTTGATCTAATGAACACCTATCAACCACCTGTCATTAGACAGGCTGAAGAAAATATAAAATTACTTTAGCAAAGATTGACTCGAGATAAACAGCTTATGCAAAGTAATGGAGAAAATAATAGGAAAATTAGTGGTCAAGCTAATAATCAAAATCATAAGAGACCATCACCTGTACCTCAATCATGGTACGAAGCTCCTTCTAGACCACTAATGAGTCGGAACATACCTTTACCTACCAGCGAAACCATACACATCGGTAGACCAGGGTAGACCAAGGTTAACACAAGGAAATGGCATTCGAGTGTTTTCAAATCCTATGTTCGAACCCATGTCTGGCACTCGAGTATTCACTAATCCTGTGTTTGAACTTACACGTGGGAGGTTAGAAAGAATTCCAGCAGTTAGAAGAGAAACAACACATGTTTCTCCTCTAGTGGTTTCCTTCACAGCACCTTTTGTGGGATAAATGCCTCCCCCAAGGGGTCAACCACACTCTCAAAATCAACCAACACAACAGGGACAACCCATTCTCCAAGGACAACCAGTCCCAAATGTGCCTTTACATGGACCAAGAGGGCTTCAAGCACAAGGGGTTCCTCCAAACCCTGTGTTTGCCCCTCCAGTAGTGGCCCAACCAGTGCAAAAATATTGTACCTAGCTACCAAATTGCTAACATTGTTAGAGAAATTTGTGGACCTGTGGCTCAGGGGGTCCAAACCCCTATTTATAGAAAGCCTTACCTAGAATGGGTGGATACACTACATGAATACCCAAGAGGATATAAGATACTAGACTTTACCCTTTTTTATAGGAATGGAAACCAATCAACTGTTAAGCATATTGCAAGATTTACGGGGCAATGTGGTGAATTTACTAACAATGACTACATTAAGTTCAGACTCTTTCCAAACTCCTTGATTGGGGCAGCCTTTGTGTGGTATACAAACCTTAAACCTGATTCTATTAAGACTTGGCAACAAATGGAAGAGATTTTTCATGCCCAATTTTTCCAAATAGAGCCCAAAGTATCTATGGCAGACTTGGTAAGGTTGAGCCAAAGGCTTGATGAAAAGGTTGCTCAATTCATTGCCAGATTCAAGAGAACACGAAACAAATGTAAGGTCATATTATCTGAACCTGAATTTGTGAGGTTAGCCCAAAATGGGCTAGAGTTTAGGCTTCGAAAGAAGTTTGATTCTATAGAGTTTCGAGATCTAGTAGAACTAACTTATAAAGTTACTAGATATGAGACTCTCATTGAATAAGAACAAGATCGTGATAATGCATCTTATAAGACCTACTACAGGACCCTAATTTTGAAATTGATGCATCAGAGATCATAGGCAAGGAGCTTGTGAATTGCAAAGATACAACCATTAATCAGTAATTTAAAAGGAAATACCTTCATTAGAAATATTCTTTTGATGTATCAAAAGCAAATGAAATATTCAATTATTTGCTAGCAGCACAGTTTCTAAAATTGCCTAAAGGAGTTAAAATCCCAACTTTAGAAGAAATGAAACAAAAAATATACTGTAAATGACATAACTCTTGGTCTCATTTAACTAAAAACTGCATTATTTTTCGAGACAGGATTCAAGTGCAGATTCAGAAAGGAATGCTGAAGTTTCCAGCCAAAGCAAAAAAATCAATGTGGATTGACACAGATCCATTTCCTGAGATTAGTGAAGCATCAGCCAATGTTGGTGTGCCAAATTTCCTTGCCCAAACTGTGAAAAAGAGCCTTTCCTTGAAGGAGCTAGATGAAGTCAATGTGCAGATGCATATTGCTAGCCAAGCAGCCTTTAGGAAGACTACTGAGAAGTCACCAGCGAATAGGAAGAGCTTCATAGGCCAGGAAGATGGCTCCAGTGAAGAAATCAATACTTTGGATGATGATTCACTCGAAGCAACAGTTATGCAGTGAATGTGTCCAAGGTGTAGGCTAAGTTATAAGTGACTGAAAGGGATTCCAATTAATGGGAAACGGTACTATAAAGATATGCGGAAAGAGCGTAGGGCAGCCAATACCTACAAGAAGGTTTATTCGAAGGGTCTTAGACAGCAAACATCTTTGGTTGCACCATCAGAAGTTAGAAGCCAATCATATGCAAGGGGCAAGAGGCCCTTGTATGAGACAAGACCACCAAATTATTACAAACTGATCAATAAGCCTGTGAGTAATCCTAACTTGAGCTCAAGACAGGAAACTAAGGCCAATGATTGGCCTTCAAATATGAGAATAACAGGAACAACTACTGGAATGGTGGGTTCAAGGGTACCAGGAGTACCAGATTGGTTTGTCATGCAAAGCAAACCTAAAATGATACCAACCTAGGGGAGAGCCTTTGCAGGCAGGGACAGAATGGTAAAGCCTCCATTGGTAGCTCCAAATAACTGGGTCCTACTAAAAAATCCAAAGACAAAAGAACCAAATATGGTTCCTATGATTTCTAGATCCTAGAGCAGAAAGATCTAACGGAGGTTCACTCGATATCAGAAGGATCTAAAGGAAGCTGGTGAGGACACCTCTTTAGTGCAACCAGGAAGTCAATTGGGAAAAGGGAAAAGTTCAAAGCCTAATCCTAAGGTCATCAGAAGTCAAACCAGTAGAGAAAGATTAGCTGAGGTTCATGTTGAACTAAGAGCCAAAGAAAAAGTAAGTATGGCAGGCCTCGAAAAGGCCTTATTAGAAACCGATGATGAAAGTGAGATAGATGAAAAAACTGAACCTGGCCAAGAGAGGGATATTGGATAAGGAGGAGATGTTTGAAGCCTTCATGGCTGAGCAAACGGAGTCTGTGTTCATGGCAGACCAACAACAAATTGCTACAAAGGAGTCTGCTAACTTAAAGGTTCTAGAATGTAGCATGGAATATGCATTTCAAACATCGATGTAAACCAACATAGAAGGAGAACAAATGCAACCTGTGGTACAGTTTGACTCATTTCCTCCAATGCCAGTCAACATGGTCTATGTACTGCCATAGGAGTTTGAAGCTGCAGAAGGGAATCAGGAGGGTCAAGAAAATGATCCTACAGAAAATTTTAGTGAAGACTCTCAGATTAGCATGATCTAGGATAAGTCTGAAGTGGCCAAACCCATGGAGAGTTACGAAGAAAATGAAGAGGTAAGTATTGTTACCCTATCATATCCTTTCGAATATCCCACAGTATCTATGACTCAGCATGTTAAGCCTTTGTATATCAAGGCGTATTTCGACGAGATAGAAATGAACAGGGTGGTGGTAGATAATGGGGCAGCAGTGAATTTGTTTCCTCAAGCATCCTTGAGGAAGTTGGGTAAGAGGAACCCCAGGCTAATCCCAACCAGTACAATCATTGCTTGTTTTGCTGGGGATAAACAGATGGCTTAAGGCATATAGCCCATTAACCTGAGTGTGGGGACACGAGATTGCATGACTGCCTTCTTTGTAATAGTCAACAATGCCAATTACAATGCCTTACTTGGTAGAGATTAGATCCTCACCAACAAATGTGTGTCTTTCTCTTTGCATCAGAAAGTGATAATAACCCTAAGTAATGAAGAGACAGAAGAGATAAATGCAGACCCACAACCCTTCGTTACATGTGCAGATTTCGCAGAAGCAAAGTTGTATACTGAGGGGGTGGTTCCACTTAATGTGCTGAGGAAACCTGATGTAATAGTTGAAGCAACAACTAATGAGGAAGTGCCACCCTTGAAACACTTAGTTTAAGAAAGTGTTGATGATAAGTATATCATCAAGGACACCAATAATGCCCGGTTGTAGCCAGGAGGATCAAGAAGCTAAACCATTGGCTTTAGTCAAGTTCTTCACATTAGACATTGATATAATAGTCCAGAAAGTCCAGAAAGAAGAAAGGGAAGCCATGATGCTTGGTTTCAAGCATGAGCAACAAGAAGCTAGGTCATTGGCTCTGGATAAGTATTGTGCATTAGACATTGAGACTAAAGTTCAGGAAATCTAGGAAAAAGAAATTTTATGGACAGACTTTGTCTATGAAGAGGAAAATAAAGATATTGAACCTGGATGGGTTGTGGTAAATCAAGAGGAGAAGATTGTTTCGAAGCTATATGAAGCTGAAGGGGAAGCATCAGTAAATACTCAGATACAAGATCCCTTGGAAGAAGTTAATCTAGGAGAAGTTTTAACACAACAATCTACCTACATCAATGCTTGGTTGGCCCCCATTGCTAAAAACTAGTTACTGACTATCCTGAAATAGTATAATGACTATTTTCCTTGGTCATGCAATGATCTACCTGGATTGGATAGGTCGTTGGTGGAGCATAGACTTCCTGTCAAGCCAAACTTTAAGCCATATAAGCAAAGACCTAGGCTAATGAATCCTAAAGTGATTCAAAAGGTAAATGAGGAGATTGTTAGGCTCCTTAAAGCAAGTTTTATTAGAACAGCCGGATATGTTGAGTGGCTATCTAATATTGTGCCAGTGATCAAGAAGAATGGCAAACTAAGGGCATGCATTGACTTTCAAAATCTAAATTTGGCAATCACAAAGGATGAGTACCCTATGCCAATAATTGATCCGTTGGTGAACAGTTTTACAGGACATAAAGTTTTGTCCATGATGGATGGACATTCTGGCTATAATCAGATATGCATAGCTAAGGAGGATATCCACAAGACAGTTTTCAGGTGTCCTGGAAACATTGGAGCCTTCGAACAGGTTAAGATGTCATTCGGACTGAAGACTGATGGAGCAACATATCAAAGGGCAATGAACATTATCTTCCATGATCTGATTGGAGGATATTTGGAATGCTATATTGATGATGTGGTTGTAAAATCTCAATCCCTGGAAGAGTATTTAGTCCATCTCACAGAAGCCTTCGAAAGGATGAGGAAATTCAAGATAAAGCTCAATGCACTCAAGTGTGCTTTTGGTGTATCAGTTGGAAACTTTTTGGAGTATGTGGTACACAAGAAGAGAATACATATTGATCAGAACAAACTCAAAGCCATTATTGAGGTTAATCCTTTAGCAAGTAAGAAAGAATTGCAAAAATTTCTTGGCCAAATTAATTTTTATCAAAGGTTTACTTCTAATACTGTTGGGAAAACTAAACTTTTTTCTTCTTTGTTAAAGTTAAAAGATGAAGAAGAGTTCACATGAACAGCAGAGCATCAAGCTACTTTCGAAGGAATAAAAACCTATTTGGCCAAACCTCCAATACTGATGCCGCTAAGGAATGACAAACCCTTGAAGTTATACCTTGCTGCAGCTGAAGAATCATTGAGTGTTTTCTTGGCTCAAGACAATGAAGAAGGCAAGAAGTAAGCAATCTATTACCTAGGTTTTTAAACTCTTGTGAATGTAAATACTCAGCTATAGAAAAGCTGTGTTTAGCCTTGTACTTTGCAGCAATAAAATTAAGATATTATCTTTTGCCTACTATTGTCTTGATAATTATAACCACAGATTTGGTCAAATATACATTTTCTAGACCTATATTAAAAGGAAGAATTGGCAATTGGATTTTAACTTTGTTAGGATTCCACTTAGAATATGTCCCATAAAAGGCAATAAAAGGTCAGGTGTTGGCCGACTTCTTAGCTGATCATCCATTTTAAACAGAAAGTCAAGAAATAATGGATCTTGAACAGCTAATTTAGAACCATAGCAAATTGTGGTTCGATGGTACAAAAGCTAATGGTCTAGTTGGAATTGGTATTGTAATCAAATCACCACAAGGGGCAGAAACTGGGCATGGTTTTAGAATAGATGAAACCACTTGTTCCAATAATCAAGCTGGGTATGAAGCTTTGATTATGAGACTTGAAATACTTACTGATTTACAGGCTCATGTAGTTGACATATTTTGAGATTCTCAATTGGTAATTAATCAAGTAAAAGGAGTCTTTAAATGTCAAATTGTAAGTCTATTACCATACTATGTTGTTATTATACATTTGCTCTCCCAATTCCAAGTGGCCAATGTAACTTACATCCCAAGATTCATGAACCACAAGGCCAATGATGTGGCTTAGAAGGCTTCGAATTTCAAAAGAGGAGATAATACTCAAATAGATATGAGTCAAGCGACAAATCAGAAGCTATTACCACCTTTAGCAGGAAGATATATATTGGTACAAGCTAATCAAAATGACTTGGAAGAACAAGATTGGAGACATCCAATCATTCAGTATTTAACTGGCCCTTCTTCAAAGGCCAGTAGAAAGCTGAAACTACAGTCAATGCAATTCATAGTATATAGGAATGCTATTTACAAAAGAGGAGCATATGGTCTTCTATTGGAATAACTAGGACCAAAAGAGACATTGACTGCCATGGTTGAGGTACACGAGGGTATTTGTGGTGATTATCAGCTTGGTGTTCATATGAGATGGTTGCTTCGAAGACATTCTTGTTATTGGCCAACCATCCTTAAAGATTGCATAAAGTATGCAAAGAGTTGTCAAGCATGTCAAAGGCATGGCATGTTAAGGCATGTTCCAATAGCTGATTTACATACAGTAGTAAAGCCTTGGCCATTTAAAGGGTGGGCAATAGACATGATAAAAAAAAATTACCCACCTTCTTCGAAGTAACATTGTTTTATTTTAGTAGCCATAGACTACTTTACTAAGTGGGTTGAAGCTAAGACTTATAAGATTGTGGATCAAGCAAAGGTGATTGACTTCATCAAGGAGTTAATCTATAGATTTGGTATTCCACAGACCATAACTGTGGGCAATGAGATTGTGTTTTATGGAAAGCCAGTAAAAGCTCTTGTAGCAGAATATGGAATTAGCCTTGCCAATTCCACTCCTTAAATGGTCAGGCAGAGTCATCTAACAAATATTTGAAAAAAAAGATGCAGAAAGTTGTGGAAGACAATCCTAGGGATTGGCACAACTTGTTATTAGATGTTTTATGGGCTTATAGAACCTTCTAAAGGTCAAGTATAGGACTTACTCCCTATGCCTTAGAATATGGGCATGATGCAGTGCTTCCTTCGGAGATCAAATATTAAGTCCTTGAGGGTGGAATGCAAAGACCATCTAAATACTGATCAATATCACCAAAGCATGCATCTAGTGTTAGAAGGTGTGAATGAAGCCAAAGTTTTGACATTAAATAATATCCTTTTACAAAAGAAAAAGGCAGCTAAAAGTTATAATAAAAGGGTTTAACACATCAGCTTTGATGAGGGAGACTTGGTTTGGAAAACAATACTTCCAATTAGGGCTACAAACGAACCAAGCTATTCATGAACAGCTTGAGCTTAGCTCATTTAAAGCTCGACTCGTTTACTAAATGAATGAGCTCGAGCTCAATTTTTAGGCTCGTTTATTAATCGAGCTGAGCTCGAGTAACCCTATGCTCGGCTCGATAAGGCTAGTGCACATAAAAATAAATAAATTAATATTTATTTTTAATAATATATTAAATAAATTTTCAATAATCTATTTTATTTTTTATTTATATTTGGTGTTTGTGTAAATTTACATATTTGATTGATGAAGTTTATTATTAATATAAGTATTATTATAAATTTTATGTATTTTTTTTTTTTATCTTAATAAGTAAACTAATTTAATTTTTTTTCAAGCTCAAGCTCGAGCTCGAACTTAGCTCGTTTATGTAATCGAGCTCACTCGAGTTCAACAAATATTTGACAAGCCGAGCTTGAGCTCGATTTTTGAAGCTCGACTAGGGCTTGGGTCGAGCTCGAGCTCGACTAATTCTTAATAAATGAGCTTGAACATTCAAAAGCTCAACTCGACTCAGCTCGTTTGTAGCCCTACTTCCAATAGGAATCAAGAACCACAAGTTTGGCAAATGATTACCTAATTTGGAGAGACTATACCAAATCCATACAGTCTTGCCTGGAGGAGCCTATCATTTGAAAATTTTAAATGGATATGTGCATCCCAAGAAAATTAATAGAAGTATTTGAAACCTTAGTACCCAACTATATGGGAGGTACAAGGAGTTTGAGATACTATATGGAAACATTAAGTAAAGACAAAAAACACTTGTGTAAAATAATAATATTTCATTTCATAAAAATTTAAGTATATTGTGCCACAAATTTGCCCAAAATTCATTACAATGTTTCAACTGTTCCCTTACAATAATCTCTCTGTTTTGAAGTGTTGTGAACAGCTGTATGTGAGTATTCATCTCCTTTTTGCGGCTTGATCTCCCCTGGTGTAAAGTATGCAGCCTCTCTGCATTCTGCTCCAAAGCTAGATTAACTGTTACTAGCTCCTTCTCCAATTTTGCCTTCCTATGTAAGAGTTGAGCTTAAAGTTGTGAGGTAGAGGAGTGTTTCCCCTTTAGCACTAAAACTTCAGAATGAATGTGGGAAACAAACTCCCTGTCCTTTAAAAACTCCTTCTCTACCATCTTAGCCATTTGGCAGATCTTAACATAAAAGTCAATGATTACTGCTGCTTGGGTTAAATGGCTTTTAAAGGCAATATTAGATTGTTTGAAGAGCTGGTAACACTTAAAAAATCCATCCTTGATAATTGGTTTCTTTAAAGCCTCGAATGGAATCCTCAAGAAGGTCCTCATCAACTCTAAGCAAATGCCCAAATCTACATGAGGAAGGGAGATGGACTCAGCAGTAGCAAAGCTTTTAATTATCTCCAGTAAAAAGTCAGCCAAGTCTAGTGGCCTAGTATCACTGGCGGTTGGAAGAGTTGGTGTAGATGTATCAAATAAGCTCGCCAGTTGGGCTTCGAAAATATCTATCTCCTCTTCTAAAAAGAGTATTGCAAAAAGACCACTTGTGGAAAGAAATGTTAGAAGAATTGGTGCAAGAGAATGGGATGAAGATGTCTGTAGCTTGCTTTTTGTGCTTCTCGGAGGGGTTTAGTCTCATTGGATATGATAGCCTTACAGTTTGGACTCCCGTGATTTTGAATCTGGTTTCACAAGTACAATGTGAAACGGATAAACACAAAAGAGTCCAAGTTCGGCAAATCACTTTAGAAAATTGATTTTGAATCAAGGATGCCAAAAATGGACTACATTGCCAGATTTCAGAGTCGCCGCCTAAATATTTTTAGGAAATTTAGGAAACCTGTGACTCGTGCCAAAGGCCACTTGTTCATCATCACCAAAGCATCTCGGCTCAGGAACTTAGGTATGAGAGGGGAAAGTCATGAATTGAGCACTCCACTCACCCAATCAAAGATTGGCCTCTACTAATCATGATGTGACTTTTATTTACATTATATGTTCTTATTCCAATATTAATGCTAACTTACTAGGTGATGCACACGAGTGTAGATTAATTCACAAAAGTTAGAACGCTTTGATTTCATTTTTGTTTCGAAAAGTGTTTGAATATGTGCCACTTGAAAAAATGAACTCACATGTACATTAACCAAATCATCCCAACTTTAAGCGAAAAAGCTTTCATCCACCGGCATTCAAATATATATATCACCTAAGTACTTAGCCTCATGGTATTATGCATGATATGGCAACAATCGCATGCATGCAATATGCTAAAGCACAAAATGCTTACCTAGTACTCCGAGGTGGGCCAAAGAAGATAAAATAATTAGAAGAAATGCATGCTCCTCAACAATGCAATATGACTAATCCAACGCATACGATATGCAACAACAGGCTCGATTACTAGCATGGCATGTAAGTCAATTCAAGGTATGCAACGAAGCACATATTTGAGTAAGGAATTTAATTTTGACATTGATTAGCATGATGAGTCGAACCCTTATACATACACTTATACATACAAAAATGGATATAAGTCATGGCAATGACATGAAATCAAAATATGATGCTACCATTATAAGCAAGTAAATAAAAGAGAGAAAGAAATGGGGGTTGAAAAACAAACACAATATTACAATTTTGCCCTCATGCAAGAGGGTCCGAATGAATCTCCTAATTAAACTAACTATTACAATACCAAATAAATTAGCTACACTAACTAATTATTACAAATTGAATGAATCTAATTAATTAATTACAACACGGAATTTAATTAACTAAGTAACTAGCTATTACAAATTCAAAGCTAATTAATTAATTAATGAACTAAGTATTACAAGTGGTACAACATACTACAATTAGCATTAACTTGCCGAGCCACGGGAAACGAAGAATCGCTTATGCATGAACACAAATGCCAGAACTGTTCTATTTTGCAGTCAGAAAAATAACTCGTTTTCACCCCAGCCTCTACTCTGTTCTTCCATGAAAATGGAATTGTCTACATAAAATAAAATGGTCGGCTGGCTTTGGAAAGTGGTTGGTCGGATGGACAGGTGGCCGGTCGGCCACTGTTTTGGGGGTCTGCCCTGCTGCAACAGAAAGGAAATAAAGCACAAACAAAGTGTTTCTAGGTAATGTTTGTCCTCTCTGCCTCTCCCTATCATGAAACAGATCAAGGAAGGGGTAGACTCGATTCGCAAACCATCAACTGACGCAAACTCATTGCATGATGATCTATGAATCAATGGGACATAGTCTCAATGACATGAAATGAAAGACCAACAACATCTCTTTCCTATCATGGAGTCATCTCAAGGAAAGGGGTGGACATTGCTCCTTGAACCATTAACATCACTTGGAGTATGTAATGATTCAAGGCTCAATAGGTTCACTTAACGTCTGATTGAACCCAAACTAATTTTATTACTCTTGTTACTATTTTAGTCCAATTTTATTAGCCCTTTTTAATTACCTTTCCATTCTTTAATCATTTTGGTCCAAAAAATGAGAGTTATGTTCACTAATGAAAAGAAGTGTTAAACAAAAAGTTGTTTTTGACATGAGAGAGATGTAATGCCCTAGTAATGAACCTCCAAAGAGATTAAACCATTAAGCATGGAAGGTCTCTTTCATATGCTTGAACAATTATTGTTTAAAACAACTCTTACAAATAAAAAATAAAAAAAAAGAAAACCAAGAAATGAGGGAGGTTGCGGAAACTATTAGTACAAGTGTGAGAAAATGTATGAAAGCTATGAAAATAAAAGCTATCAACTTAAATAGATTGGTGTCTAAAGCCTAAACCACCAAACCTATGAGAATTACAACACTACAAGCATACTATGCAAAGCATAAATGAAATAAACACATTAAAACAATCCTAAAAATAGCAAAATAGTGCTGGAAATACTTTGAAAAACCCAAGAAAAGTAAACAAAATAGGAGAGAATTGAAGCTAGTAAGCAAGCCTAAGGAGGGGTGGCTAACCCCTTCACTTTTTGGACCTCAAAACCACATATTTTAGCCCCTTAAAACTCTGAAAAATAGTGGTCAAAAGTTGATAAAGAAGTGGGAAACACAAGGACAAAAGCTTATGGAATAAGGTTCAAAGAATGATGGTTAACCCTTCCACCTTTGGTAGCTTTAAGTCACAAGTTTCAGCCCATAAAAACAGTCCAAAAATAGTATGAAAACAGCAAGAAAAGAGAAGGAAGAAGTAGTGTAAAGATGGCCAAAGTTATACCTCTTGAAGAGGAGCTACTCTTTGATTCACAAACCAACAAGTGATCATCCTCAAGAGCTGAAATTTTAGCTCAAGAACCTCAGCAAGGAGACTCAAAATTTTGGTTTAGGAAGTGTATAGAGAGTGTGTATATATTGCAGGATAAAGAGGGAGAATGCTTAGCAAGTTTTGAAGTCTTAGCAAAATTTTCTAACCTAAAATCAAGAGGGGTGAGCTTGTATTTATAGAAAAATAGCTTCTCCAGTCGGAAATATATATATAGAGACGGCTGGTGCAAGGCATGCGCATGGGGGGATAGCTGGTAACAAATATTTGCTCTGTCAGGAAACCTAGCCGGTCAGCCAGGTAGGGGATGGCCGGCCACCATTTTTTACCTGATGGCCTAATGGCCAATAGGCCTCTGGGTGGTTAGGTTTGCAAAAATTAGGTTTTAGCTCAAAGGGGGTGCAAGGTTTTTAGGCTTTGAAACTCAAAACCAAGGCTCCTCGCTGAAGAAGTCAAACATTTGCACAACTCAGTAATATTTCATCATCGAGTGTTCAACCTGAGGCGCCTAAATCTTAAGGGCGGTCAAAAATGGGGTGTCTACAATGTCTCAGCAGCACCCATAGTCCTAGCCAACAGTAAGTCTAAGGAAGTGGGACTGGAGCTGGGCAATAAAGGAAGCATTGGTGTGCTATTAGTGCCATCCCTAGAAATACCAACTGCCACCGAAGCAGGGGTGGAAATCAAAGTACTCTCAGAAAACAAGAGGGCTGCCAGGACTTTGGGAGATATGGAGGTACGTAGAGGTAAGGCAATTGTCGCCAGGGAAAAATTAAGAAGCTCAGCAGTGCCATGGATAGGAGATGAGGATGAGAAAATGATTGGCATATCAGGCCTCGAAGGAATTGAAGAGGTAGATGCATGGAATGCAGAGATAGGGATTGAGAACATTGTTTATAGAGGCTCTACACTAATTGGAGAACTGGTATCTTCTTTTCCTCTTGCTTTTGCAACCTTTAATCTTGTGGAGTGCAGGTGAGGCCTCTCAATTCCCCCCAGAAAGGAAGAAGCTGGCATTGAAGATATAAGAGACAGGCTAGTTGCTTCTGCATTTCAAAAGCAAGAAGAATAAAGGCAATGCTGATGTGAGGGATATGAGGGGAAACATCATTAAGGATTAAAGAAAGTTACCAACAGTTGTAGTAGTGGTAACTGGAGAGTTGCGAAGAGCATGATGTTTTGTAACTTGACTTTTTCTTGTAGCGTTCTTTTGTGTTACCTCAACAGTAGCAGCCTCCTCTTTCAAAACTTTATGTTGCCTCTTCTTCTTTAACCTTTGGAACACAAGGACCTCCTTGGCCTGTTTCTTTTCCACTGCCTGGGTAACTACTTCGTGAGCAAAGTCCATGATAAGTTTGGCAGTGGAAGAGGCTGGCCTTTTCTTTATTTTCAAGGGAGACTCTTCTTTCTCTTCTTCCTCTTTTTCTTATAGGGAGACCCCAAAGGCCTCTTCCACTGGCTCAAGTTTTATTTAGGCCTTTCTCTTCTTCAACTCCTACTGTTTACTCTTCAATGTGATCGAGGCTTATGCTTGCTGAAGCGAGACCTCTTGCAAAGCCTCTATGACAATAAAAAGAAATGCTGACAGTGATAAAGGTATAAAGGAAAGGGAATGAAGGCAAAAGAATAGGCAAAGCATGTACCTTTCTTGGTGACAGCCCTAGTGATTCTGAGTGTAGGGCCTAAAACAGCAGGAGTAGAAGCAATGGTGATGCCAACCTCTATGGTTTTGGCTTTCACACCTTGGGTTAGCACATCCAACTCTTTTAATAAGTCCAAGGTGGGAGTGGCAAGACACACCTCCATGTTGGTTGACCACCAATCTTGAAACCTTTTCATGACCCCACTATGACCAATGAAAGACACAAACTCAAAGCTAGTGGTATCCTTTAAAACCTTGATTGTTGCTTCATCTAGCCTGAGCCTTGAAACCTTCAAGTTTTTGGTGTCGAGGCCAGAGTTTGAGAGGCTACAGAGAGGGACTGGGATCCCTTAAGTAAGCCCAAATTGCCTTGCGAATTGAACAGGGCAGTAAACCTCAACAATGCATTTGTAGGCCTTGGGGTTTAGGGTACCAATGAAGAGCTCCCTTGGAACTAAAATTGACGCCCACATCTCCTTATGATTAGGTCTGGAGCATGTGGTGTCAGCCAAGAAAGCCCTTAGCCATGCTGGCCCCATATTGATATCGAAAGGGCAGAAGAAAGAAGAGCGAATGGAGGTTGAGAGCCTATGGAAATAAGAAAAGTATTAGGCAAAACTGGAAGGGTTTAAGGAAACTCTGGCATACTTCTCTCCATAAGCGGTGGGCCCTTGCACCAAGAATTTCAAGCAGCTAAAATAGAAATCAGTAAAGTAAGCAAAAATCCAAAGTTGGAGAACCCAAATAGGGCCTCCTTGATTGGGTTCTAGAGGCCTTTCACAAAATTAGGAGCAAACCCTATATACATGGCCTAGAACATAAGGGGCCAAGGCTATTCTCTTCTTCGAAGCCAGAGCCTTAGCAAGAGAGATAAATTCAGGCATTATTTTTTCGGAAGAGGTACAAAAAAAAAACTTGCAAAGCCAATAAAGAATAAAATAAAAGAATTCTCGATCTGTCACAGGACCTTCCTTATTGTTCTCAGCTTCTATAAACTCACTATAAGAAGGATTTGAAGTAGGAACAGAGAAAAAAACCGTAAGGTCTAGGTAATTAGGACCAAAGGGGTAACTAATAGGTGAGAGCCCTAGAAGATGGCACATATCAACAACGGTGGGGGCCATCATACTACACCGGAATTGAAGAAAGCTAAAAGCAAAGTTCCAAAAACAAAGAGCAGTTAGGATAAGGAAGGGGTCTTCAGGAATTATGAACCTGAAAATTCGAAGGGCATCAAGAATACAGAGGTCCTCTAGGTCTTGCCTCCCGGCTTCAATGACCCTATCATACCATTCCTCCAATTCTATCTTCAATATGGACCAACAACGATGAGGTCGAGAGGTCCTCTAACCTCCCTAGTTGAACTTCCCCTCATAAAGGAGGTAGTGATCCTCCAAGCGTGGGTACAAGGGAGGAAGTGCAGCAGAAGACTCAATGACAATAGGGCCAAGAACATACTCCCCATTCGCACTGTTGCGGGGACGAAATACCTTCCATCAATTGCACTACGGCCCTCATCTATACATCTCCTCAAATCCACTGAAGGACGAAGACGTTCGACGACTGGTAGGTTTGCAGAGGAAGAAGTAGCCATTGATGAGAGTTAAATAAGGGATTGAAGTAGTAAAAGCAAGGGTAGGGATGAACAGGAACTAAAGTAAGAACATGGGTGAGTAAGAGTGGGAGTAAGAGTTAGAAATGGACAATTGAATAAGTAAGAGCGCGAAAATTAAGGCTTTATATCTTCTTGTCTTAAATTGCCCATTTAACCTAACGTGTCAAGTAGTTCCAAACTATTTGGGTTTTATTTGATCTATATGGAGTTAGGACCCATTTAACATTTCGAAGGTCTTAAGAATACATTTTTTGGACTTTCTACCAAATAAATTGCCTTTGAAGTGGCATTCTACTACCTATAGAGGAAAGAAGGTACGCTTTGAAATGCTTGACTTGGCTTCGAAATAAATGGGTTGCTTCGAAGCCAATATTTGCTAGTATGTTAACGAGTTTGAGATCAAAGATATGCATATTAACAAATACATATCATGTAATTGGAAGCAAGAAACCCATATTTTATTAGATAAATAAATAGTTACATTGGAGGACCTACTTGAGTACATTCTCAATTTCATAAAAGTAAGGAATGGAAAAGGTTACAAGGTCATGGAACTTATTCCAGCAAAATTCAATGAATGTATATTTTCTCTCCAACCTTTCTTCAATCCTATCTAATTAGGACCGTTTCAGCTAATGTGCCCTTACTTGATGAAAAAGTTGTTGGGCCTTCATCTCAAACTCTGTCTGCTTTAGTGCCTTCTCCACCTCGTCCATCCTATCCATGTTAGCATCTTCTTCATATGTTGAGTCATTGTTCTTGAAGTCTTCGTAGTCTTCAAGGAGATTCTCTGCTTCGTGGGTTTGAATATGTATGGCAGAGATCTGTTCCAATGATTCGCTGGTGGCCAGGGCATTTTTATGCCAGTTGAGCAGGACAGGAAGTTAGTCCAAGAAGAGGTGGAGTTTTGCCTGAGCTACTAGATTAAGGATCACAAGCCTAGAGAAGGTTCTTGTAGGGAGTGTCATCTTGAAGCACTTCAAAGGTCAAGTGAGAGAAGGCAGCAAGCAAAGTCTGGGCTTTATACTGCTAGTAGGTAGTGGGTAGAGCTGGGGCTTGGTATGGGGCAAATTGCCGGTCTTCAAAGAGGGTGAGTTTCAATTACTCAATCCAGTTAGGATTATGAGGAAAGAGAGGTGCAGTTGGGTCCATTCTAAAAGAAAATGGAAATTGGGGCTCATTCACACACTCTAGCTAGTCAGAAGAGCAGAGTTTTGCCTTCTTGGCCAAATGTGAAGGACTCAGTCCTAGAGCTTCGATTAGATTGGGAGTCTTCCGCACTATTTGTGTTGAGGTATACCATGCTGAAAGTAAGTAGTCTTCCAGGCAGCGAAGGCGATCAAATGGTACGTAAGGATATACCACTGAGTTGTGAGAAGAAGGAAGAACCAAAGTAAGGTCATCGAATTCAACAAATCTATGGTAAATTCGCTCCTTTGTCTAAGGTTAGGATCACTACTAAAAAAGAGAGTTTTTTAGTCAGCAGCGTGCCGTCACAAATAGCATATTTGCTGACGGAAAAAGTTTTTACACCGGCGCTGCGACGACAACTCAAGGAGCAAAAATGGTCGGTTCGCAAAAGGTTTTGAGTCAGCAAGTTGCCAACACAAAAAGTTTCAATTTTTTGAGACGATAAGTTGTCGACCCAAAAAGTGGTTAAATGTTTTTAAAAATCTATCCGATGATTTCCTCATTGAGGCTCCTAAGATTTGAACCCACTTCATCCAGGTAACTTGAACCCAACGTGCCACACTTAGCCCACTGTACCACAATACCTCTTTTTGATTCTAAACGAGATGTATATTATTTATAGTATATACATTCAATATTAATATAAAAGTATATGTATAAACAAATACATTTATTAAATATAATCAAGTAAATATATATATCTTGAGTATAAAAATAATTTTGTTGTCACGACATCAGTTGTCAACACAAAAAGGTCTAGTTTTTTGCGTCGGGACGGGTTTGCCGACTCAAAAGGTCTATCTTTTGCTTCGATAAATTCAACTGACTCAAGTAATGCTAAAAATATTAATTTTTGTGTTAGCCAACGGTGTCGATGCTAAAGTTTGGTGTTTGCGTCAGTAACTCCATGCTGTCACAAAAAGACTAACTTTTGCGATGGCAAAATCGGCCGACTCAAAAAATTGACTCAAAAGGCTCTTTAATTAGTAGTGGATGGTTTTGGCTAGGTGTCCCAACCAGTGGCTTTTACAGAGGAGGAAATAGCCTCATACCAAGCAGAGACCTTTGGGGTGGATGAAGAGCTTTCGAGATCCATATGAGCAAGTTTGTGTTCTAAAGGTGTGTACTTTGCAAAAGCCTGCATGACTTGTATATATGGAGGAGGGTAAGTATGGCTAATAAATGCATGTGAATTCTCTCAAGGACGGCCATTATTGTCCAAAGCCTCTTCATATGCTTGATCAATGAAGGAGAAGTGTTGATTAGCCATTGGTGATGTATCAGTCTCTTCGTTTGCACAACTAGTGTAAGTGAGGTTCAAGCGTAGGGGGAAGTTCAATGTTTTAAACGTTGCTTGGAGACGGTTATACTTCCAGAGCAATTAATTACCATGTATGTCCCAGAACATAGGCAGTATGCCGCAAGGAAAGCATAGTCCATTGATCCACTAATATCACCAAGTCTTGGTTATATTAGTGCAGGGTTTAATGTTGGCCATATATTTTGTATCAGCCAATCATAGCCACATGTGGTCCATCAGGGGTAATTTGAGGAATTAGTGAAGGTCTCCAATCATCAGAGGACATGTGGCAAATTATATCAATGGCAATGGATCTGCGAAGTACTGGAACAATTGAAAGGAGCAAGGTGACGTGGCTAAACAGTTCTTGGAGGTTTAAATTCAAATTCAAGAGGGAAGCCCAACTACAAGAAGGTGACTTAGTGGAGGCAAATTGCTTGGAGCCATGTTTAATGTTCGTGGAGGTTACTGCGTCAATTATCAACCACTTCAACAGTTATCAGCCACTTCGATGATTATCATCAGAGCATATAAATAAAGGAGAAAGGTGATAGTGAAAGACCCAAAACTAGATCCAGAAACCAATCTATTTTACTTTACATTTTTTCCAGTTCTTTACCTTCCAGCCATTTACTTTCTCGCACTGCATTTTAGTTTCTCAGGAATAGTTCTAAGTTAGTCTGTTCATTGCTATAATCCCATTCGAAGCTGTGGAAGTGCGAAGGTACAATTGTAAACACTTGTTTACTTAATGAAATCTATTTTCTGATATTGTTCTCTCCCTCCTTTCTCGCACTGCATTTTAGTTTCTTAAGAATAGTTCTAAGTTAGTCTGTTCATTGTTGTAATCCCATTCGAAGCTATGGAAGTGCGAAGGTACAATTGTAAACACTTGTTTACTTAATGAAATCTATTTTCTGATATTGTTCTCTCCATCCTTTTACTATTGTGATTAGTTTTTCTAAATTTTCTCCTAAAATAAGCCACCAATAAAAGTCCTTTTTATTGAGACTAAAAGAATTTCAAAGCAATTGTCTGATCAATTGATTGGCATTTATTATTTTTGTAAGAACTTATTGATCCTCACTGACACCCTCAAATTACATTTTTTATTTTCGAAAGCCAAAAAAGCCAACAACCTCGTTTGGCAATTACATATTTTAGCCAAAAAGTTAAAAGTCATTATAAATTGTTATATCACTCTCTCCACTCTTCTGCATATATTTTTCTTAAAAAGCTAAAAAGTTACTAAGATTTAAATTCAGAATTTTCTAGCTATGAACCTAGTTATAAAATTATGTAAAATCGCATTATGATCTTGATTCAATAATTTATTATTATTATTATATAATTGATAATTTGACTAAAAATTCTATGATTTGATCTATGAGCCTCTCTGAACGATTCCACTTTGGATCTCATTTTTAATAACATTAGTGATAGTTAAGGAGGCAAAATGAATCAAATTAGTTTGACTCATATTTAACTTGTCAAAAACTTGTTATGTAAACAAAATAAACTTAAATTTTAATTTTCTAAACTAGACTTGATAAGCTTATATACATGTAGAACATTATAAAACATTAAGTTATTCGAGCTTGGCTCGATTGAAATCTGTTTGAAATCAAATTGAAAGATAAGTAAATTAAATATGAACACATGTATAAAATTTATTAAGTTTTGAAATTCAACTATAATCACAAAAATAAATAAAGTAAATTCAAAATTAACTTGAGTAACTATTTATAGGGGTACTTACCAATTAGTCCTATTCACTAGACTTATTTACCTACAGGTCCTAACTAATAAATTTAACACTATAAAAATAAGAGAGTGATAAATTTATCACTAAAAATTTATTCATAAAAACAAAGAGACTGATAAATTTATCACTATAAATTTATTCATAAAAAAAAGACTGATAAATTTATCTTTATCACTTAATAAATTTATCAAATAGGACTTAATGGGTATTAAGTCTCCAAAGTATGACCTATTGGGTAATAAGTCTCCAAAATAGGACCTATTGGTAGTTTACCCCTATTTATAGTCCTATTGTTAGCGGATTTGGGGAAGCTATTTTCAAGACACTACAAGAAATTAAGATTTTAGTGATAAAATTATTTTTTTAAGACAATACTTTTGCCGTCAAAAGTGTTATTATGTTATTTTTAGCAACAAAATTGAACATTTAGTGATAAATTACTAACATTTTGAGACCAAAAGTTTTGTCTCAAAAAATAAACATTTTGTGAATCCAATTATTTTGTCATTAAAAATATATTTATTAGCGATATTTTCAAAATTTTATCCCTAAAAGCTCTTCTTTTTTCTTTTTTTTTTTTCATTTTTCGGGACAATTTTTTAACAACTGTTCTCACGATAACTAAAATTAGTTCATAAATATTTTTTGTAGCAAAATTTATATTTTTAGAGATAAAAAAATAAAGAAAAAAACTTATTTTCTAAAACTCTTATGTGTTGTACTGAGGATAACACACATGCTTATAAATTATAGGAAACCATATTACTATGGGTAAATTACATAGATTTGTGTCTGCCCTTGTGATTTGAAGCTCAAATGACTAAATGTTATTCTAGAAATCAACACACATTGGTGATCATATGAGTTTTAAATATTGATTTGAGAGTGATAAGTGACTAGCTTTCAAAAAATGTTATTTGACCATTCTATGATAAACATCATTCTATATGAATCATTAGCATTTTTCCTTTTATCTATAATGCTAATGATTGGCCCTAGGACACTTGGTGAGATATAATTAATGATCTATACCAACCAAGTTTAATAGCCACTGTGAGACCATGAAATATCCTCTCACATGGATGTTGTGGAGATCCAACGAAGAGAAGAGCTGCACCCCTATAGATCTGCAATGAGGAACATAGTCGGTGCCACCCAACCGGGGTTGCCGGCCGGGAGTACTCCGATGATGAAGTCAGTCCCTGAATCAAGAAATAGTGTATATCTATATTAGAAGGGGTGTGTGTGTGTGGTGGAGGGAGAACAGACATACCTTTCACTTGGGATGCCCCCCCTTTATATAGATGGGGGGTGTGATATTTAGTTGGGCTAGACCTTTGTAGGCTTTGTTTGGGTTAGGCCCAATAAGCTAGTACCTATAATTTTCTGGCTCCCACAATTGTCCCAAAACTTTCATTGTCTGCGATAGAAGGAATGAGAGTTTTTTCTTGCCAAGTTACGCTGTTCAAATAGCTGTTAGGTTTTTTTGATAAAGAACACTTTGGATAAATGAATAAAATGTATGAATGGATGACTGCATGTATGCTTAAATGTATGTATAAATGTACGTATGTCTTGAATGTATGTATAAATGCACGTATGTCTTGAATGTATGTATAAATGTATATATGTTGATCATAAAATGAGGGGGGTTGAGCTAAAACCCAGAAAGGAATACAAACAAATCATAACAATGGGCCACGGTATTGTTACCCCCGGACAAGGGCTGTAGGCCGCGGTATTATGACCCCTGGGCGAGGGTGTAGGCCGCGGTATTCTAACCCCTGGGCATGGGTGTAGGCCGCGGTATTATAACCCCGGGCAAGGGTGTAATATATTGTCGAGTGTAAAGATTGCTTCCAAATATGGACTTTCATGCCGAGCTAGAAATACCTCTATATGTCGAGCACGGAAATGATTGCCTGAATCAAGTAAGACATTTAAATAAAGTAGATATATCAATCAAAAAATGGACCACGGTATTATTACCCCCGGGTGAGGGTGTAGACCTGCGGTATTATAACCCTTGGGTGAGGGTGTAGGTATAGGCCGCGATATTCCCGGGTATGGGTGTAGGCCTTTGCTGATGGTGCTCCACGCCGAGTGCGAAGATTACACTGTACTCGGAGACTTTTACTGATTTTAAGTGGCGACCGAGTGCCAATATGGCAAGGACTTTGAATAATGTATCATATACCGAATAAGGTGGACATGTTAATCACCAATAATATTGCTCCGCTTGTATGGAATTGCCAAGTAGATATTGGGCCAACTATTTAATTGCCGAGTTGCTCGGTTTACGTTTAGTCCGAGGTAGACTTGCCCCATTGCTTTCAAATGACAGGTGTTAGTCGGAAGGAATGTAGATTCCCATTGCCCTATGTTGCAGGGAAGATTCGACTTTGGTAAAATGACGGTGCGCAAAAATATGCAAACTGCCGACTGCCAAGCGTGTAATGTATTGCCCCAAAACAGGCGCTTGCTTCAAGCTGTGTGAAAAGGAGCGGGAGTTTGTAACTCAAGTAAACGTCGTTTGTAATGTTTGCACCAAGTTCGCCGAGTATGCATGCATATCAAAGGTGCCGAGATGATGATTGGTTGATGTGCCCCAATTGGAAAGCGGAAATTTGACTGATGTCCCAGTGGGCAATTGTTTTGCCAAATAATGTTGTTAGGCGAATAAAGTTGCCGAATACTGTGGCCAATGTTGCTGCATAAAGTTTGACAATGCATAAAGTTGATAAATAATGTTGTTTAGCCGAATAAAGTTGAAGCACGGCCGAATAATGATCATGCATAATGTTGAATTAATAATGGTCGAATAATCTTGCCGGGTAAAGTTGATGCACTGCCGAGTAACTAGTGTCAAAACATCGGTGTCCATTTTCACTTGGGTCGCTGATTGTGCTGATCGTTTGGTCGGCAATTTTTCTTAGTTTTCGCGGTGTGTCGGCATTCCTTCGGAGTTGGATTTGCTAAGAACTTGGCTGGCAATGGTTGCCAATTTGGTGAAGTTGAGCTTCTTGTCCAACGTATATTTGCCCCATTGCTTTTGAATAAGATTTGTTATTCGGAAGGAATAAAATTGACTTGGGCCAAAATTGTCGAGTAGGCCGATAATGATTTGAAACGGATACCGTGCCCTTGTTCGGTGCCGTGGCGAAATCGGAATGAAGTCGAGACAAAGTAGGGTGCTTTGGTGAGATCGGAATCAAATCTGCATTTTATGTGTAGTTGTATTTATTTATTTATTTATTTATTTATTTTTGTTATTATTATTATTATTTTTTTTTTTTTTTTTTTTTTTTTTGCGAGCCGAAATTGCATATTCTGACTGTACGGATGGACCCAAATATGCCAAATAGTTGGAAAGGACTATTGGATCGCTGTGATCAGACTCCTGATGGCGTAATTGTAGCCAAAATAGAGTAGATGGCTCAGATCGGTTGAGAACTGTGTGCCGCAAAGCACGGGATAACTTCTCTTGCATGGTTTGCTAGTTCGTCGTCCTCAGAAAATTTGTCAATTCTGGGCAAACTTTGATTGGCCCGTACGGCGTCATTTTAGCTCCGATTTCGACGCGGTTTGTTGCGTTGGACTCGTCTTAATGAGTACTTCACATTGGTATGGTCAAAACTTGAGTTTGATAGCCTTTGAAATTTCAGTTTTCGGCATGGGTGATCCGTTTCACAACTTTCGGCAGACTGGGATTGCTTCTTGGCTCCTCGGGTTGGTGGGTTTGGAATCTTTAAGCCGATGCAAATCCTGTGGTATGTTCAGATGTGGATTTTGGCAAGCCGAGGTGCTAATTTTATGCCGAGGTATTAGTGCCGAATAAGTATAACGTTGCCAATTATTTGATGCGGAATATTGCGCTGGTCATAGAATGTGCCGAATAAGATGCCGAAGCCGAGTTGATCATATGCATGCAGCATTCATAATGCCGATGAACTCTGTTGCCGAATAAGTTGACTGTTGTTTAGTCGAAAATGTTGCCGTATAAAGTTGACAAAATGTTGTTAGCCGAATATCGTAGATAACGGGACGGGATTGTCCGATGTTGTGCATGACCTATGGACGGCCGACTAGTCTTGCAGCCGAGTAGTGTTAGCTGCCGGGTAAGTTGCCGAAGCCAAGATCTGTAGAATAATGTTAATATGCAGTTGATAATAGGCCGAGTGATATACCAAATCGCAGAGGATAAGCAATACAGTATGATGTTCTGCCGAGTATTGTATAATTGAGTTGATAAGAAATGCACAAGCCGAGATGTTAAAGCCGAATAAGTTGTCATTGCTAGACGATGCGGCGTTGATATTAATATGATATGCCAAATTGAAATGCCGAATAGATTGTGAGTTTGCAGTTGTTGATATGCCGAATATATAAGCCGAATAAATGACCAAAGTAGCTTTGGAGCTTTGCCGAGCAATTGCCTATGAGTTCTCAGTATTGTCGAGTAACATGTCTGTGCCGAGCGCCAAAATAATGTGCCGAATAAGAAATGTTATAGCGTAATTTTTGCCGAATAATTTGCTAAGGAATGTTGTCAATCCGTGTAGTAATGGGTTAGTTTAAACACTGGTGTTGGCGATACGTTGATTTCCACGGCCATCCTCTTGGTGCTTGTCGAGCTTGACCCAATTGTTGATGCCGAGCAATACTCCTCTTGGCTTGCCGAGGTGCTAGTGTTATACTAAGGAGCAGCGCCAAGCTTTGTGGTCGGTTCAGGAAGTGCCGAACGTGTTGTTTATGAGGCCAATAATAGAGCTTTCAAATTGCTAAATACAAGCTCCAAAAATTAGTTGGGCAAAAAGGAATGCCAAAGAGAGTGAATCAGTCAAATGCAACATATTCTCATAATCTCAAGAAGTAAATTACTTAAAGTAAATGGGACCAAGGAGAAGGAAAGCAATTACTAGGCCAACACACTAGCCGAATAGTCCGAATGTATATTAATAGCTGTAACCTTAACCAAGAACACATCTTACAAGTGGAGTTCCTAATTAGCTTCATATATAGCCGGTTAAAAGATGACCATAAATTACTATAATAACTCATGAAATTTTTCTAGAGAGAGAGAGAGTAAAGACCCAGCCAGGATTTAATGACAATATCTTTTACATACACATATCAATGCAAGTCAATATTAATATTTATGCAAATAGTTATTATTTTACAACAAATATTATTTTCATGCACATGATCAATAGGTTCTGAACAACATTTGTGCGAGTTCAAGAAGTTGGTATCTATTCGGCATGAACTGGCAAGTTGATGGGCCAAAGGCGACGCCGAATACGGAATATTGCCGAATAATATGAGGCGTATAGATGGCCTCAGTTTGACCAAATTTTATTCTTATATTATTATTATATTTATATATATAAGAGTATGTGTATATATTTATATTTTTATTGGCATTAACCCGAGCCGTATAGATTGGCTCGTATTCTCGCAGTCTATGGAATCAAAAATGTTAAATTACCTATGAGTGCAAAGATTACGCTAACAACCGGGATGATTACCGAAGCAACATAAAAATATATAAAGCTTCCAATAAAGAAACAATTCCTAAATAAAGAAACAATTACAGGCGTGGATTGGGCAGAGCCACCCTTTGTACGATGCCGAAATGAAACTCCCATAAACAAAAGTCTAAAACCCAGTTTTAGAGAGAGAAAGTGAAAATGCTCTGTTTTGATTTTGTTCTTGTTGGTTTTAGCAGGCAAAAATTGATATTCAAAAAACAACACTCCAATGTACGCTTACTTACATCACAGATAGATATAATATTATATGTACGGAGATATGCATATTGTGAATCAAGTTGAATCAAAATAAAAATGAGACCCAGCCGTGGGCCGTATTACTTGGGATTGATTTTGCTTTTGTCGAAAATGCACTAACCTCAAAGCAACCCGTATATGTTTACTTACATCAGTATATTTGTTGTGTTCTTAGTTGATCTCATTCAGTCGTTCCCACAGACGGCGCCAATTGTGAGACCATGAAATATCCTCTCACATGGATGTTGTGGAGATCCAACGAAGAGAAGAGCTGCACCCCTATAGATCTGCAATGAGGAACATAGTCGGTGCCACCCAACCGAGGTTGCCGGCCGGGAGTACTCCGATGATGAAGCCAGTCCCTGAATCAAGAAATAGTGTATATCTATATTAGAAGGGGTGTGTGTGTGTGTGGTGGAGGGAGAACAGACATACCTTTCACTTGGGATGCCCCCCTTTTATATAGATGGGGGGTGTGATATTTATTTGGGCTAGACCTTTGTAGGCTTTGTTTGGGTTAGGTCCAATAAGCTAGTACCTATAATTTTCTGGCTCCCATAGCCACATATTGAGCATCCTTTTTATAAAGATGGCTAACCATTGCCCCTAGAACACGAAAATTTTATTAAGGTATAATCAATTATCTACTTTATAAGAAGAAGTTAGTAAATAAATATCTTAATTTCTAATAATTCATTAAACGCGAGATTTGCCAACCACTTGTATTTATTGTAACAATAATTATTATTTTTTATACCAAATATATCTTTTCTTGAAGTATTTTATTTTATTTTATTTTTTTCGAACGATGATGAATACTTCACCAGTAGTATAACATTGAAGGACTAGTTAACAAGTGCCCTTAGGTTATAAGAAGAAAAAAAATCATAATAATAATAGATATTTCAATACTTTTCATTAATTTATAACTCTTTTAAATCTTTCACATGTTTTTAAAATATTTTTCACATATATCCCGCTATTAAACAATGTCTCAAGAACTAGTGTTAGCATGGATCAATAATAACAAACAAAAAAGTTTCCATGTAGGATTTAATGTTGTTCATTTATTTTGAAAAAAATAATTATCATTACTTACAATGTGATTAATTCAAACTACATTAAATGTAGGGAAAATTACCAAGAAGTCTTTTTTGAAAAACGTATAGTCTATTTAGTCCAAGAACCTTTTGTTGATACCCAAAAGTCCTATAACGTTATTCTTCTTCTCTACCTCTCTTCTTCTCTACCTCTTTTGTTCTTTGTGATTTCCGGCAATCGTTGACGAGTAACCATATCTTGCTTCTTCTTTTCGCTTTCCGATATATAGTCGCCGATAGCCGACGACTACCATTGATTGGGATTCACCGGCAACCACCGACCGCCGACTCCTTACTTCACCCTCACTGACGATAAAGAAGATATGTTTTCGACGAAGAAGATGAGTAGATCTATATAGATCTGATGTAGAACATCAGATCTAAGTAGATCTACATCAGATTTGGCTAGATGTAAACAAAAATTAGTTGTCGAAGTACAATCCTCTCTCTATATCCGCATTTCTCCTTCGATCTCTTATTTTATTTTTTTTTACATTTTCTCTGCTATACACTTCTCTTTTTCTGTTCTAATGGAGAAAATTTTCAAATTCTGAACAAGTTGTTTTTTAGTTTTAGTTACAAGCGGTGAAAATTGTAAAATTTTGCAGTTTCAAATTTTTTTGGTGCTAGAATGAATCATGGTATAAAACTGTAAAATTTTTCAGTTTCATAACATTCTTTAGAACTGCAAAATTTTACGATTTCATAACATGTTTTTCAGTTTGATTAATAAGGATAAATGCTTAATAATTTTTGCTTTGAAACTATAACATTTTACAGTTTCAAAACTTACTTTTCAGTTTGATCAATATTGGAGATTATTGCTTAAACCTTACAAAAATTGAAAAATAGCATATGTTTTTTCCATTGTTGCTGTTTTTTGTCGTTTCATTTTTTTTCTTTTTAGTTTATCAATATTTAGTACATTTTGTTATGTTTTTTCGCTCTAATTTCTCCATTTATTCTTTTTTTTTTCCCGGCAATATTCTAGACATTCCGGTGAGTCTCCAATGATGTTCTTAACGTCCAGTGAATATTCTGAACATTCCGGCGACTTCCATTAACATTCTTAACACTCCGGTGAACTTCCGACGATACTCCGGCGACTTCCTGGTGATGTTGAACATTTCGACGAGTCTCCGGTGACCGTTTGACAGAAGTCCGACGGTAGTAAGATGTGACAATGTCTGTAAATTTTTTTTTAAAAAAAAAAAGGATTTTTTGATAACAATTAAAAATATATAGGACTAATTGGTGCAAGTGCTTTATTTGAGGATTAGATGGATCTTGAACTTTGTATATGGGACTTATTGGTAAGTTCCCTTAAATGTAATGAGAATGACTACTCTCCCACCCACTAATGTGGACTAGATAGTCCAGGCTAGGCCATTAGGCTTTCCACATATCTCGCTATGACAATCCTCTCTTTTTTGTAGTTTAGGTCCTTATTTAAAATTATTTATATAAAAACTCAGATTGATCCAATAATTATATCCATATGATTTTATTATTTTAATATTTATAAAAATGGACACTTTATTTCTAAAATTATATTTGTTGTTCATTGTTTTGAAAATAAATATGATAAAATTATGTGGTTACAGTGATTGCATCAATTTGATATTTTATATGAATGATCTAGACATAAGAACCTAAAAAATGAATAAATCATCAAAACAGGATACGTGGAGTGCCCAGTGGGTTGGACTGTACCATATTTCAATCAAAGAACCGAACAGATGTTACAAAAATCAAAACTTTTTAGAACCGAAATCAAATCATTTCAAAACCATTTCACACATGGAAACTATTTCAGAAAATAGAGAAAGAAATAGAACTCTTATTACCTGTGATGAAAATGGTCTGGTCGTCATTCAGTGATCTAGATGTATCTTTCTCTATTCCTTCTGTTCTTACTTTTTTTTCCATGGCAACTTCCAAGGCCATCTCTCTCAGACCACATTGTTTCTGTCTAGGCCACCTCTCTTGGCTTGTTCCCATAAAACGACGGTGGACCCACCATCAAATTAGTCAAACCGGTGGCAGCTTCATCGGTGTGGAGCCCTAGCCCTAGCCCTAGCCCAGCCGCTACTGATGAGTTCCTCTCTGGCATCACCACCACAAGGCTTACAGTTAGATGTTTTGGACCACCGGTGGTATCGGGGATGGTGGTAAGGACATACAGAGTGGCTTGAGGGATTGAGATCAATGACCCATAGATGGGGAAGAGAGAGCTCCTTTAGAGAAACAAATTCAATTTAGGGCAAAAAATGGGAAAATAAGAATATATATATAGTTATTAGCGACTAAAATATTTTTTAGCCGCTGAAAATATTTTATAAATCCCTCTCTCTACAACACCCCTTTCCTGTCTAGTGACCCCCCTCCTCACTGCAACTCCCCCTTTATCGGCGATAGTTTTCCCCAACCTAGCTACTTCTTACATTCACGATGCCTACCTTTGTGACCCCGACCATCGTGATCTCCATCCTCATTACACTTGCTCCACATGACCGTTCTCACACTTTGGCAAGCAACCCAACCACTTACTTTCCTTTACAACTACTCTCACCACCGTTCAAATAACCAATCCAAACAAAAGGTTGGTAAACAATATTATGTAGCCGAACAAAGGGGATTTTCGAACATGGTTGATCAGAGCCGAACAAAGAACATATGTTTGGTTCCACAACCGAACATATTAAAAACGATCAGCTCTATATAGCTGAACGAAGAGAGAGAGAGAGAGAGAGAGAGAGAGAGAGAGAAAAGAAAAAGAAGAAATAGGGGGTTTAGTCGAAGTTAAGGTTTTGAGGGGTGGGCCGCTAGTGGAGAAGAACTGAGGAGGTTGGTGGGGTAGCTGGCACTTGCAGTGTCTAGGTTGGGGTTGGTGACGACACGATCAAAGGTGGTGGCAAGTAGTGGCTGAGATGGAAAAAGGAGTGGCCGAAGCAGGAAAATAGCGGGAAAAGAAGGCTGCCAGAGGAAACAGTGGAAGGGATGAGAGTGCAAAGAAAAGGGATAAAGTTGGGAATATGGTGGGGTGCAAAGAAATAGAAGTGGAGAGCACTTTTGGAAGGTGGAGGGCCAAAGAAATGGAGATCTAAAGGAAGAAAGTAGGGGCATTTAGCAACACTCAGAGCATAAATGTAGTGTCAATGAGTCATCCAAGACTTCGTTGGTAAAATAGGCAGGGAGCTTCACATAAATTCACTTTAAATGTTGTGTCAATAAGTCATCCAAGACTACCTTGGTACAATTATTGGAGAGCTTCATGCATACATAGTTTTTCTCAATTTATATAAATTTGTCTATTTGTATATTAAGGATTAAGAGAGGCCTTAAAGGCCAACTTCTTACAGGGAAAAAAACCTATATCAGACAGCTGTCACTGGCCTTAGAGAACTAAAGAAAGTTTTAAACATACAACTCCCAAAGGAAAGAAGACTGACACTCAGCTATTCCTTACCTTATTCTTAGAGAAAGGGGAAGGTTTGATAAAGGAGCTTTTAAGCCCCGCCTGCACCTAGCACATGAATTCCTCTCTTGAGGCAATCCCAAGCCCATGCAAGAATGACCTCATTGTCATGGAAGCCCTTTCCTTAATATATATAGAATAAAATTAGTTATTCATATATGAATGACAAAACAAAAATAGTGCAACGTGAGAATATGTATACTGTGGTAAGTAGAAATTGTCTCATAGTAGACATGAATAGGCTATTGTGTGTGATTTCCTTTTCTTGAAGTTTCTTTTTTTGGGTGGGTTACACTTCTTGATGTTGATAGTGTGACACAGAAATGAGCTTATTCTGTCATTTACCAAAGGAAGCATTTGAAAAAGAAAAGTCACCCCAAGGAATCACCATATCCTCCTCATGTTCAAGAAGAGATCATTGGGCTGTCGGTGATTCTCAAATCATTTCAATTTTGTACGAATTAAATTAAAAATATATATATATATGTAATATACAATTCTTACCAGAAATTTGATATTTTGTGAATGAAAAGTGTAATATTGGTTTATTCATCTTTCTTTGTTGTACACTTCTAGAAGTTTCTCTTCTATCTACATTCTAAGAAAATTTGTCCAAGGGAATAACAAGTTGAAATCTACTGTATAATGATAATGGATTTAGCAATCTTAAAATTTTAACTCTGCAGGATGCAGCCACTGTTAATAAAATTTGCTTTATTAAATATCCTAAAAAAAATTCGAAATGTAAAGTTGGTTTATGAGATATAAATAAACAAATGAATCAAGATCACCTACTTTGTGTGCTACCTTCCATGTTCCATTACATCTTATTGGTTTATGAGATTGTTCATGTTAGCAAAAGTGATTCGATGAACCAATCAAATTTAATGGAATAGAGAAGATGAACACAAGGGAATTAGTGATGTCAATTCATATGGAATTCAAATATAACTTTTGGTGTTACAAACAAGTTTGAATACATAAAAAAATAAAAAAATAAAAAATAGGAAATAAAAAAATAAAAAATAAAATTCTCTCCTCCACCAAAAAAGAAAAAGAAAAGGAGTAAATTACACTATCACCATTAAATTATGAGTCATTTCTCACTTTGGTTCATAAAGAAAAAATTCTCACTTTAGTACTTGAATTATCTTAAGTTTTGCACTTTGATCGAATTACCAATGACAATAACAATGAAGGGCAGTTTTGTTATTGCAAAAGATAAGTTTTGGCCCTAAACTCAAACCCAAATCTAGCCTGACCTGACCCAAACCCAACGAACACCATCCTAATCTCTCTTTTAGTGTACTTCCTCTCTCTCTCTCTCTAGCATTGTTGTTTCTCATATTTTTTTCCCTCACTCACTCCTTTTTAATTCCACCATTTGCCACCACCAACCTCTCACTCTACCCCTAACACCACCACTACTTCTCCCACATTTTCCTTCATTTTTAATTGTGCCACTAAATCCATTCCTGACCTCTACCTCTCCCTATCCCCTATCCCCTCCTCTTATCATAAAGAGATGACGATGATGATTGGATGACAGTGAGCAATCTTAACAAAGATGAAGATAAATCTAGGCTTGAAGAGGGAAAAGACAACCTAGTAAGAAGTATGATCTAAGGTTTGTAGATCTTGGAGGTGGTGGGTTGTAGAAAGCAATTGGGTGACATTGATGTTGTCTATGGTGATGTTAGTAGGGTGGAGTTGTGGTGGTAGTGATGTAGAGCCACAGTGTTAGGTTCCTTTAGTCTAATTTTCACTATGGTATTTATGGTGAGATGGAGCAGAGGAAAGACAGAAAAGACTTGGCCTTGATGAGATGGTAGAGGTATGGTCATGAGTGGTATGGAGATCTATGGTAGAGTGAAGAAAGGAAGAGATGGAAAAATGAGAGAAAAGTTAGCCAAGAGAGGAACTGGGTACGGAGAGTAATGTTAAGGTGTTGTAGGCTACATTTTAGGTAACGTGGCATGATATTGTTGGACGATAGATGGCTACATATATATATATATTTTTTGTTAGTGTTAACAACTTTTTTTTTTCATATTTCCAATTGCCTTTGGATCTAGGTTGAAATTTTTGTCAGTTAGGTTTCTCCTGTGACGATCGTTCAAAATTGGATTAAAGTGGGAAATGATAGATAGTTTAGGGACCAATGTGGAAAAATCCTTTCTTTAGGGGGGTCAAACTGAGAAATGAGTCATATTTTAGAGGAATTTACTTGAAAGTCAGACAATATCCAAATATACATCAATATAAATACCAAAATCACATATACCGTCATGAACTAATATATAATTTGATTAAATGAAATAACACTTCTTTTCTAATTTTGACAATTAAAATCTTGTAATATTTCAAGCTATGTCAATGTCAACACTTCATCCAATTAGTTGTGTCAAATTCTCTTTTATGAATGTCCACGAGGTGAAAACTATAAAAACTCAACGGCCTTATAAATTGATAGCTAGAATGAGAACATCTTAAACAAATGCACATACTCTAATGAGGATTTTAGGTTGTCAAATTATTTCTAAGAAAAAAATTGGGGCACAAAATGGATGCATGGTTGACATTGACATCTTTGAAAAGCTGCCTAAGCCCCTCAAAGGACGCCAAAATCACATTGAGGACCACAAAACTCCCGCGCACCTATTAGCAAACCAAGCATGAGAGAACCAAAAAGGTATCACACAATTAGGCCGAGGCAATGGATCATGTGTTGTTTTAGTCGGGAGAAGAAAAATGCTAACACCACAAGTATTTGTCGGGCTTGTATTCATTTAAGTTTCTAGTGGATCAATATTCATGGTTTCTGAATAAGTTTCCTTCTTTTGAACTTCAATAGTTGACAGACTAAGCCAATTAAATAAGTGAAATTTTTTGTTGGCGGCTTGAGCTCCAAGAATATTACATTTATTGAGAAGAAATTGTCTCATAATAACCTATTTCATGCAATTTATAGGTTCTTTGAGGTTTGAACTCTTCTTGGAGTACCTTTGAGGCCAGGCCTACTCTTGTATTAGTTTCCTATCAATAGATAGTTGCAACACTAAATTATGAATGCGACCATCTTAATTTGTCAAAGGTAAGCCTTCCTTTACAGATTCAACCCTCTCTTCACAGATGGAGCCAACCCCCTACCAGTATAGTATTGTCCGCTTTGGGCGTACCCTCACGGTTTTGTTCTTTCCTTAAGAAAAGGCCTTATGCCAGTTAGAAGGAATTAGTCAGCTTATAAGGCGAAATGTGGTACTCTCACAGAGCGATGTAGAATGCACCCACATCAGCCCCCTAGCTGACTGGCTTTCTTAGAAGGGAGTTCCCACAGACGGCGCCAATTGTGAGGGGTGATTTTATAATATTCCTTTATCCAAACAATCATTAAATGAATCCTCGCTTTAGTGCCTAAAACAAAGAAACACTTCAGTCGAGGGTGCCAGAATTAGCACTCCAACGATTAAGTCAGAATTTGGATAAGAGAAGATAGGTTAGATATTGAGAGAATAAAGTAGTTTGGTGTGCATACCTTTCTTCTTCCATTTACCTTCTTTATATAGAGGTTTAGTGCAAATAATTCCTATGTAACTTGATCTTTCCTTCACAATCATCATAATGTCAGGGCCCATGTTCTCATTACAGCTCTGGAAAGGGACAGATTAAGCCCACCTTGATTGGGATAGCCTGCCGAATTGCATCTATTTCTCGGCATGAATGTTTGATTGTCTGATTAAGTGCTCGGCGTGTCACCTAGTCGGCGTAAGGATTTACTCGGCACCAATTCTATGTAATCCAATGGGCCTAGTTAGCAATGAGCATAGTTGGACTTGGGCCCATTTGCAATTGGCTTGGAGGTTTTTTTTTTTTTTTGCCGAATGTGCAATTTTATACTCGATTCACATAACAGAA